>SKCR01003483.1:0-403516 GCA_019454045.1 Zanthoxylum bungeanum
GAAACCAAAGTAATCACGTTTTACCTTTAGCATAGGGGAGAACGAGTTTATATAGCTCGCGTTGGCGCATAAACTAAGACAAACCTTAGGAGGATATAGACTTACCACATGTGTGGTAGGAATAAGATTTGAAGAGTATACATTGGTCTTTGAGCACATCATACATTTCATGCATCTCATGCATACATATATCATACTAACACTTTGTGATGCAGCCATCACAGCGGCCTGTCGGGTTAGAAAACAAGCCATACTAGTAAAAAAATAGACAACAGACTCAGAAATGGCCAGCAATGAAAGATCTCATGTAGATCAATCTGGATGGTACCGAAGTCTCATCTCCTCTACATGCTTATCGAATAACTTAGGAGGTAAGGCCTTAGTAAGCGGGTTTGCTATGTTTTCTTGTCCTTGAACCTTCAACACCACTATGTCTGTTCGTTCAATGATTTCTCTAATCACGCAATATTTCCTTTCCATGTGTTTAGACTTGGAATGCGCTCTCGGCTTTTTAGCCTATGCTATGGCTCCGTTATATATTCCACCTCAGTGGTGAAATAAGCTATAGAGCCTTGCTTAGAACATCGCCAACTAACCTCACTGCCATTAAGGGTAAATATGTATTCAGATGTAGACTTTCTATCATTAGGTTCTCTCTGGAAGTCGGAGTCTGTATAAACCTTAATTTGTAGCCCATCTTCTCCATATATTAGAAACTTATCCTTAGTACCCTTAAGATATATCGGTATGTTTCCTGGTTGTCTAATGATCATTACCCGGATCGGTTTGATATCGGCTAGTAACACTAACGCCAAAACTGATATCAAGTCTTTTACATAGCATAACATATATAATGCTTCCAATATAAGAAACATATGGCAAGTTAGATATTCCAATATGAGATGCCATTTTCCTCGAAAGATGTATGCCATATCGAAAAGATACATTTACTACCTTGCAGTTTGTAAAATCATACCTTTCTAACATTTTATCTATGTATGTAGATTGCAACAACCCTATAAGCTTCCCGAATCTATCCTGGTAGAGTCGTATACCTAGTGTATATGAAGCTTCACCCATATCTTTCATGGAAAAGTTCTTGCAAATGCAGGGTTTCACACTTTGCATCAATCATTTATTATTCCCAATGATAATGATATCGTTTATATACAATACAAGGAATACTATCATGCTCCTATGAAATTTCTTATAAAGACATGGTTCTTCCTCGTTCTTGATGAATTCGGATAATCTAATTATCTCATCAAAATGACAATTCCAGCTTCGAGATGCCTGTTTAAGTTTATAAATATACTTCTTGAGCTTACAAACCAAGTATGAAGTCTCACTGGATATAAAATCTTTTGGTTGTTCCATAGAGACATCTTCATCGAAGAATCCAATTAGGAAAGTGGTTTTCACATCCATCTGCCATATCTCATAGTCATGATAAATAACAATGGCTAAAATAATCCTAATGGATTTTAGCATGGCTATTGGCGAAAAGGTTTCCTCATAGTCAATCCCATGATGTTGAGTGTAACATTTCATTACCAGCTGGGCCTTAAATGTTTCCACCTTTCCATCGTGCCCTCGCTTTCTTTTATAAACCCATTTTCAACCAATAGGTTTAACTCCGTCAGGAAGTTCAACCAAGTCCAAGACTTGATTATCATGCATAAAATCCATCCCAGACCTCATGGCTTCCTGTCATTTTCCCAAATCGATATCCAATATCACCTGTTTATACGTAGTCGAATCTATTTCCTCCAAGAGGAAAACATCAAGGCTCACATAAGACGTTAAAAATAGTCTCTCTGAAGGCTTTGATATCATATTTAACCTACGTAGAACATGTGTTAGAGATCATTCACCTAGTTGATCTATGGTTTCATCTCAGGTTCCTAATTATTGGGATCAAACTCATCGAGTTCAATCTTTCTACAGTTCTCACTTTCTCTCAAAAATCTATTTTCAAGAAGTGGCAAAACGAGCAACAAATACATTTCTTTGCTTAGAATCGTGGAATTGATATCCCAAAAAATTTTCAGGATATCCAATGTACCTATATTTATCCCATGGGTACTAGTGTTATCCCGCTGGGCGATTCTAACGTACGCGGGACAATCCAAAATCCCTAAATATCTAAGACTTGGATTTCTACTGTACCATATCTGATATGCGGTCGTAGAAACAACTTTCGATGGAATTCTGTTAAATATATGGGTAGTAAAAAGTAAAGCGTAACCTCAATGATAATATGGAAGATCTGTATAGCTCATCATAGATTGTACCATATCCAATAAGTATAATTTCTCCGCTTAGAGACACCATTGTGTTAAGGAGTTCTTGAGGGCTACATTGGGCGAGAATCTCATTCTCCCTTAAATAACTTCTGAATTCTTCGCTCATAAAATCACCACCTCGATCTGATCGAAGGTATTTAATGAATTTTCTAGTTTGTTTTTCAACTTCATTTCAGAATATTTTAAACTTTTCAAATATTTCCGATTTATGTCTCATCAAATAGACATATCCATATCTTGACTTATCATCAGTGAAAGTCACGAAGTAAGTTGAACCATCATGAGTGACATGATTTAATGGACCACACATATCACTATGTACTAGCTCCAATAAATCTTCAGTACAGTGTCCAACAACAAGAAATCGGGCCTTTGTCATTTTTCCTTAGATACATGACTCACAAATCAGATAAGGATCTAAGGTAATATCTTCAACCAAACCGTCCTTCACTAATTTTGATAGGCGTCTAACACCTACGTGGCCCAATCTCATATGTCATAATTCAATATTATTTAATTCAGATTTTTTTTATATTTTCCTCTATATTAAAGACATCTCGATATATTTCTAAAACATAATGACCGTTATATAAAGAACATTCACATATCAAATAGTTATCTTTATCATATAACATAAAACACTATCTTTAATATTTATTTTATATCTCTCTTTATCCAATATCTATAACGATATTAATTGTTTGATAAGAAAATGTATATAATAACAGTCATGTAAAATTAATTTACATCCATTAGGGATATTTAGAACAACCGTTCCTATGGCCTTGACATCCAATGTCTCGCCATTTCCAACTCTAAGTTGGATCTCCCATTTATTGAGCCTTCTTTTGACTCTCATGGCTTGCATGGAGTTGTAAATATGAGTGGGACTACCGGTGTCTAACACCCATCCACTCTTTGAAATTTCCTACAAGCATATAACAAGCACAACTCTATACCCAAGAAAGGGTGAATTGAGTAATGGCCTAATATTGCGGAAATAAAAATTCATGCCAATTTTATACTAGTAAGCTAGTAGCTTTACCAATTAAGCTTAGGTCAAGTTTCTCAATCATAATATATCGTATAAATGCAAGCTTCTAAACAATAAGCATATATGAAATAAAACATGCAATAAGTAAAGATTTTAGGGATATAGAAAATTACACCGGTGATTTTTAGTGGTTCGACTAACAATGCCTATGTCCACTCTCCCAAGCTGCCCTTGAAGCTTTCTACTAAGTTGAATCCATAACTTACATCGAGTTTTCTGTGGCTTACCCGCAACCAATAGTTTTGTCCCCTAGGTTCACTCCAAACCTTTACTCAAGAGTTTTACAATGGCTCACTCTTAAACCCTTACTATTAGTTTTATTCCTAGGCTCACTTATTATAACCTTTTACAAATTACCCTTTTGAGTATACCTATCCAATAAGGGTTTTCCCAACCATAAGTGCTTGAATAATTGAAGTTTAACGTACAATTTGGGCACTTACAAAAATAATGAAGATTTAGTTTGAGTTGCTAACCCAAGAAATTTATTCTCACAACAAATAATATGAAGGTGTAGTGTGTGAGTTTGAGTAGGAGAGGGTATGAATATGATGTGATATGTGCATGAGAATTAGATGCCTTTACAAAATAATTCTTCGAAAATTTTCTTTTGATGTAAGACCTATATCATAATCCTTCTCTTTTAAAAGAACATCTTTGGGATCCAATCAACATATTAAAATTTTTCTTTCCCAAAGTAAGTTTTGATACTATGTTATGCAAATCATCAATCTTTCTATTCAAAACAATATTTTTGTTCATAATAGATTTACAATCACATTTATTTGAGCTATATGGCATGCTAGATATGCTCTTTTCAAGTTTTAGCTTTTTATCTTTTAAGCATGAGATTTCTTTTTCATGCATTTCTATTTTCTCAACAATTGATGCATGATCATTTAAAAAGGATGAATGCTTATTTTTGATTAATTTATGCTTTTTCCTAAGAAAATTATACAATTCATGCAATTCATTGAAGGTATCAAGCAATTCATCATATTCAATGGAATCATGTACTTTTTCTATAGTCGCTTTCCACTAGTAGATCAACAATAGCCATGAAAGTGAGATTTCTTATTCCCTTATCTCTCTCCTCCTCGGATGAGCTAGTGTCACTATCGCTACAAGTTGCCTTCATTTTTTTCTTCTTGAATATTCCTTTGAATTTCCTCAATGGGCAATCGGAAACAATATGACCCAACTTTTCACACTCATAACATATGGTTTTATCTTTCTTGTGCTTTCGTGGTTATTTATGTTCTCTCTTCTCATCTATCCGAGATTTTTCTTTAGACTTTTCGGATTTAAAGAACTTATTGGACTACTTGGTCAAATATGCTAACTCATTATTGCTATCTTCTTCTTCATCACTTGAGCTAGCATCATCTCATTTTCTCACAAATGACTTAAGAGATATTTTCTTTTTGTTTGTTTCTTCTTATTCTCTTAGGTCTATTTTGAGCTTCATCTCATATTCCAACAATTTTCCCACTGAATCATCTAATTTCAAATTGTTGATATTGTTTGATTCCTTAATGGAGGATGTGCAAATTTTATACTCTTTAGAGAGTGACCTGTGAATTTTATTCACTTGATCACTAGAGTCAATGCTTTTCCTAAAGCATTAAGTTGAATCACAATCATTGTGAACCTAGAAATCATATGATCAATATCTTCACCAGCGTCCATTTGGAAGCTATCTAATTCACACATTAACTGGTTGATCTTTGACTTTTTAACTTGGCTTGTGCCATCATTGATAATTTCCAACGATTTATACAATTCAAATGTATTTCCAAAATCTCGAAGCTTGTTGATTTGACTCCGATCAATTGCACAAAGAAGATGGTTAAATGCCTAAGCATTCAATGAGGCTTGTATGTATTCATCATCGGTCCATTCAAAATGAGGCTTAGGAATCTCCATACCATTGCTATCTTTATTCATTGGCATTCTTTTACCTTGTTTGATAACTAGAAAGGATTGCACATCAATGGCAAGAAGATAGTTCAACATCCTCATCTTCCAATAGCTATAATCGGTGCTGGTGTGGAAGAGAGGTCTAATGGTTGAAAACCCCTCGATAAGATTCGTTGAGTAGCTTGTAGAGGCCATAATCTATTCTCGGATGATTAGGTCTTTGTTGAGAATACCTCGCTCTGATACCAATTGAAATTTCCTACAAGCATACAATAAACACAAATTTATACCTAAGAGGGGGGTGAATTAGGTATTGACCTAATATTGCGAAAATAAAAATTCTTACCAATTTTATGCTACTAAGCTAGTAGCTTTACCAATTAACCTTGGGTCAAATTTCTCAATCACAATATATCACCTAAATGCAAGCTTCTAAATAATAAGCATATATGAAATAAAACTTGTAATAAGTAATGATTTTAGGGATAGAGAAATTTACACCGGGGATTTATAGTGGTTCGGCTAACAATGCATACTTCCACTCTCCCAAGCTGCGTTTGAAGCTTTCCACTAAGTTGAATCCACAACTTATATCGGGTTTTATGTGGCTCACCAGCAACCAAGAATTTTATCACATAGGCTCACTCCAAATCTTTACACAAGAGTTTTCCAATGGTTCACTCTTAAACCCTTACTATGAGTTTTATTCCTAGGCTCACTCACAACCTTTTACAAATTTCTCTTTTGAGCATACCCACTAAAAAAAGGTCTTCCCAACCACAAGTGCTAGAATAATTGAAGTTTAACGTACAACTTGGGCACTCACAAAGATAATGAAGATTTAGTGTGAGTCGCTAATCCAAGAAATCTAAGCTCACTACAAATGATATGAATGTGTAGTGTGTGAGCTTGAGTATGAGAATGTATGGATATGAAAGTTTTTATAAAATCTCTATTTTTGCCTTAGAAGAAATTGTGTGAATGTTCAAGTCTTAGCAAAAAATGAAATTAGGGCTCAATATATAGAAAAGGTGTAAAACAACCCCTACTCGCTGTCTGAGACCGGTATGCCAATCATAGAAGCCACAACTATATGATCATTGAAGATTCAAGTGTAATACTGAATTACTGACCGATATGGAGGCCGGTATATCGGTGTGCTCACTAGTATAAGGACCGATTTGGAACATGTCAGTTTTCGAGAGCATGCAAGATATGAAGGTTGACCGGTATGAATGTTGGTATGCTTTAGACCGTTTCCAGTAATTGTGCAAACCCAAGAATGACAGGTATGGTAAACGATGCAAAACTACTATAAACAAAGCAAGGACACCAGAATGTCGGTCTTATTGTCAAAATGCAGGATTTGAAAGCTAAAATCATTTTGCACATGACCCTAATGCATCTATATGAATGTACATATGTCCTATGTGCTTAGAGACTTAAATTAACAACTCATTTATAAAGCAAACCCTAAGCTAAGACTACAAAAGATATTCTTCATTTATCACTTGAGTTTTCACATCCATTGTTATTCACCACTAATGTGTTTCGACATCTTTTTGGAATATCCACTAATGCGCATCAAAGACTTCTAATGTTGCATCATCAAAATCCATCTTGAGAATATATCACTAATAATATTTTCATCTAAGGTTAATGAGATGTCAATAATAGGAAAAATACAAAGCGTACTTGAGGTTCTTGCTTTTCATTTCAACTCTAGACAATCACGTTTTCAATGTCCAGACTTCTAGGAATGTAGATATGCATCACGAGCTACATACGGTCTTACAGTTTTATATTTCTTGGAGTCTCTATTTGATATCTTATTCTTTCCCATTTTGATTTTCTTAGAATTTCTAGAAGTCTTTGAAGAGCTTGCTCCACCATGAAGGTACAAAACGAGATTCCCTTTCTTCAAATCAGGTTTCGTCGTGCGCAACATATTATGAAGCTCTTTATATGTGGCTTGCATCGAATGCATCACAAAACCAGCATATGTACCGGGTTTGCCTACCCTTTCGTCTATCATAATGTCATGTGGTTCCAAATATCAAATCTGGTCAATCATGTTCAAAACATAAATGCTAACTGCTTATTCATCATTGAGAGTAGCGTGGAATAATTCCTTAGACCTCTGATATATCTCAATTTCTTGATCTTCTTTGAAAAACTCATTGAGTGTTCTCATAATTTTCCAAGCATTTGGTACATCTATGTACTGTTTAAGCAAATCAGGAATAATTTTGACAGACATTGGATTGAGCTTCACATAGCTCAATCGTTATGACTCCAAGATAAGGCGAGTGTTCATATGCTACTCTAAGTAGTTCAAGGCCCATTTTAGTTTATTGGAATCAAAAAGCCGTGCTAATGAATTTATGACAACCTTCTACAAGAGAAAAAATAAATACTAGCAGAATATTTTCTTTTCATTATAAAAAAACTAATACAATTATAGATTTTAAATTTATTTGTGCCCTCCCACAACTTTACATAATTTTGTAATCCCCATTAACAAAAAATTGAAATTTGGCAATAACATTCCATAGCAGAAAGTGGATCCCATGAAATTTACTCCAGCCTCACAATAATGATGGTCTTGGCCTTCAAAAAATCATTAGGTAGACCTCAAAAGTCAAACATATTCATGTGACTCCCAAGTTTGATCATGAACCGTTTCTTATCCTTATAATAAAGACGATATTAAATTAAGACGTGTTCTAGATATATACTTGTCAATGTGCACTAATGAGTTTCGTAAGTACACCCTTAAAATAATGACAGTATTGAGTGACTACGTCAACTCATCACGTTAAATCTAATATTTTACCAGAGCTACCTAAGTTTTACCACTTATACCATCACAATAATGACGGTATTGGGCATAAGTAATAAGAACTCATTCATCTTCGTATTGACAAGACAAACCATCAAACATTGCTCCAACATTATTAATACTATTGCTTTGAAGTAAACACCTAATCATGAGAGATTTATGACAATCATGTCATTAACATGTTTGGGTTAAAATAAAAATTTTAATTTAAAATATGCAATGCATATCTAATATTATTTATGCATAATTAAATTAAAATTAGAGAGACATAGATTCAAATACATGTAAAAGATGCAACATGTGTTGTGTGGTTAAGATATTCTCTAATACTGCTATATTAGGGCAGTTGTGGGCCTCTAGGGTCGGATCGGTCCCCAGCGCACCGGTACTGGGTCTAACCCATGGTAATTGAGCATGTGTGTATTTTAAATATTTTAATGGAATACTATATTCCATTACGAGTGTATAGGAAAAAACAGGGGATGAATCGGAGTCCAGAAAAACCAAAACGGGAAAAACTCGGGTCCTTCGCGTGGTGCGCTCCTAACGCGCGCTTGTACGTGCGATACATTCAGCGCACGTTGCATGCTACACTACAACGCAACAATCGCAATATTTATATTTTTTTTTTAATTTCCTTAAACATTTTCAAAACACCCAAAAATAATTTTAATATCAAAACCAACATCAACACATGTTATAAAACAAACACACACACACACACACAGATATATATTCTAAAAAAATCTATGCATTTCTTTGAATCAAAACACAAACCAAATTAGAATCCAATAATGAAGTGACTCATGAACAATTCTAGGTCAGCCAAAAGTGTTCAAGTGATTTTAGAATGGCAGCCTTAGCTCCAAGCTTTCATATAGAGTTCCAAACTCTAATTTTATGTTTCATGTCCAACATGAACATTTTGACCCAATTACAAGTATATTATGTTGATGCTTCCAGAGCATCCATACACAGTTCATTAGGCTAATTTCAACATCAAGTTTTGTTATTATGTATCCAATACTGTAACACCCTGCCAAAGGCAGGATGCTACCGGTATGAGACATGATTAACCTATCTCCATAAGCCTCCAAATTTACAAAAAATCGGACATGATATATCCTAAAACTGGACAACCTGGATCACAGTCCAGAATCAAAATAGAATCTAAGAAAAACATCAAACAAACAAAATGACCTCATGTCCACACAAAATATATCAAAATCAAGCCTTAAGGGCTTCGTGCCCACATCATCTACCAACACTCAAGGGCTCCGTGCCCACAACATCATACACAAATCAAAAATTTTATTTAATAAATACATAATAGCGTGTTCAGGACGATGATTAAAATAATAATCATATATCCTAAACCTCAAAGACTTTCTCCCAGGACACTTGTGAGGCGAATGCCGCTTGGTGATGAGTGGTAATTATATCAATATTTTCCACTCATTTAACCTAATATTTTGTATAGTTTCTTGAGTTTTGTGAATATTTTGATGTGTTTTATGTTATTTTGTAGATAAATAAAGTTTCAGGACACTCTGGAGGTGATTTGGTCCAAAAGAGCGAAATTGGAAAAATGGCATTTTGGTAATTTTGCGCGTTGCGACGCCTAACGTGCGCCGGGTCCACAAGTCAGAATCTGAGAAAATTTGACTTTGCTAACATGCGCCGTGCCACGTGTCACCATCATAGCCGATCTGCTAACGTGCGCCATGCCACGTGTCATCATCCTACGGTGCCGACAGTCGCCATCGCCACGTGTCATTCCACATCATTGCCACGTCATCATCCACATCATCGGTTGACCAAGTCAAAGTGCCACGTGGCTGCTACGTCATCACCAACCAATCACAGCGTGCCACGTGTCACAATTCTATGGTGCCGACAGTCACTTTGCCACGTGTCGCCATGTCAGTGCCACGTCAGCATCAATCATTGACTCACTTATCCATATCTGACACATGGCGGATAAGAATCTTAATCAGCCAATCAGAAGCCGCCACGTGTCACAATAATTGAGCTCCAACCACTTTGCCACGTGTCGCCTTATCACCTTATCTAGAATCTGAAGCCGACGAACCAGAAGCTGCCACGTCGACCAAACGGGCGTCGCGACGCGTGACCCTTACTGACGCCTATAAATAGAGCTCAGTTTTCTGATTTCAGATGTACCTTCCTCTATAATTTCTCTGATGTAAATAGGGAGTTTTCTATCTAGTTTCTTTTAAATTTTAGTTTTGTAATTAATTTTAATTACGTTATGTAATAATAGTAATTTACTTTCTTTACTTTTTACAGTTTTTACTATTCACTATGAGGAGGTAACTTCCCCATGCTAGGGTGAAAGGTAATTCTTTTACTATTGCTATTTAGATTAATCTCCCTTAAATATAGTATATTCACTATTTAAAATTTGACTTAAAAAGGATACCGCCAGATTGGTCGGTTGGTAATTCATTTTAATTTGATTTAAACCTGACTAATCAAGGATACCGCCGGATTGGTCGGTTGGTAATTAAATTTTCTTACCGCCTATATGGCAGGTTTATTTTGGTTCCGCCTTTATGGCTGGTTGGACTTAATTTGACTTAATCAGGTTACCGCCTATATGGCTGGTTGGTAAAATAATCACAAGTTTATATATTATATTATGGGATATATCTAAATTAGTAGTAGTAAAAGTTGATCCTTTTACCTTAGCATTTTATTTTATTGCAATTTACTTTTCATCTTTTACTTTACCGCAATTACTTTTCAGCATTTTTATTTTATGTCTTTTACTTTCAAGTTTTTACTAGCCCTAGTTATGTGTTGTAACTAAATTAGTTATCTGGGGTTGTGATGACTTTTAATATCACCGGTTTATAAGGGGTTATTTTATAGTTTGGGTAATTTAAAGGTTTACTTATTAAGTCTTAAGCCTAATGCATCTTGTTAATTGGCCACTAATAAGATTGATCTGGTAAATCTAAAATGAACTAGACATTGGGATTTTAGGTTTCAGCCTTAGACTCAATAGCCCACGATCTTCCTTGAGGATAGATAACCCTTTAATAGATTTCCTTACAGGATAGACATATACCTGTCGGGCTGGGGTAACCATAATTGGAACTTAAACTTAATGAATCCAGATAATTTGGTTGACATAGACATATGGTTCAATTGGGTTAAACTGGATATTTGCGTCTGACCATCGACATAGGCTTTCACATAATTTATTGTTCCAGGTTAATAAATCAATATATTACCCAACTTTAAGATAACCACTTCATCTTTAAATAATATTGGAAAGAATCACAACCCTAGATAGATTTTAATATTGAATTTTCTTAAACCTACTTTTGAACAATTTTATTTACTTGTTTTTAAATTTAGAATCGTCACCTTTTAAATCAATCAAACAACCTGTTAGATACTAGTAATCATTTGACCTCATAAAATTAATAGCTTAGGTATTAAGTCCTCGTGGGATCGATACTTTTTATACTACTTGAACGATATGTGCGCTTGCGTTATACGCGTGTGTAAGCACCGATCAAGTTTTTGGCGCCGTTTCCGGGGACTTATTTATTTTTCACTATTAGTTTTAAGGTTAGATACCTTTACTTGTATCTAATTTTATTTTTACTTATTGTTTTTGTTTTCTTGTGTTTCAGGTTCTCAGAAACTACATGAGACGAACCAGAAGCTTTGAACTCCGATCGCTTGACCCAGAAATTGAAAGAACCATCAGACTGTTGAGAAGGAAAAGGCGAGAAGGCCAAGAAGCTTTAGTCAACATGGAACATGAACCTTTGGAGGTTGCACCACCAATTCCCATTCGAGACAGAACCATTCCGGTGGTTGACAGACTCATTTCTTGTATTGTACTTCCTCCCTTACCAGCAAATGCGGGTGACATCAAAACATGCATTCAAATAATTCAGCAGTTAGTTCAGTTTGGGGGAAATGCAACTGAAGATCCTAATTCCCACATCAGCAACTTCCTGGAAGTTTGTGATACTTTCAATTACAATCGAGCAGCTGAAGAAGCAATGAGACTGCGAGTTTTTCCATATTCCCTGAAAGACTGAGCTAAAGCTTGGCTACATTCGTTACCAGCAGGTTCCATCATAACATAGAACACTCTAGCCCCCAAATTCCTTGCAAAGTACTTTCCACCAGCCAAAACTGCAAAGTTGAGGAATGACATCACATCCTTCGTGCAAAAAGATTCAGAATCCCTTTGCGAAGCTTGGGAAAGATTCAAAGATTTACTCTGGAAATGTCCTCATCATGAGATCGCAAAGTGGCTACAAGTCCAAACCTTCTATAATGGATTTTCTGGAATAATGAGAACCACAATTGATGCTACTGCTGGAGGAGCTTTAGTGGCAAAATGAGAAGATCAAGCCTGGGACTTGATTGAAGAAATGGCCAACAACAACTCCTTGTGGCCAACAGAAAGGAGCATGATCCAAAGAATTACAGGAATTTATGAAGTTGGAGCCAACACATCACTGAATTCCAAGCTGGATGTGATTTGCAAAAATCTGGAAACTCTTAACATGAAAGTTAATGGTGGATCCACAAGTTCACCATTTGGAGGAATACTTGAGTCAGAATCTTACAACCAACAAGAAGAGACAGTGAACTACGTCAACAATTTCAACAGACAGGGGAACAATCCATATTCCAACACCTATAACCCAGGGTGGAGGAATCACCCCAATTTCGCATGGAGCAACAATTCAGGCAAAAGAACTACCCACCACCGGGATTCCAACAACCAAATAAAAGCCAGGAGCATGAAAAAGAACCAGGAATAATATAAGTGTTGGCCTAGTTGAAGAAGCAAGAAGCAAATACGATGCTTTAGCAACTATGGTTCAAAATCAAGTAGCATTGAATCAAAGCCATTCAGCTTCTATCAAAGCACTGGAGAATCAAATCGGACAACTGGCCAATGCTCAAAGTTACAGACCGCCAGGTAATCTTCCCAGCAACACAGAACCAAATCCAAGGACCGAGGGAAGGAGCAACATCAAGCTATTACCTAAAAAACAGTACTAAGATCAATAAAGATGTTGGAATCAAAGCAACAATTGAGGAAGTTCCAAAAGATGCAGTTCTTCAGATGGAAGAAAAAAAAGAAGCAAAGGAAAAAGAACACTCACACCTCCACCTTTTCCTCAGCGTCTTCAGAAAAAACAAACTGGACAAAAAGTTCGCTCGATTCCTGGAGGTTTTCAAAAAGCTACATATCAACATTCCATTTGCAGAAACGTTGGAAGAAATGCCCAGTTATGTCAAATTCATGAAAGACATTCTTTCACGACAAACGGACGATTGGGAGATTGGGAGACTACGAGACAGTAGCATTAACGAAGAATGCAGCGCCGTCATTCAGAGGAAACTTCCCCCGAAGTTGAAAGATCCTGGCAGTTTCACTGTCCATGCACCATTGGAGAACATTACATCGGTAAGGCTTTATGTGATTTAGGATCCAGTGTTAACTTGATGCCTTTTTCTATTTACAGGAAACTACAAATCGGGAAGCAATGCCAACCTTAGTCTCGTTGCAACTTACTGATCGAACACTCGCATTTCCAAGAGGTGTTGTTGAAGATGTGCTGGTCAAAGTCGACAAACTGATTCTCCCAGCAGATTTCATCATCCTTGACATGGAAGAAGACAAAGAAGTACCTATCATTCTTGGGAGACCATTCCTGGCTACAGGTAAAACTGTGATTGATGTGCAAAAATGAGAACTGACCATGAAAGTGCAGGACCGAGAAGTTACATTTAATGTTTTCAAAGCCATGAAATTCCCGAGTGATGAAAATAAAGAAGAATGCTTCAGAGTTGATGTTGTTGACAATATCGTTCAGGATACTGAGCCAAATCCCACAGATACACTCGAAGATTGCATCACCAACATGACTGACAGCGAGCTAGATGTTGAAATCCTGGAATGTATCAACTACCTTGACAAACTATTCCGATACAAAGCGACACCACCAGTTGAAAGTTTGGAACTGCCAAAGAAAGATCGAATCAAGCTTTCGATTGAAGAACCACCACAACTGGAGCTGAAGTTACTTCCGAGCCATCTCAGGTATGCATTTCTTGGAAACCCTTCTGAACTACCTGTTATTATTTCTTCTTCACTAACATTGGAGCAGGAAGAAAAGCTACTGAGAGTGTTACGAGAGCACAAAAGAGCTATTGGTTGGACTATAGCAGACATTCGAGGCATTAGTCCATCATTTTGCATGCACAAGATTCTGATGAACGATGAGTACAAATCCACAGTAGAGCATCAACGGAGACTAAATCCAATCATGAAGGAAGTCGTGAAGAAAGAAATCATCAAATGGTTGGATGCTGACATCATTTACCCCATCTTAGATAGTACTTGGGTGAGTCCTATGCAGTGTGTACCAAAGAAATGAGGAATTACTGTGGTCACCAATGAAAAGAATGAGCTGATCCCAACAAGAACGGTGACTGGATGGAGAGTATGCATGGATTACAGCAAGCTGAATAAAGCCACGAGAAAAGGACCATTTTCCGCTACCATTCATTGACCAGATGTTAGACAGACTGGCGGGACATGATTTCTATTGCTTTCTGGATGGATATTCAGGGTACAATCAGATTTCCATCGCCCTAAAAGATCAGGAGAAAACCACATTTACATGTCCCTATGGTACTTTTGCTTTTCGCAGAATGCCATTTGGATTATGTAATGCCCCCGCCACTTTTTAGCGTTGCATGATGGCCATCTTCTCAGACATGTTGGAGCAGAGGATGGAGGTATTCATGGATGACTTTTCTGTGTTTGGAGATTCTTTTGACCATTGCTTGCAAAATCTAGAACATATGTTACAAAGGTGCGAAGATACAAACCTGGTAGTCAACTGGGAGAAATGCCATTTCATGGTACAAGAAGGTATTGTTCTTGGACACCAGATCTCACAAAATGGAATCGAGGTAGACAAAGCAAAGATTGAAACAATTGAAAATCTACCTCCGCCAACATCTGTCAAAGGGATTCAGAGCTTTCTCGGACATGCAGGTTTTTACAAGAGATTTATCAAAGACTTTTCCAAGATTGCTAAACCTCTATGCAATCTTCTGGAAAAGGATGTGACTTTAAACTTTACCAAAGAATGCCATGAAGCTTTTGAGATCTTAAAATAGAAGCTGATCTCTACCCCCATCATTGTAGCACCAGACTGGACCCTTCCATTTGAAGTGATGTGCGATGCTAGTGATTTTACTGTAGGTGCAGTTTTGGGACAACACAAAGCAAAGATTTTCCACACCATTTATTATTCCAGCAGAACTCTGAATGAAGCTCAACTCAACTACACAACCACTGAAAAAGAGTTGCTTGCAGTTGTTTACACTTTTGAAAAATTTCACTCCTATCTGCTGGGTCTCAAAGTGGTGGTCTACACAGATCATTCATCAATCAAATACTTAATCACTAAGAAAGATGCCAAACCCAGATTGATCCGTTGGATACTTCTTTTGCAAGAATTCGACGTGGAGATTCGAGATAGGAAAGGGACAGAAAACCAAGTGGCAAATCATCTATAGAGGATCGAGAATGGAGAAACAGCTGGCAAAGAACTGACAATCAAATAAACTTTTCCAGATGAACAGCTGTTTGCCATGAAACAGCAGGAAGTCCCTTGGTATGCTGACTATGTCAACTACATTGTGTCAGAAAAATGGCCGTTGGAATGGACAACTTAGCAACGGAAGAAGTTCTTCAAAGAAGTCAAGCACTATGTTTGGGATGAGCTGTACCTGTTCAAACGCTGTGCTAATCAACTATTGAGATGTTGTGTTCCACAGGAGGAGGTCAACAGTGTTTTGCACCATATGGCGGACATTTTAGCGGGAACAAAACTGCAGCAAAAGTTCTTCAATCAGGTTTGTTCTGGCCCACTCTTTTTAAAGATGCTTATCTTTTTGTTTTTCAATGTGACAGGTGCCAGAGAACGGGACATATTTCGAGGAGAAATAAATGACTGTTGCAAAACATTTTGGAAGTGGAGATATTCGATGTGTGGGGTATTGATTTTATGGGACCCTTTGTTCCATCATTCGGAAACTTATACAACCTGGTTGCTGTAGACTACGTCTCTAAATGGGTTGAAGCAATTGCACTACCATCCAATGATTCAAAAGTGGTTATAAATTTATGAAAAAGAATATTTTCACTCGGTTCAGAACACCTCATGCAATCATCAGCGATGGTGGCTCACATTTCTGCAAAAAATACTTTGATGCACTTCTATCCAAATACGGAGTTACTCACAAGGTTGCCACAGCTTACCATCCACAGTCAAATGGACAAGTTGAGGTTTCAAACATGGAGATCAAAAAAATCCTAGAAAGAACCGTTGGATCAACAAGGAGGGACTAGTCTATAAAATTGGATGACGCATTATGGGCCTACCGAACAGCTTACAAGACACCCATTGGTATGTCCCATATCGATTGGTGTTTGGGAGAGCATGCCATCTGCTAGTTGAGCTTGAACACAAGGCATACTGGGCACTGAAGAAGTTGAATCTTGATTCACAAGCTGCAGGAGAGAAAAGACTTCACCAACTCAACGAATTGGAGGAATTTCGCCTACAGGCTTATGAGAATGCCAAATTGTACAAGGAAAAGACCAAAAAATGCATGATCGAAAAATAGTGCACAGACAGTTGGAACCAAGGCAACATGTGTTGTTGTACAACTCGAGGTTGAAACTTTTCCCTGGAAAGTTGAAATCTAGGTGGTCAGGTCCATTTGTGATCACTCAGGTTTTACCATATGGAGCTGTTGAGTTACTGGATCCCAATACCAACAACACATTCAAGGTTAAGAGTCAGCGTGTCAAGCACTACTGGGGAGAATCATTTGAGTGACAAAAATAAAGTGTCACACTTTCAGATCCAGCCTAACGTTCGAGAAGTCACGTCTAGCTGACGACTTTAAACTTAGCGCTCGCAGGGAGGCAACCCATGCAATTTTTGTATATATTGTGATTTGGTGTGATTTAATTTGGTGTGTTTAGTTTTTGCAGGTTAATTCATTTCAGGATGGAAGAAGCTCTAGCAAATCTTCACAAGCAATTTCCTTCTCTCTCTCAAAAATCTCTGATGAAAGTTTACAAAGCTCGCTTGGAACGGATGAGACTACTAACAATTCACGGTGTTCCTAATGACATTCGTTGGGTAATTGAAGCACGAGTTCGATTGGCAGGTGAGTCTTCTGACTCTTTTATTTCACATTTTTCTGGTTTTGGAAGAAGCACCTATGCAAAGAAACGTAGAGCTAAGCAAATGGGTGTTTGTTACAAATGTGCACGCTGGAATTGCAATACTCGTTGTCGTTCTTTAGGAATGGTGTCTGATAATCGCAAAGACAAAATTAAATTCATTAGGGATGGCTTGAGTAAGGAGTCTTTAGATGATATATCTTCGACTCTTGAGACGCATCCCAGTGGATATGTTCACATAGCCTTTCGCAAATTACATACACAATTTCAAAAAGAAGACAACTGTTAAGTCTTAGGAATCTAACTCAAAAAGACCATGTTGCCAATTTATAAGAAAATGGATGGGAAGCTTGTCCCTGACGCATAGACTTCAATCAAGCTGTAAATTCTTGTACATATTATATCTCTTTGTTTTCCTAATAATTGTGATTTGTTTTGTTGTTTTCTTTTATTTTCTCCGACAGGATCCAGACCTTTTTGACTATCACGATTTAGTTTACTGTTAAACTAATAATTGTCATTTGGCAGGTACTAGTGCTATTATTTTACTCACCCTTTTCAGGTATTATAAATTCAACTCATCATTGCACTTTTGAAGACATCCAGAGTAAAACATGGAAGCCACTTCAAAAAGATGAGTTGAAAACATCTGTGTGTTTTGCGGTAGTAGTGTTGGTACTAAACCACAATACGTAGAAGTAGCACAAGAATTGGGTCGAGTCTTAGCTGCAAGAAATATGCACTTAGTATATGGTGGAGGCAATCTTGGACTTATGGGGATCGTTTCAAAGGTTGTACAGGAGGGAGACAGTAACATTTTGGGAATCATCCCAAAACCCTTGGCAGAGGCAAATCTTATTGAACCATCAAACGGAGAGGAACTGATCGTGCCAGGTATGTCTGAATGACTGGTAGAAATGATTAACCGTGCTGATGCTTTTATTGCTTTTCCAGGTGGCTTGGGCACATTGGAGGAAATTTTTATAGTGCTATCTGAGCGAACCTGAACATACACCAAACCAATTGCGGCTGTTTAACGTTGATGGATTTTATGATTTTCTTTGTGTGTTTCTTGACGATGCTCGGAGAAATGGGTTCGTGTCAAAACCTTTAAAAGAACTCCTCTTTACGCCAGACTGCTCCAGATCTAATTGACCAAATCTTAGCCTATGAACCATAAATTGACCCTATCCTTTCAAAGATAAATTGGTCCGAGGACGATCGTGGTAAGAGGCGTCGGATTAATCTGGATCTTAACCTTTAATTTCCTGTAAAATTTCAGCTAACCATGTATTAATCTTTTAAACTCTTCTTCTATGTTTAAGACATTGGGGACAATCTCATTTAGGTTTGGGGGAGGGAATTAGTTGATCAGAACCTTGTATTTAATCTGTGTGTTGTTTTTATTTTTTTTAGTCCAAAATTTTTCGAAAAAAAATATTGAAATTTTTTCAAACATTACAAAAATATTTTGCATTTTTGTGTTTTTTATTTTGACTAAAAAGGGGAAATTGGTAAGAGATAGCTGAGTAAGGATTTTCCACTCCTGAGACGTATCTTAAACCATTTGAACAAGTTAATTTTGTTTATTTCCTTTTGAATTATTTAATTTGTGAATTCTCCATAATACTGACTAAAATGGATTTTCATATACTCAGTTGGCAGGTATTATCAATATGCATAGTAACATACGGACATGAGCTAAAATTGAAAAGTTTGTAATTTTCAGTGCTCTAGTTTAATTGGAGGAAGCATCTCAAAAAGCAATGGATTAAAAAAAAAAACGTCTGAGATCCGAGTTATTAAGTCTGTAAGGTGTTTAACACCAGTGCCCTAAACCCAACTGGTTTGGGAGTCATTTGGCCCAAAACTCGCTACATAGATCAAGATGCGCTGCAAAAACATATATATCTGAAGTCTGAGTAATTAAGTCTGTAGGGGTGTCTTAACACCTGGTGCCCTAAAGCCAACTGGTTGGGAGCCACCGACCCAACACTCGCTACATAACGGAAGGTATTGTATATAAATAAAAAAAAAAATCAAATCAAGAAAAAATCATAAAAATGAGAAATATTATTCCATTGCTACAAAAAGGTGTGAATTCCGATAAAACTTTAGGACAAAAATATTACTCTCTTATCAACTGCACTTATGACTGTTGTGGGCAAAAATGAGTTGTTTAATATTTTGTTGGCTGCGTATATGGAGAATGGTAAAAATGATCGGAGAATTTACTTATTCAGTAATTTAGAAAGAAACAAAACAACTAGTAACTTGGAGTAGAAATTTCACCTGATTAGTCACATAACTAGGGCTAGTAATACTTAAAAGTAAAAGACATAAAGTAAAAATACTGAAAAGTAAAAGACATAAAGTAAAACTGAAAAGTAAAATAAAATACAATGCTAAGGTAAAAGGATTCACTTTTACTACTACTAATTTAGATATCTCCCATAAAATAATATATAAACTTGTGATATTACCAACCGACCATATAGGCGGTATCCTGATTAAGTCAAATTAGTCCAACCAGCCATAAAGGCGGAACCAAAATTAAATTACCAACCGACCAATCTGGCGGTATCCTTTATTAGTCAGTATTTAAATAGTGAATATATTATTTTTAGGGAGATTAATATAAATAGTAACAGTAAAAGAATTACCTTTCACCCTAGCTGGGGAAGTTACCTCCTCATGGTAAATAGTAAAAACTATAAAAAGTAAAAAAGTAAATTACTATATTAACAAAACGTAAATAAAATTATTTACAAAACTAAAAACTAAAAAAAACTAAAAACTAAAAGAAACTAGAGAGAGAAACTTTCTCTTTACAGAGAATAGAAGAGAGAGAGTGGTACACTGAATTCTGAAATCTCGAGCTCAATTTATAGGCCTCGGTAGGCTTCCAGCGTCGCGACGCCAGGGGCTTCAGCGTCGCTACGCCAGCTTTTGTCGACGTGGCAGCTCTGGTTCACCTGTTTGAAGATTCTGGATAAGCTGATAAGGTGACACGTGGCGAGGTGGTTATGGTTAGGCTTCAATTATTGTGACACGTGGCGGCTTCTGATTGGTCGCTGAGATTCTTATCCGCCACGTGTCAGATAAGGATTAGATACTCAATGATTGATGCTGACGTGGCGCTGACGTGGCGACACGTGGGAAAGAGAGACTATCGGCACCGCAGGATTGCGACACCGTGGCACATCCTGATGGTTGATGATGACGTGGCGGTGAGGTGGCAATGTTGACTTGTTGACTTGCTGACGTGGCTGATGACATGGAGTGACACGTGGAACACGTGGCGATGATGACTGTCGGCACCGTAGGATGCTGACACGTGGGACGGCACATGTTAGCCGATCGGCTGTGATGGTGACACTGGCACGGCGCACGCATTTTAGCAAAGTCAAACTTTTCTCAGAATCTGATTTGTGGACCCGGCGCACGTTAGCACTGTTCGGCGCATTTAGGCGTCGCGACGCGGAAGGTCTTGGCGTCGCGACGCTGACAATTTACTGAATGTCCTTTTTGTCCAATTTTCACAGTTTTGGCCCAAATCACCTCCAGAATGTCCTGAAACTTTATTTATCTACAAAATAACACAAAACAACATCAAAACATTCACAAAACTCAAGAAACTATACAAAATATTAGGTTAAATGAGTGGGAAATAGTGATAGATTTACCACTCATCACACCCCCAAACCTAACATTTTGCTAGTCCTCGAGCAAAACATAGAGTAAAATAACATAAATAAATTAACTAAGCCACTTTCGTAGGGATCACGGTTGCATTTAGCGTATGCAGCAAGCCTTTAAACCCCTAGGTGTCCCTAGTGGACGAGTTGTAGTCTCGTGAGGGCTTACAGCAATGATACCCACAAACATTTTACAAAAGTAAACAGGTAATAAAACTAATGCACACAAAAGCAAAAAGACAAGCGAAAAGAGAATAAAGAAGTTAGTGACTAATCATGTGAAACTTCTACCCAAGTTACTAGTTGTTTTGTTTCATTCTAAATTACCGAATAAGTAAATTCTCCGATTATTTTTACCATTCTTCTATATACATAGCCAACATAATATTAAACAACTCATTTTTCCCACAACAGTCATAAGTGCAATTGATAAGAGGGTAATATTTTTGTCCTAAAGTTTTATTAGATTTCACACCTTTTTGGAGCATGGAATAATTTTTCTCATTTTCTGATTTTTTCCTTGATTTTTTTTTTCTATTTTTATTTATATACAATACCTTCCGTCTATGTAGCGAGTGTGGGTCAGTGACTCCCAAACCAGTTGGCTTTAGGGCACCAGGGTTAAGACACCCCTACAGACTTAATTACTCAGAGTTCAGATATATATTTTTGCAGCATCTTGATCTATGTAACGAGGTTTGGGCCAGTGACTCCCAAACCAGTTGGCTTTAGGGCACTAGGTGTTAAAACACCCTTACAGACTTAATAACTCGGATCTCAGACGTTTTTTTTTTTTTTTTTTTTTTTTTTTTTTTTTTTTTTACTCCATTGCTTTTTGAGATGTTCCTCCAATTAAACTAGAGCACTGAATATTACAAACTTTTCAATTTTAGCTCATGTCCGTATGTTACTATATATGTTGATAATATCTGTCAACTGAGCATATGGAGATCCATTTTAGTCCGTTTTAAGGAGATTCACAAATTAAATAATTCAAAATGAAATAAACAAAAATTAACTTGTTTCGAAATAGGTTTGAGATACGTCTCAGGAGTGGAACTCCTTACTCAGCTATCTCTTACCAATTTCACCTTTTTAGTCAAAATAAAAACAAAAACGCAATATATTTTTGTAATTTGAAAAATTTTTCAATTTTTTTTATTTTTCGAAAAATTTTGGACTGAAAATAAAAATAACACACAAACTAAAATAAGGTACTGATCAACTAATTCCCTCCCCCAAACCTAAATGAGACATTTTCCCCAATGTCTTAAACAGTAGAAGAAGAGTTTAGAAGATAATACCTGGTTAGCTGAAATTCTACAGGAAATTAAAGGTTAAGATCCAGATTAACACGACGCCTCTTACCACGATCATCCTCGGACCAATTTATCTTTGAAAGGATAGGGTCAACTTGTGGTTCATAGGCTATGAGTTGGTCTATTAGATCGGAGCAGTTCTGGCAGTGAAGATGAGTTCTTTCATAGGTTTTGACACGAACCCATTTCTTCGGGCATCATCAAGAAACACACAAAGAAAATCATAAAATCCATCAACATTAAACAGTCCAAGCGTGTTTCTGGTGTATGTTCAGGTTCGCCCAAGATAGAACTATAAAAATTTCCTCCAATGTACCCAAGCCACCTGGCAAAGCGATAAAAGCATCAGCACGGTTAATCATTTCTACCAGTCGTTCAGACATACCTGGCATGATCAGTTCCTCTCCGTTTGATGATCCAATAAGATTTGCCTCTGCCATGGTTTTGGGATGATTCCCAAAACATGACTGCCTCCCTCCTATACAGCCTTTGAAACAATCCCCATAAGTCTGAGATTGCCTCCGCCATATATTAAGTGCATATTCCTTGCAGCTAAGACTCGACCCAATTCCTGTGCTGCTTCTACGTATTGTGGTTTAGTTCCAACACTACTACCGCAAAACAAACAGATGTTTTCAACTCGTCTTCTTGAAGTGGCTTCCATGTTTTACTCTGGATGTCTTCAAAAGTACAATGATGAGATGAATTTATAGTACCTGAAAAAGGGTGAGTAATAATAGCACTAATATCTTCCAAAGGACGATTGTTAGCTAAACAACAAAAGAAATCGTGAAAGGTAAAAAAGTTTGGATCCTGTCTACGAAAATAAAGATAATTACAACTGAAAAGCGAATCAAAGCAATAGTTAAGGCAACAGAATTGTGTACGCAATACGCCACTCGCTTAGTATAAATTCATTAGGATGTGTCTCAAGATTTCATTCATTACTCAGCCATCGCTAATGAATTTTTCTCTCTTTGATTGCCAAACACAATTCCTTCTGTCTTAAAATGCTTCGTTTGTGCCTTCCCTACAAAAATAACACACAAAATTAAAAAGTTCACACAAAATATGAAAACAAATTACAACAAATTGCATGGTTGCCTCCCTGCTAGTGCTAAATTTTTCGTCTTCAGCCAGACGTGAATGAAATCCATCTGTTAAGGAGGTTTCAATGTCGTTTTGGATGTCCGATTAAAGACAATCCCGTGAGCGTTGCTTTTGAAGGGTCTCTTCCAACGGTAAAATGGCAAAAAGAATTTTTTTCTATTCAGTGCTCGTGCCACCTTTTTGCTCTTTGTTGTTCCAGTGATTCCTGCAAATAAAGAAATAAAATCAGGAGGTCTCATATGGTGTTTGACTTGGAATGGAAGTTCCATTCTGTCAAGCTTCTGGGCGATATTCTTTGATTTGTACTCCCCAAAAAAACGATGTTTCTCCTGAATGCTCTGGATCTTTATTAAGGTCAGACATTTGCTCCTCCATTAGCTCTGCTTCTTGTGTCCACACTTTTCTTCACAGATGTATTGTAAAATTTTTGTATTCAGCTCTTCATCTGTTATCGGTGAGATACATGCTTCAAAATTATCTGCCTGAGGATGTAAAGATGTTTCTGAAATTAGGTTTTCATCCTCTGATACGACTAGAATGGATGGTTCAGATAGATCTTCTTCAAACATCATGGTAAAGCATGCTCCAAGATCTTCATTTTGAGGATTGAAAGTTAGATCCTCCGTTGTTGGTGCAGTTGGTACAAATAGATCAGCTTCATCCTTGTCAGAATCTAAATAATAAAAGTCAAATTGAGATTTTGCCGGTTCGGGCTCCTGAACTGATACCTCTGGTTGTTGATACTGCTCAGCCTCCTCCTCTGTTGAAGTGTCATTGTGAATTGATTGGTACTCGAAGGCTTCATCAGTGTCATCTGAAACTGGTTCTTGAGGTATGTAGTTCTGGTTTTCTATGAATTGTCTCATTTGATCTGTTATCCTTTGAATGGATTCTGATTGTCTCCGAATAATTTCGAGTTGATTCTGGAATGTTTCAAGCATTGTATCCATCTTTTCTTCTCGTTTCTTGAACACATCTTTGAGCATGTCAATCATCTGATCTTTTTCTGATTGTTCTGATTGTTGATAAAGATTATTGTAGGTGGGTGGTGAATAAGGTGGAAAATGTGATGGTTTTTCGTACCATAAAGGATTTTGATAGCTCTGCCACCCTTGATGGTAGTTGTATTCACAATAATCTCTAGGGTGGTTACCATTACATATGTCACATCTCCCCATTCCGTTCTGTTGAGCAAATGTGGTATTGCTTGGTTCTGGCGTCCATTGATAATTGTTGGGCTGGACAACAGGCCTCAGAAAACCGGACTGTTGCTCCCGGATGTGGGGTGTATCTTCTTGTAAGGTTCGTAATCTCTCAATCTCCCAGTAGTGTTCCATTTTTCAATCACCTGAAAAAGAAAGAAGTAAAAATTACAGATAAAAATAAAGAAAATTAGATACAAGTAAATTAGATAGCTTCAAAATTAACAACTCAAGAAATATAAGTCCCCAGCAACGGCGCCAAAAACTTGACCGGCGTAACACACACGTATAACGCAAGCGCACGTATCGTTCAAGTAGTATAAAATATCGATCCACGAGGACTTAATTTCTTGTTGTTATTAATTATTGATACTATTTATTTTCAAATATCTAATTGAGGGTGAAGAGAATGATTGTTTGTTTGGTTGAAAGTGGTTTTACAAAATAAATAAATAAATAAAAAGACAAAAGAAAATACTAAGGAAAATAACAAAAGACACAAGATCTAGGGTTGTGAATCATTCTAATATCTTTTAAAAGATGAAGTGATTATTTTATGTTGTGTAATAAATCAGTTTACTAATCTGGAACACTAAATTATGCAAAAGCCTCTGTCGATGGTCAGACGTAAATACCCAGTTTAACCCAATTGAACCATATGTCTATGTCAACCAAATTATCTGGATTCATTAAGTTTATGTTCCAATTATGGCTACCCCCGCCCGACAGGTATATTCCTATCCTGTAAGGAAATCTATTAAAGGGTTATCTATCCTCAAGGAAGATCGTGGGCTATTAAGTCTAAGGATGAAACCTAAAATCCCTATGTCTAGTTCATTTTAGATTTACCACATCAATCTTATTGGTGATCAGACAACAAGAAGCATTAAGCTTAAGACTTAATAAGTAAACCTTTAAATACCCAAACTATAAAATAACCGCTTATAAACCGGTGTGATATTAGAATTCATCACAACCCCAGATAACTAACACATAACTAGAGCTAGTAAATACTTAAAAGTAAAAGACATAAAGTAAAAATACTGAAAAGTAAAAGACATAAAGTAAAACTGAAAAGTAAAATAAAATAAAATTCTAAGGTAAAAGGAATTACTTTTACTACTACTAATTTAGATATCTCCATAAAAAATATATAAACTTGTGATAATATTACCAACCGACCATATAGGCTGTATCCTGATTAAGTCAATTAAGTCCAACCAGCCATAAAGGCGGAACCAAAATTAAATTACCAACCGACCAATCTGGCGGTATCCTTTATTAGTCAGTATTTTAAATAGTGAATATATTATTTTTAAGGAAGATTAATCTAAATAGTAACAGTAAAAGAATTACCTTTCACCCTAGCTGGGGAAGTTACCTCCTCATGGTAAATAGTAAAAACTGTAAAAAGTAAAAAAGTAAATTACTATATTAACAAAACGTAATTAAAATTATTTACAAAACTAAAAACTAAAAACTAAAAGAAACTAGAGAGAGAAACTCTCTCTTTACAGAGAATAGAAGAGAGAAAGTGGTACACTGAATTCTGAAATCTCGAGCTCAATTTATAGGCCTCGGTAGGCTTCCAGCGTCGCGACTCTAGGGGCCTCAGCGTCGCTACGCCAGCTTTTGTCGACGTGGCAAGCTCTGGTTCGCCTGTTTGAAGATTCTGGATAAGCTGATAAGGTGACATGTGGCGAGGTGGTTAGGCTTCAATTATTGTGACACGTGGCGGCTTCTGATTGGTCGCTGAGATTCTTATCCGCCACGTGTCAGATAAGGATTATATACTCAATGATTGATGCTGATGTGGCGCTGACGTGGCGGTGACGTGGCGACACGTGGGAAAGAGACTATCGGCACCGCAGGATTGCGACACGTGGCACATCCTGATTGGTTGATGATGACGTGGCGGTGAGGTGGCAATGTTGACTTGTTGACTTGCTGACGTGGCTGATGACATGTAGTGACACGTGGAATATGTGGCGATGATGACTGTCGGCACCGTAGGATGCTGACACATGGGACGGCGCATGTTAGCAAATCTGTTGTGATGGTGACACGTGGCACGGCGCATTTTAGCAAAGTCAAACTTTTCTCATATTCTAATTTGTGGACCTGGCGCACGTTAGCACTGTTCGGCGCATTTTAGGTGTCGCGACGCGGAAGGTCTTGGCGTCGCGACGCTGATAATTTACTGAAATGTCCTTTTTGTCCAATTTTCACTGTTTTGGCCCAAATCACCTCCAGAATGTCCTGAAACTTTATTTATCTACAAAATAACACAAAACACATCAAAACATTCTCAAAACTCAAGAAACTATACAAAATATTAGGTTAAATGAGTGGGAAATAGTGATAGATTTACCACTCATCACCTATATGGCAGGTTTATTTTGGTTCCGCCTTTATGGCTGGTTGGACTTAATTGACTTAATCAGGTTACCGCCTATATGGCTGGTTGGTAAAATAATCACAAGTTTATATATTATATTACGGGAGATATCTAAATTAGTAGTAGTAAAAGTTGATCCTTTTACCTTAGCATTTTATTTTATTGCAATTTACTTTTCAGCTTTTACTTTACCGCAATTACTTTTCAGCATTTTTATTTTATGTCTTTTACTTTCAAGTTTTTACTAGCCCTAGTTATGTGTTGAAACTAAATTAGTTATCTGGGGTTATGATGACTTTTAATATCACTGGTTTATAAGGGGTTATTTTATAGTTTGGGTAATTTAAAGGTTTACTTATTAAGTCTTAAGCCTAATGCATCTTGTTAATTGGCCACTAATAAGATTGATCTGGTAAATCTAAAATGAACTAGACATACGGATTTTAGGTTTCAGCCTTAGACTCAATAGCCCACGATCTTCCTTGAGGATAGATAACCCTTTAATAGATTTCCTTATAGGATAGACATATACCTGTCGGGCGGGGGTAACCATAATTGGAACTTAAACTTAATGAATCCAGATAATTGGTTGACATAGACATATGGTTCAATTAGGTTAAACTAGGTATTTGCGTCTGACCATCGACAGATGCTTTCACATATTTAGTGTTCCAGGTTAATAAATCAATATATTACCCAACTTTAAGATAACCACTTCATCTTTAAATAATATTGGAAAGAATCACAACCCTAGTAGATTTTAATATTGAATTTTCTTAAACCTACTTTCGAACAATTTTATTTACTTGTTTTTAAATTTAGAATCGTCACCATTTCAAATCAATCAAACAACCTATTAGATACTAGTAATCATTTGACCTCATAAAATTAATAGCTTAGGTATTAAGTCCTCGTGGGATCAATACTTTTTATACTACTTGAACGATACGTGCGCTTGCGTTATACGCGTGTGTAAGCACCGGTCACTTGGGTGATCCGCGTCTCGAGCATGACCTCCAAAGCTGTCATGGATGACCAATTTGGAAGCCAACCTGCAAAACTAACAAACTATTTTGGTGTGAGTTTTAAACTCAGTAAGTAACCACGCTCATACTACAAACAAAACATACAAGTCAAACATATCATCAGTTTATCATAATAACTAAATTATTACAAGTTCAGATTTATCAATTTTTTATTGACTTTACCATGTCAAATTCTCATATCTACATATTCACATATATGCCAATCTATTAGTCAAACATGCAAATCACACAAGGCATCAATACAAATATCACATAATAAGTCATTTTACATCGAAGCCATTTCAATCATAAGAAATATGAAGTCATATACTTAAACTTAATTATGAATGCTCATCTTTGGAATATCCTCCAATCGATAAGTCAAACAACCTTCCATCATTTCAAAACAAACTTTCTTTCATTCCGATAACCTTACGCTAGCTTAACATTCGTGACTTATACACTTTCACGTATATCAGCTCAGAAGTCATAGCCCACTTCTCTTATGTTCATGCAAATCCAATTTCAGAATTCTACAACACATTATCAAAATTCTACAAACACATTTAGTCTCTCCCATAATGTACGCACATATAATAACAAACTTAGCAAACACATTATAACTTCTTATATTCATGCCAGTTTTCAAGTCATTCATTCATTCCACAATAACACACATAGTCCATACATATCAAGGATTCTGTCACACACAATTACACCCAAACATACATACAGTTATCGTGCAACCAACAATGAAGTATACATAATAGCCAATACATCACAAAGCACATAACCAAACAATACATATATATGACTAGCTTACACATACAATGCTCGTACGAGGCTCATTACCTATTTAGAATAGGTATGAGATGAATTTCATCCGAACGAACCTCTAACCAGCTCGGCTACTACACCACGAGATTATCAACCAATCAAACACACACAAATGCACACATATCACGTGACACAAACTCATCACACAATTTCACATAAACAAGCATATACATGAAAAACATTACTTTATCATCAAATCGTCATACAAATGCGTACATATATCAAACATATGAATATATTCATTACTCTGAATTCCGATACCATAGCCTTTTTACGGTTCTCATATCCTTTAGTTATCGATCAAACATACACCGTTTCAGAATTCTTATCTGAAACATTGATACATTTGCTTCCCAAATATACATTTCCATTCATATACATATTCTACCAATCACGTACTTCTATCACTCAGGAAAGACTTAGCTTATACCATACCATCCTCTTTATAACTAAATAGTATGCATTAGTCAATAACCAACTTATCCCAATAATGCACATCTACACGTGCTAACACAAAAATAGAAATCATAACTTGTTCTCTTAACAGATTATGTATATCGAACTCATACATATCTTATCATCACATACATATACAAATACGTGTTCATATACTTATACATATACATATTCATTTACATACAAGTATACATACCATTTCCGGTTCATACACTTACATACACCCATACATACACATAGACATTAAACTCATATCATTTCTCACTTCATATCATATCAATAACAAAAATCTATACCTGTGGTTCTCAAAATCATCTCTTACTATCCTCATTTTTCCTAAACACTTCAATTATATATATATATAAACATGAATCAAAATTCAAGTACTCATCGCATTTTTACTTACATGGCTTCGCGAGCACTCCAGGTCCTAGTCAAGTCTACCAAAATAAATGGTGAAACATTGTTAGAATCGCAACTTATGCAATTCTCGACTTAACTTTGACAAAGTTCCGGATCTTTCTGGGATAATCAAATCAAGTCTAATTTCAATGTTTTCAGTTCTAATAATCTTAAAAACATCATTACAAACTAATTCGAGCCACTAGTTAACTTAAATCCTCGGTCTACGTATTTTTGGAAAATATTTCGAAAATATTTCCGCAAACGCTATAGAAGGGTCCCGAACCCTCCGAACCTGTCTGGATTTATCTGAATATTATCGTACCATCATATGTATGTTATATCCATAATTACGATAAAAAACACATTAATGCATGGAAAATCCACTTTTACCGAAATCTTACATAATTTATCAGATCGATCCAACTCTATTCATTTTCACTCGGATTCTACCAAATGCACATATACAATATACTAATACTCAAAAAATTCAATTTATATCATTACGATACTCTACGAAGCTACTAGAAAAATTAGAATATTTAACGAAAAATTTGAAATTAGCTATTTTTTACTGAGAGGTCTTACCGAGATTTCGAGGGCATATATGGACTCCAAATGATCCCACGAACGTGCTGGAATAGATGGAATTCCGATTTGATTTATTGTTCATTTGATGTTACTATTCACTACCACTTCTTCTATCGATTCACATGCAACCGTGTATGGAACCAGAAAATCATCAGAGCCAATTTGTCGCACTCTCTGAGAGCTTCAATTTGGCGGGTGGCTCGGGTCGTGAAATGAAGCGAGTAGCTAGGATTGATAAACCCACTTCTGCACACGTCTCTCTACTTTCTTATCACTCTACGGCGATCCGGGACTGTCGTCGACCACTACAAGGTGGAGGGGTGGCTGGCGCACCCATCTGGCCAGTCGCACCGGCCGAGGATGGCTTGTAGGTCGTCGGCGTAACCGTGGCTTGTCCAAATCGTGTTTGGGGATGGGGGTCGTGTGAGGTGTTTAGGGAAATTATGCCATTTTGGCATTTCCTGGAAATTATGGTGTATTTATAGAAAAGTTTCTTAAATTTACATTATGGCCCCTATGAAATTGCTTCCAGGTCTCTGCCATGGGGATTTCACGGATTTTTATATTTTTGAAGCTCTACTAATGAAAATTTCGAAAAGTATTTAACACGGAAGTTGTTCGGCTCAGAAAAAAAAGTCTGTTGGTTCAAGAATCTACTCAATTGGAGTTCATTTGCTAATTTTATAGCCGAAATAAGAAACTTTTATGCGTATAACGAATAAACAAAAATCGTGTAACCGATTCTCGAAACCACACATTTTTCAACGCGAAGAAGCTTTATTTTAAAATATCCCAATCTATTTTCCAACACATAAACTCTTATTTTCGAATAACATCCCATTCCAAATTCTTAACTTTAATTCGGAAACCTTCTAACACTGTTCAGAAAAAATCGGGGTATTACATTCTCCCATCCTTATAAAAATTTCGCCCTCGAAATTTGTCCTTTCTTACGTCCAATCTTTTAGAATCAAATGCTCGTACATTACCATTTTATCCATATTCGAAAATCCTCCCACTTTACACATTTTCAAAAGTCACGTATTTCATACATCATTATAACTCATGCTATTTCAAAAAAAAACACATCAAATCAAACATTTCATAGCAAAAACACATCAAACTTATCATCTCAATTCATACTCATTCATAGGAACACGCTCAAACCTTTTCAAGTTCATCCATCCCAGAATCATGAGCCGAAAATGAATTTTATTCAGTCAATCACATGCATCATCTGAAACGAGGAACACAATCAGTTACAGTATCAACTGTAACACAAGTTCTTTACACACAATCAATACAGTATCACAATAGAAACTTAATACGAATTTCATACTATCCATTTCGTCCACAAACTAAAAAAGAATTCATTCATTTCACGTCATGTCATTCCATATCAAATATGTAAACGAAATCAACATCAAAGTTTACATATCTACATATCCCATTCAACATACAACTTTGTACGCTGACAACATAGCATATATAACCATCACAATACTCAAAAGATTCATGAAAAATCCATTGTCATAAATACAAGTTTTTATAATGAACGTTGTTGGAGTTGGTGGTTGGAGCGCCAATCCGAATAATGTATTATTCATTTTATTATTTATTAATAAAACAACTACATTTTCATTTCATACATTATTAATGGTATTGTCATTATGCATATTAGATTGATGTATAAATATGCTAAGAATGACATCGATCTTAGAATAGTCTTGTAGTAATATTGGACACTAGGTGGTCCGACATTGGGATAGTATTACTATTATAAACTATTCTTAAAGAAAATATTCCTAGTCGTTGGTATTGGAATACAGTCGAATTCCTATAACCTAGAAGACTAGCAAATGTCGTATATTGGAATTGAAGTTCCAATGGTTTAACCCGATGTATTATGAGCTTTGGAAGCTCGTATAGATATGTGAGTATTGGTTGGACCGAATACTGAATGAGTCACAGATGATTCCTAATAGTTGGAAGTACACATCACCGTCAATAGGAATCTCCTCGAGTCGAGTACCATATGAAATCCTTTGACTATAGGATAATATTAATTTTGTGTGAGATCCTCCATACTTTGACGCCATGTATGTCAGAAGCCTTTCATGGTCTGGCCTCTAGATGTTCGTTGGGTGTGGACCGATACACTCGTTAATCAAGTAAGAATCAAGATAGGATTCGTCGGCCCATATATGTACCACAAGGGTTTAGGTATCCATGTAAGTAAGTTACGATTCATAAAACCTTGGCTAAAGTCGATCACCTAGGGTAGATCGCATATATCAGAAATGGTTTCTGATTAGTTGTAAAGAATCGTGCACATGTCGACATGCGATGCGCGCCTCAGAAACTTGATGGTGTATTTTATGTTTCCTAAGCACAACACAGATAACCTACGATAGAGGGATTGATAAACATATGTGATGACCTCGACTTGTATAGTTCAGAAAGGTCGTCCGAGTTCTTTGGAGGTGGCTGAATTACGTACTTATTAGCTAGGCTTATATGATGAACGTGTCTGAACTTAGGGAGTCCCAATATGAAGTGTACTCATTGGGAACTTGGGTAGACAATTAATTTTGATAAAAAATAATATTCGATATTATAAATATCAACTAAGATAATCAAGCGTTATTGGATAACATTGATTATTTATTTTGACCTAATTGGATTAATTCAATAATTACACAAGGGCTTAATTATAAATTCATAAATATCTCTACCATTTGAGGATATTTTGATAATTCAAAATATGTAATTATAGGTGTTTTTGGCTTGATTTAATTGGATTAAATCAAAGTGGAAGATCCATTAATTAACTTTTGTCTTGATTTAATTGGATTAAATCAAAGTGGTAGACAAAAGAGATTAGTCATACCTAATTATACATATTTAGACAAATTAGAATAAACTGACAAAATAGTTAATTAGAAATTTTATTGATTATAAATTGCCTAAGTTTTGCTATAAATAATAAGCTTGAGCAAGTTTTTAATTAAGCTTGTGAAAGCTAAATACAAGTAATTCTTGGAGAAATTAGCCTAAGTTAGAGAAGTGTTATGAGAAGCTTTGGAAGTTCTCTATAATATTTCATCTAGGAGAAATCAAGATTGGATCTTAGAGTGAAGCTTGCTAACATTGGAATCAAGATTGGATCTTGGAGTCAAGCTTGCAAACCTTGGAAGTTCTCCAACCATTTTAACAAAGGAGAAGAAGATTGAATCTTTATATCAAGCTTACTAGGTAATGTTTGATTTTCTCCTAAGCTATGTTCTTCATTAGTTAGTTTTCATTAGTGAGACAAATAGTAATGAATTATGTATTGGATGCATGATTACATAGCTTAAAGTTTAAATAAGGCTAATGGATTGTGTTAGGATGCTTTGGAAGTATAAACACAATATGCTTCTAATTAGGTCAAATATGTTCATGTTGGACATGGAATAATTAATAAGAGTTTGGAACTCTAGATTAAAGTTTAAATTTATGGCTACCATTCTAGAATCACTTGACTACCTTGGGGTGAACTAGAATTGTTCATGAGATATTTTATAGTGGGATTCTAAATTGGTTTGTGTTTTGATTCAAACAAATGCATATATGTATTTAGAATATATGTATATTAGTTGTATAACATGTTTTGTGGCTGGTATTGATGTTAAAATTGATTTTAAGTTGTGTTAAAATGATAGGAGAAAATTGGAAGTGTTTAGGATTGGTTTGAAGGTTGAAATTGTTCAATGTCCATGGGAGCGTCGCGACACTGACCTTCCAGCGTCCCGAAACTGAGCTTCAGACATCCGGGCATCGTCATTCTCACATTTGCGCTTCGCGACTCCGCGACGTTGAGCTCTCGTATATTGCTCTTACTGATTTGGACTCTGATTTGGTCCCCGTTTTTTCTACGGACTCGTATCAGAATGTAGTTTTCATTAAAATATTTTAAAATACACATATCCCTGATATCCTTGGGTTGGATTCACTTCCACTGCGTGGGGCATCGATCCATCTCTAGGGGTTCCACAACCACCCCAACAGAATGGTATCAGTAGAAAGACTTAACCACACAACACATGTTGCATATTTGACATGTATTTGAATCTATGCCTCTATATTTTAATTTAATTATGCATAAGTCATATTAGATATGTATAGCATGTTTTAAATTAAAATTTTGACCTAATTACGTTAATTATTTGATTGTCCTAAATCTCCCATGATTAGGTGATTACTTTATTTTAAGTAATAATATTAGTAATGTTAGAGCAATATTGGAAGGTCCATCTTGTCAATACGGAGATGAATGAGTTCTTACTACTTATATCCAATACCTTCATTGTTGTGAGGGTATAAGTGCTCGAAACTTAGGTCGCTCCGGTAAAATATTAGATGTAGCGTGATGAGTTAACGCAGTCACCCAATACCGTCATTATTGTGAGGGTGTACATACGAAGCTTATTAGTGTACATTGACAAGTATACACCTGGAATAAGTCTTAATCCAAGACCATCGATAGTGTGAGGATAAGAAATGGTTCAGGATCAAACTAGGAGTCACATGAATGTGATTGACCTTAGAGGTCTATCTAATAATTTTATAAAGGCCAATACCGTAGATAGTGTGAGGCTGGAGTAAATGTCATGGGATCCACTTCCCGCTATGAAATTTTGATATTCAAATTTTTATTTTTCTAGAGATTACAGAATTGCATAAAGTAGTGAGAGGGCACTAATAGATTTAAAATTCCATAATCAATTAGTATTATTTTTTTGAAATGAAAAATATTCTGCTGCTATTTAAAATATTGCCTTGTAGATGGCTGTCGCAAATCCATTGATGCGACTTTTGGATTCTAATAAACTAAATGGAGTCGAGAACTATTTCGAGTGGGAAATGAACATTTGTCTTGTCTTGGAGTTTGAAAAGTTAACCTATGTAACTATCAATCCATTGCTTATTGAAATCGATCCTGACTTCATTCATGAAGAGTGAGAAACTTTTGAAAAATGGAAGGATGATAACCTTAGGGTGAAATCCTACATTTTAGGATCGATGGTTTCAGATTTGCTGAGATAGTACATAGAGGTATCAGATGCTTGGGACATTATGCGAACACTCAAGGAGTTGTTTGAGGCAAATAAAGAGATAGAGATATATCAAAGGTCTAAGGAATTGTTCCATGCTACACTCAAGGATGGAGGAGCTGTCAGCATTCATGTTTTGAACATGATCGACCAGATCCGATATTTGAAACAACAGGGCATTGTGAATGATGAACTGCTAGGCCGTAATTTGATTATGTCTTATTTGCCTGGAACTTATGATGGTTTTGTGTTAAACTTCCATATGCTTTCGATGCAAGCCAACTATGAAGAACTTCATAACATATTATGCACGGTGGAACATGATTTGAGGAAAGGCAACCTCACTTTGTACCTCCATGATGGAGCTGGCTCTTCAAAGACTTTTGGGAAGTCAAAGAAAATCAAAATGGGGAAGAAGAAGAATTCAAAGAAAAACTCCAAGAAGCACAAAGGTGCAAATCCGAAAGTAGCTCGTGATCAATGTCTACATTCCAAGAAGCCTGGATACTGGAAGAAGAACTGTCCAGAGCTAAAAAGGAAAAGCAGGACCCTCAGGTACGCTTTATATTTTTCCTATTATTGACATCTCATTAGCCTTAGATGCAAATAGTGGATGGGTGTTAGAGACTGGCAGTCCTATTCATATTTGCAACTCCATACAGGTCATGAGGGTTAAAAGAAGGTTAAAAAAAGGGGAGATACAACTTAAAGTTGGCAATGGCGAGACATTGGATGTCAAGGCCATATGAACGGTTGTTATAGATCTTCCTAATGGATGTAAATTAGATTTACATGACTGTTATTATATACCCTCACTTATAAGACAAATAATTTCACTGCCAATATTAGATAAAGAGGGATATAAAAGAAACATTAAGGATGAAACTTTATGTTTATATGATAAAGATAATTATTTGATATGTTAATGTTCTTTATCTAACTGTCACTATAGTTTGGAAACATATAGAGATGTCTTTAATGTTAAGGAAAATATAAATATGAGAATTAAATAATACTGAATTATGGCATATGAGATTGGGCCACATGGGTGTTAGACGACTATCAAAATTGGTAAATGATGGTTTGATTGAAAATCTTACCTTAGATCCTTATCCGATTTATGAGTCATGTATCTAAGGGAAGATGACAAAGACCCATTTCTTGGTGTTGGACACCGTGCTGGAGATTTATTGGAGCTAATACATAATGATGAGTGTGGTCCATTAAATCATGCTGCTCATGATGGTTTGACATACTTCGTGACTTTCACGGATGATAAGTCTAGATTTGGATATGTCTATTTGATGAGACATAAATCAGAAATATTTGACAAGTTCAAAATATTCTGAAAAGAAGTAGAAAAACAAACCAGTAAATTCATCAAATGCCTTCGATCAGATCGAGGCGGTGAATACATGAATGAATAATTCAAAAGTTATTTAAGAGTCAACACAATGGTGTGTCTGAGTGTAAAAATCATACTTTATTGGATATGGTACGATCCATGATGAGCTATAAAGATCTTCTTTATTACCTTTGGGGTTACGTTTTACTTACTGTTGCCAACATACTTAATAGAGTTCCATCGAAAGTTGTTTCTACGATCCCCTATCAGATATGGTTCGGAAGAAATCCAAGTCTTAGATATTTAAAGATTTGGGGTTGTCCTGCATGCGTTAGAGTTACGCAGTGGGATAAACTAGCACCCAAGAGGTATAAATATAGGTTCGTTGAATATCCTAAAAACTCTTTGGGATATCAATTCTATGATTCTGAGCAACGAAATATATTTGTTCTCTTTGCCACTTTTCTTGAAAAGAATTTTTTGAGGAAATATTAGGAATTGTAGAAAGATTGAACTTGATGAGTTTGATCCCAACAGTAAGGAACCTAAGATGGGACCAGAGATCCAACTAGGTGAAGGATCTACAACACAGGTTCTACGTAAGTCGAATAGAATATCAAGGCCTCATGAGAGATTATTTTTAACATCTGATGCGAGCCTCGACGTTCTCCTTTTGGAGGAAACATATCCGACTACGTATAAAGAAGCGATATTGGATATCGATTCGGGAAAATGACAGGAAGCCATGAAATCCCAGATGGATTCTATGCATGACACTCAAGTATAGGACTTAGTTGAACTTCATAAATGAGTTAAACCTATTGGTTGTAAATGGGTTTACAAAAGGAAGCGAGGGTCCGATAGAAATGTGGAAACCCTTAAGGCCCGATTGGTAGCGAAAGGTTACACTCAACGTCCTGGGATTAACTATGAGGAAAATTTTTCACCAGTATCCATGCTAAAATCCATTAGGATTCTTTTAGCCATTGTTGCATATCACGACCATGAGATATGACAGATGTATGTAAAAACCGTTTTCGTAAATGGATTCCTCGAGGAGGATATCTATATGGAACAACCAGATGGTTTCATATCCAGTGAGACTTCAAACTTGGTTTGTAAGCTCCAGAAGTCTATTTATGGACTTAAACAGGCATTCTGAAGCTGAATCGTCATTTTAATGAGATAATTAGATTATTTGGATTCATCAAGAACGAGGAAGAACCATGTGTTTATAAGAACGTGAGTGGGAGAATTATAGTTTTCCTAGTTTTGTATGTAGATGGCATCCTTATCATAGGGAAATATATATGATTGATGCAAAGTGTGAAAACCTACCTTTGCAAGAACTTCTCCATGAAATATATGGATGAAGCTTCATATATATTGGGTATAAGACTCTACCATAATAGAGTTAGGAAGCTTATAGGGTTGTCACAATCGATATACATAGATAAGATGTTAGAAAGGTACTGTTTTACCAACTGCAAGACAACAAATGTACCTTTCTATATGGCATACATCTTTCGAAGAAAATGGCACCTTAGACTGAGGAAGAAAGAGTTAGAATATCTAACTTGCATATGTTTCTTGTATTGGAAGCATCATATATGTTATGCTATGTACGAGGCCTGAGATCAGTTTCAGCGTAAGTGTGACTAGCTGATATCAATCTGATCCAGGTAATGATCATTGGATAGCCGTGAAACATATCATGAAATATCTTAAGGGTACCAAGGATCAGTTTCTGATATATGGAGAAAATGAGCTACAAGTTAAAAGTTATACAAACTCCGACTTCTAGAGAGATCCAGATGATAGAAAGTCTACATCCAGATAAATATTTACCCTTAATGGTGGTGTGATTAGTTAGCGATGTTCAAAGCAAGGCTCAACAGCTGATTCTACCACTTATGCGAAATTTATAGCGGTTTCAGAAGTTTCTAAAGAAGATGATTGGATTAGAAATTTTCTCACAGAACTTGGCGTTGTGCCTAGTATTGCTGATTCGATCCCGCAGTATTGTGATAATAGAAGAACCATTGCGCAAGCTAATGAGTCAGGGGCGCATTCCAAGTCTAAACACGTGGAAAAGAAATACCGCATAATTAGAGAGATTATTGAACGAAAAAATATAGTGGTCTTGAAGGTTGGTCTTGAAGGTTCAAGGACTAAACAACATAGCAAACCCACTTACTAAGGCCTTACCTCCTAAGTTGTTCGATAAACATGTGGATGAGATGAGACTGTGGTACCCTCCAGATTGGCACTAAGCAAGTGGGAGTTTGCTGGAGTTGGTGCTTGGAGCTCCAATCCGAATAATATATTATACATTTTATTATTTATTAATAAAATAACTACATTTTCATTTCATACCTTATTAATGGTATTGTCATTATGCATATTAGATTGATGTATAAATATGCTAAAAATGACATCGACCTTAGAATAATCTTGTAGTAATATTGGACAATAGGTGGTCCAATATTGAGATAATATTACTATTATAAACTATTCTTAAAGTAAATATTCCTAGTCGTTGGTTTTGGAATACGGTCGAATTCATATAACCAATAAGACTAGCACATGTCGTATATTGGAATTGGAGTTCCAATGGTTCGACTCGATGTACCATGAGCTTTGGAAGCTCGTATAGATGTGTGGGTATTGGTTGGACTGAATAATGAATGACTCACATGTGATTCCAAATAGTTGGAAGTACACACCACCGTCAATGGGAATCTCCTCGAGTCGAGTACCATATGAAATCCTTTGAATATAGGATAATATTAATTTTGTGTGAGATCTTCCACACTTTGATGCCATGTATGTAGAAAATTATTTCATGGTCTGGCCTCTAGATGTTCGTTGGCTGTGGTCTGATGCACTCGTTAATCAAGTGCAAATCAAGATATGATCCTTCAGCCTGTATGTGTACCATAAGGGGTTTAAGTATCCATGTAAGTAAGTCACGATTCTTAAAACTTTGGCCAAATTCGATCACCGAGGGTGGATCGAATATATCAGAAATGGTTTGTGATTAGTTGTAAAGAATAGTGGACATGTCGACATGAGATGTGCGCCTAGGAAACTTGACGGTGCATTCTATATTTTCTAAGCACAACTCAGATAGCCTACGACAAAGGGATTGATAAACATATATGATATCTGAACTTAGAAAGTCTCAATATAAAGTGTACTCATTGAGTACTTGGGTAGCCGATTAATTTTGATAAAAGATAATATTCGATATTATAATTATCAACTAAGATAATCAAGTGTTATTTAATAACATTGATTATTTACTTTGACCTAATTGGATTAATTCACTAATTACACAAGAGCTTAATTATAAATTCATATATATCTCTACCATTTGAGGATATTTTGGTAATTCCAAATATGTAATTATAGGTATTTTTGGTTTGATCTAATTAGATTAAATCAAAGTAGAAGACATGTAACTAATCCATTAATTAAGTTTTGTCTTGATTTAATTGGATTAAATCAAAGTGGTAGACAAAGGTGATTAGTCACACCTAATATTAAATATTTAGACAAATTAGATTAATCCCACATAAAAGTTGATTGGAACTTTTATTAATTATAAATTGTCTAAGTTTTGCTATAAATAGAAAGCTTGAGCAAGGTTTTAATTAAGCTTGTGAAAGCTAAAGTAATTCTTGGAGAAATTAGCCTAAGTTAGAGAAGTGTTTTGAGAAGCTTTGGAAGTTCTCTACAACCTTTCATTTAGGAGAAATCAAGATTGGATCTTGGAGTGAAGCTTGCTAGCATTGGAATCAAGATTGGATCTTGGAGTCAAGCTTGCAAACCTTGGAAGTTCTTCAACCATTTCAACAGAGGAGAAAGAAATTGAATCTTTGTATCAAGCTTATTAGGTAATGTTTGATCTTCTCTTAAGCTATGTTCTTCATTAGTGAGTTTTCATTAGTGAGACATATAGTGATGAATTATGTATTGGATGCATTATTACATAGCTTAAAGTTGAAATAAGGATAATGAATCGTGTTAGGATGCTTTGGAAGTATAAACACAATATGCTTGTAATTAGGTTAAATATGTTCATGTTGGACATGGAACAATTAATAAGAGTTTGGAACTCTAGATTAAAGCTTAGAGCTATGTCTAGAATCTAGAATCATTTGACCACCTTTGGGTGAACTAGAATTGTTCATGAGACATTTCATAGTGGGATTCTAAATTGGTTTGTGTTTTGATTCAAATAAATACATAAATGTATTTAGAATCTATGTATGTTAGTTATATACAATGTGTTTTTATTGGTTTTGATATTAAAATTGGTTTTAAAGTGTATTGAAATGATAGGAGAAAATTGGAATTGTTTAGGATAGATTTGAAGGTTGAAATTGCTCACTGTCCAGGGGAGCATCGTGACACTGACCTTCCAACGTCACGACGCTGACCATCCGACATCCGGGCATCGTGACTCTCACCCTTGTGCATCGAGACTCCGGTGTTGGAGTTGGTGCTTGGAGTGCCAATCCGAATTGTACATTTTATTATTTATTAATAAAATAACTATATTTTCATTTCATACCTTATTAATGGTATTGTCATTATGCGTATTAGATTGATGTATAGATATAATAAGAATGACATCGACTTTAGAATAGTCTTGTTGTAATACTGGACACTAGGTGGTCTGATATTGGCATAAGTATTACTATTATAAATTATACTTAAAGTATTTATATATTCCTAGTCGTTGGTTTTGGAATACGGTCGAATTCCTATAACCTATAAGACTGGCACATGTCGTATATTGGAATTGGAGTTCCAATGGTTTAACCCGATGTACTCTGAGTTTTAGAAACTCGTATAGATTTGTGGGTATTGGTTGGACCGAATACTGAATGAGTCACATATGATTCCTAATAGTTGGAATTACACACCACCGTCAATAGGAATACCCTCCAGTCGAGTAGCAAATATAATCCATTGACTATATGATAACATTGATTTTGTGTGAGATCCTCCACATTTTGATGTCATGTATGTCAGAAACCTTTCATGGTCTGGCCTTTAGATATTCGTTGGGTGTGGACCTATGCACTCAGTAATCCAGTGCGAAGTAAGATAGGACAGCTCGTATGTGTACCATAAGGGGTTTAGTTATCCATGTGAGTAAAGTAACAATTCTTAAAGCTTTGGCCAAAGTCGATCACCAAGGGTGGATCACATCAGTTATGAAGAATCATGGACATGTAAACATGAGAAGTGCCCCTCGGAAACTTGATGTTGTATTCTATGTTTCCTAAGCACAACTTGGATAGCCTACGACGAATAGATTTTTAAACATATGTGATGACCTCAACTTGTATAGTTTAGAAAGGTCGTTCGTGTTCTTCGCAAATTCGGAGGTGGACGAATTGCTTACATATTAGTTAGGCTTATATGACGAGCGTGTCTGAACTTAGAGAGTCCCAATATGAAGTGTACTCATTGAGCACTTGGATAGCCAATTAATTCTGATAAAAGATAATATTTGATATTATAATTATCAACTAAGATAATCAAGTGTTATTGGATACCATTGATAATTTACTTTGACCTAATCGGATTAATTCAACAATTACACGAGGGCTTAATTGTAAAATCATAATTATCTCTACCATTGAGGATATTATGGTAATTGTAAGTATGTAATAATAGATGATTTTGGCTTGATTTAATTGGATTAAATCAAAGTGACAAATATTGAACTAATCCATTTCCTAATTCTTGCATTGATTTATTTGGATTAAATCAAAGTGTTAGACAATGGAGATTAGTCACACCTAATTATATATATTTGGATAAATTAGATTAAGCCCACATAAAAGTTGATTACAACTTTTATTAATTAAAAATTACCTAAGTTTTGCTATAAATAACAAGCATTATGAAGGTTTTAATTAAGCAAAGCAAAAGCTTGAGAAAGCTAATTACAAGCAAGTATTAGAGAAATTAGCCTAAGTTAGAGAATTGTTTAGAGAAGCTTTGTGAGGTCTCTACAACATTTCATCTAGGAGAAATCAAGATTGGATCTTGGGGTGAAGCTTGCCAGCATTAGAATTAAGATTGGATCTTGGAGTCAAGCTTGCTAATCCTTGGAAGTTCTCCAAATATTTCAACAAAGAGAAGTAGATTGGATCTTTGAATCAACCTTACTAGATAATATTTTTTATTAGTGAGACATATAATGTTGAATTATATATTAGATATTTAATGTTGAAATTAGACTAATTAATTGTCTTAGGATGCTTTGGAAGTATAAACACAATATGATTGTAATTGGGTCAAAATATTTATATTAGATATAAACATAAAATTAGAGTTTGGAACTCTAGATAATAGCTTGAAGCTAAAGCTACCATTTTAGAATCACTTGACCATCTTTGGGTGACCTAGAATTATTCAAGAGTCACTTCATTGTGGGATTCTAATTTGGTTTGTGCTTTGGATTTAAAATTTAAGCAAATGCGTATTTAGAATAAATTTATATTTTTGTAAAAATATTTGATATTTTGAAAAACATGATTTTTGTTCTATAATATATGTATAACCTTTGTTTTGATATTAAAATTAATTTTGGGTGTTTTTGAAGTATTTAGGGAAGACTATAAGAAATTAGGATAATAGACCCTAATTCCTTCAGCTCTCTGGAAAGAGAGCCGAAAGAAATGAAAGAAACAAATAAACAAAAAAACAAATAAAAACAAATAAAAAATTGATGGGCGCTACAGTGGCGCGCACACTGTAGCGAGTACAGAGCGTGCGCGCATTGTAGTGCGCCTAACATGCACACTGAATTTATTTTTCTTCGTTTTTGAGTTTCCGGACTCCGATTCAGTCCCGGTTTTTTTTCTGTACACTCGTAATGGAATATAGTATTTCATTAAATATTTTAAAATTACACCATTTCTTCATATCCACGGGTTTGACCCATTACCGTTGTGCGAGGCACCGATCCGACCTTAGAGATTCCACAACCGTCCCAACATCTGGAACGTTGAGCTATCGCAAATTGCTCTCACAGATTTGGGCGTCGCGACACCGAGAGCTGATGAACACTAAGACTTCATTTTCTCCGTTCTGGAGTTTCCGGACTCTTATTTGGTCCCCGTTTTTTCTACAGACTTGTATCAAAATTTAGTTTTCATCAAAATATTTTAAAATACACATATACCTGATATCCTTGGGTTAGACCCACTTCCGTTGCATAGGGCACCGATCCGACCGTAGGGATTCCACAACCGCCCCAACAAACATAAACTTTTACACCAATAATTTCATCAATCGTCATAGTCAGAAGTGAGACATAATGATAGTGTTGGTTTCTAGATTAGGTCCCAAGATCATCAAATCAAGATGAAAACGCATGAATACACATCAAAGGAGGTGCAGAATATACTCACATTGACCGGATCTTGCGACGCGAAGAAGACAAGCCTTCGAACTCTTCCTTGAAGCTCGGCAGTAGCTTGTTGAGGCAGTGGGCTGCTCGGTTTTGACTGGTTCTTACTCCTTGAAGATTCGGCCATGGTAGACACCATTGAAGCTCCAAGCTTTAAGCTTCCAAAATGGTTCCATGCTCACGAAATGGCTGCCCTAACACCTAAGGATGACTCATGGTGTGTGCTAGAACCTTTGTTTTGCAATAAAACAACTTCTTGCATCTCTTATCTCTCGGCAGAACCAGAAACGTGGAGAAGAAGAAGATGGTCTCTTAGACCTTGAGGGAGAGAGAGGAGGGAAATAGGTAATACCGAAAATGAGAGAGAGGAAAATGAAAAATGTAAATGGGTTTTTATATTTTCCAAAAAATAATAAAACCATTTACCAATTTTCAAAACAAAAAAAAAATTCAAAAGTAAAAAACATAATTAATGCTTTCAACTACCACATCAATCAATCACTCAAATCAATAAATCAAATTGTCACATCACTCAAAGTGACATGTGATTTGACGCTTGATGCGACTAATGATTTGACGCTTGATTTGACTTGCGTGCCGCACTCGAATTCGAAATGCGAATGCGCTCGCAAATAATCCAGGGCTCGGGTTCGCTAATTTCAAATTAACGAATTTTCTGTCGCGACGTAATTAAATGATTACGCCTAGCGAAATCACTATTCACGTCGCTAATGAATTAATTCAAAATTAATTCGTTCGCCCGAATAAAATCTAATTTTAATTCCGCGTCGAAATCTAATTTCGCATAATAATTCCGCGTCTGTTCTCATTCGAACGTGTTTACGAACGCAACTCGAACGCGCATACATTTTACCTTATCATGCATCAGGTCTCATTTCCGTTCGAACGCGTTAACAAACGCCATACGAACGTGAGCATTCTGTTTCATTTCCGTTCGAACGCGTTAACAAACGCCATACGAACGTGAGCATTCTGTTTCATTTCCGTTCGAACGCGTTAACAAACGCCATACGAACGTGAGCATTCTGTTTCATTTCCGTTCGAACGCGTTTACGAACAACGCTACGAACGCGCACCCACTGAACTGAGTCCTCTTCATTAGATTTCATGCATAGTTTTCCTAGTAGCTATCTCTACATGTATAAATACAAATATGTTAATGTATTACAATTCATATGTTTATGTCATGATAACATTTGAGTATTATTTCTTGCGGTATATCGGATGGAAACCCAGACGTAAATTCCATAGCCGATTCCGAATGGACGGTAGTGCGGTCTGTACTTGGGATACAATTCCACGTACCGCTTGGAAAAGCGCCCATATGTGTGCTTGTATGGTTAATATGTGTGCTTGTGTTTTCCTGAATGTAAATAGCAAATGAAGTTGTATGTTCGTTGCTATTTTGATATATGTTAAGCATGCAATTTTAAACGTGAGATATATGTGAAATGTGTACATAAGTTTTATTTTGAATATGAGATTTAGAAGCATGATACTCTTGGAAATAAGTGTTACTTAAGCTTGATTAAATTATTACATAAATCCTTTCATTACAAGTGACATAAGTAAGGGACCATTCCGAACCCAATGGTTTGAGGTCTTCCCTTGCGAGGGGTGAGTGCGGCCTTAAATCTTTGTCCCGGTTCACACCGGGTGGCGACTCCATGTTATTTAGTACTTCCCAACTAGGCCGCGAGCCTAGGAACGGCGTCGCCCAGGTTCTGTTGTCCACACCTAGCACACCCAAATTATCAGGAATGTGAAACCCGGTTTCTTTCATGTTCATATCTAATATGATATCTATTAAACAAATATTATGGAACCTTATTCAAAATAAGTTCTTGCACTTTTTAAAGCTTATCCAGTGAAGGAAATGGTAGCTCAGAGTGACTCGTGATTAACCTTATTATGTCTAACAAATTTGGTTACTGCTATTCGGACACACCGTCAAACTGACGTGTTCCGGGAGGAGTCCTCTTTGAAAGAATAATACTCTTTCAAGTATATGAGAAACTTATTGCTTAAGTATTTTTCATTATGGTCTAACCGTGATGGTTTAATACTTTAGCCGATCTGTTTGTCTATTTCGTGTCGAAACTTTAAAAGTTTCCGATTTGTGTTTCAAAAGAAACACATAACCATAACGCGATGCCACATCCGTAAGGTCACGAAATATTAATATCCACATCTAGCCTCGCTAGACATGGGCCCACTTGCTTCACTATGAACTAGGGCTAACAGATCGGTGGCACTTGCACTTTTATCAAGTAAATAGTGTTTTAGGCACTTTGCCCAATAAACTAGATTTGTAGACTTTATTTGATTGGAATCAAATCAGTCCTAGTACCCACTCTTCGAAAGTGTGGATATACGAGTCTTGTTTGATTGTGTCCCAGACAACAATGCCACAATTAGTTTCTTAATTGATCAAATCAGTTTGAGTTATTTATTTGTCATATTATATATTTGAGATATATTTATATTCTAAATATAAATTCTGTTGTTCACATCTAATGTGTTTATCTCAATATCATTTTTATATAATAAAACACTTTAGTTTTCTAGAATATAAAGGTATATCCGCAACGGATTATACACTGATATAGAGATAACGTTTCTAGTCAAACTAGTTACATTATAACAGTTTCCTAATTTACGTACATACCCAAAGGGTAGTTCCTAAACTTAGGTATCTACGGTTAAAACAGCGACTTTCGTCCTGCTTCCAATCCGCAGATTAATCTCCATTGAAGTCAGTATCCTGTTCAAAACGGATTCTGAACATCAATACATATATTTATGTATCACACTAAGTATCTAAAATCCAATTTTAATACTAGTTGTGAACATAATGTTGACAAACATATTTGAAGTTAGAGCCTTGATCTTCTTCCATTCCTTCTTGGGATATGTCGTTTTATCTTCCTAGAAGATTATAATGTTTGCCTTTGCCCTTTTTCAATATCCAGAAGCCTTTGGCCAAGCCTCGGGTTTCTAGAATATCGAAGTAAGGTGCGCCTTGCGCTACTTGCATTATTGCAAACTTGACTTTATCTCCTCGAGATTGGTCATTAATTCTCCAAGAATTATTTATTGCAATTTAGTATTTCAAAGATCTAAAATAGATCCATGAAAATCCTTCAATTTCATTATCATACTTTAGGATCTAATCCTTAGTTCTGATTCAGAATTAAGGAGTCTACCGCGACAAGCTTAATGGATTAAGCACTAAGTTATCATTACATGAATATTCCAAAAATCATGTTCCACTTATTTGCTTAACTCCGAGCTTAGGCTTAATATGCTATTTTATCAAATAAAGTAACTTAATTTTTTCCAGGACCATCCTGAAATTATTCCCAATTTGAAAATTAAACCATTTAATTATTATAGTCCAACTATACAATCAAATAAATTAAATTAATTAACCTCAATTACATTGATTACTATAATCCAATTATAAAATCAACTGTAAATTGAAATTAATTAATTCAAATATATTGATTACTATAATCCAATTATATAATCAACTATAATACAGTCCAACTGTTTATTAAAACAACAATTTAAATATTAGTCCAACTAACATTTAATTTAACGACGAAATAATTTGTGATTGAGCGCGTATGGCAAGTAATTAAACGAATATTGTAAATTCAATTCTTGCCTCCCACTATTTTTCGGGGGCCTCTAACCCTCTGTCGAGTACTCGGGAAACCGTATTTCCTAGTGGGCTAGGATCCCGTTAAATATCACACAATCTTGACTTTGGCCAACAAATTGTATGATAATTAACTAGGTAGATCTCTAAGATCAATTGGATCCAATCCAATTCCTAGATCCGGTAGGGGACATCCAAGTCCGAAACATATATCTTATATATGCCAATACATCCAATGTATTACCTAACCTTTTTCTTCTGAATCAACTAAGCCTTGGCTTTGGCACAACAAACTTAGTGATCCCAGTAAGCGCGACCCATTGACCATGGAAAGCTTCGTAATCAATGTCGGTGGACAAGAAGTGGTCTTGACTTTGGCCAACAAACCACAACTTGGACAAGACACCAATATGGAACAAAGCCTTCGTGATTCAAACACATCTTCGACAGACAAAGGCCTTGACTTTGGCCAACAAACCAATGTCGTCTCGGATCTTGAGTGAGAATCACTCAATGGAAGGAAAGACGCTTAATATTATTTGAGGTTTTTTCGCTTGCAAATTGGTAACCAATTTATTATCTTTGTTAAGGTCTCATCATCATACACCCTTAAACATGAATTTTAAACACATAATAAAGCGCATATGATAAAATAATAATGATATGTGGATGGATACTTTACATTGATCCTAGATCAAATCTCTCTTTCTCTCTCCAGCTAGCATAACTATTTCTTCTACCCGTTACACTACACTTCTAAAGAAACCTCATTTACATTGAGGGGAATAGGTGAGAAGAGAATACAAAGAGTATAGAGGTGATAAGGCTGGACACGCAGGTCCAATTAATAAATCAAATTTATTACAATAATTTCTAAAATTGTCCCACCCTTCTAATATCCATCCGATATACATTATTCATGCATCGCAACCATGAATTCACACAAGCATGTTATCAATCAATCTAATCCAATTAATTAATCTGATAATTAGTGATCATCCAATGTTCAAACAACGATTTGATTTTGCACGAGTCAAACTCGTTTTGCGAACACGTACTCAAAGTACGAATTCTCGAATTAAATTAAATTACATAATTAAATCCAATTTAATACGCATTTAATTCTAATTCACTATTTAATTCCAAATTAAATATTACACTTTTGTTAACGAACCTTTACGACTTAAATTCCAAATTTAATCGCAACGGGTCTCAAAGCCCGATTAATATCTAATGTTTATTTAATTAAAGTCCAATGGGCTTTTAATTAAAGTCCAATCCGGGATTTTACCCCAATTAGGCGTGGACTTTTGGTCAACTCGGGTCAAACCGATAACCAAGTCCAATCCGGGATTTACCCCATAAGCCAGAAATCAATTTTGGCCCATTAGGCCCAATTAAAAAATTAAGGTCCATTAAGTCATAATTGGACTTTATGGATTCGGTTTTGGGCCTAATTGGATCCAACCAAATTGGCCTAAACCTAACTTGGTACAACCAAGCCCAAAACCCAATTACAAGCTTTAAGGCCCCATTTCCAAAATAAGCCCAAATTAATTAACTTATAAAATTCCAAATTCCATAATTAATTAACCTAAGTGTAATACACATTAATGACCCAATTAATATTTCTAAAATATCAATTAGCCTAATTAATCATGCACTTTAACAACACATAGTGTCCAACACATTTTTATCCAAATCAAACCCATTTTACATGCTTAAAGTCTTGGCAATTAGGGGTTTTTCCAATCCGATTCGGTTCAATCCAATTGAATCCACAATCATCATTTCCCAAATTAATTCAACTCATCCAATGAATTAAAATCAAAAACACAATGAATTTCAAAAATCATCAGTTTCGGCCAAGCCTCCAATTTGGGAAAAATTATTCCAAATCAAAATTCAATCCAATTAAACCTCAAATTAACATTACCCACTTGTTTTAAGTCATCCAATGATCAAACAAATAAAATTACCAAGACATTTAGGGTCCTATGATTTTCGGCCATGCCCAAAAATATGGGGAAAAATGGATCCAATCCAATTTCATGAAATTGATCATGCACAACTTCAATTAATCAACATACAAGCATACTTAATCAATCAATTTAACCAAATCATGCTTCAATTGATTTTACCGAATTTCAAACCCTAACTTTTTCATGCTTGATCAAAGCTCAAGATACCATTGTTGGTTTCTAGATTAGGTCCCAAGATCATCAAATCAAGATGAAAACGCATGAATACACATCAAAGGAGGTGCGGAATATACTCACATTGACCGGATCTTACGACGCGAAGAAGACAAGCCTTCAAACTCTTCCTTGAAGCTCGGCAGCAGCTTGTTGAGGCAGTGGGCTGCTCGGTTTTGACTGGTTCTTGCTCCTTGAAGATTCGGCCATGGTAGACACCATTGAAGCTCCAAGCTTCAAGCTTCCAAAATAGTTCCATGCTCACGAAATAGCTCCCCTAACACCTTAGGATGACTCATGGTGTGTGCTAGCACCTTTGTTTTGCAACAAAACAACTTCTTGCTTCTCTTATCTCTCGGCAGATCCAGAAACGTGGAGAAGAAGAAGATGGGTCTCTTAGACCGTGAGGGAGAGAGAGGAGGGAAGAGGTAATGCCGAAAAAGAGAGAGAAGAAAATGAAAAATGTAAATGGGTTTTTATATTTTCCAAAAAATAATAAAACCATTTACCAATTTTCAAAACAAAAAATTCAAAAGCAAAAAACATAATTAATGCTTTCAACTACCACATCAATCAATCACTCAAATCAATCAATCAAATTGTCACATCACTCAAAGTGACATGTGATTTGACGCTTGATGCGACTAATGATTTGACGCTTGATTTGACTAGCGTGTCGCACTCGAATTCGAAATGCGAATGCGCTCACAAATAATCCTGGGCTCGGGTTCGCTAATTCCAAATTAACGAATTTTCCGTCGCGACGTAATTAAATGATTACGCCTAGCGAAATCACTATTCACGTCGCTAACGAATTAATTCTAAATTAATTCGTTCGCCCGAATTAAAATCTAATTTTAATTCCGCGTCGAAATCCAATTTCGCATAATATATCAAATATATTATTTTAATCGATTAATTCCAAATTAATCGTTCTCTCTCTTTAATTAATATTTTATCCCAGATAAAATATCTCAGTTATTAATCCCAGATTAATTTTCTCTCTCTTCTAATTAATCCCAGATTAATAAAGTGCGAGTCATACATCATCGGTGAATCTTCGGGAAGCGACCCATGAGATCCCCGGATATGTTGGCAGTAGATACGGTCGTCGGACTATCCGAACACGTAAGTGCCTCGTACTACGTTTGTACCGATTTACAAGACAATGTTGGCCTCTAGCAAAGCGCCATGCCTACCCAATTCTCCGGAAATATCCTTACAGGAATATGTGATCTATATCAAGCGTAGTATACCGTAGTATTGTGTATGTCGATCCAGTATCGGATGTTCACGTGCTAGGCCTGAGGCTGGAATTGTGTCTGCCCCGTACGAATCACATATCGGATGTCTGGCAACTAGTCTCTATAATCGGATTTACATGACCAAGTCATAATATCCTGATAGCTTGAGCATTTAAGAGAACGCGTTCCGTATCCTATGTGACCATCATCTCCATATGACTGGAGTGATACTTCCGTCTTAACATCACACCCAACACACTACAATTCTCAATATACCCAGTATTGGCGTACACAGAACCTGTTAAAGCCCTAGACGACCTCAACCAAAGTATATTGATTGTCGCAAGTATTAGCGGTGCAAGTCTCAGGTTAAGACAAAATACACCTACCCTGATTGCAGACTCCCATAGACACATAGTCATACTACCAATGGGATTCCGCGGGGGTCTATCCAGAGCGAAGCTGTTTCCCGTACCATCGGTAAAACACAACCTCCTATCACACTTGCATGAGTATCCTATACCCAAATATATGAGAACTATGTTGTTGTGCCCTCACAACGTGCACAAGTGTAATACTAGTCTTTTACGTATTTATCGATGTCCAATCACGATAATACTCTGACTATGGATATTTAATGATTTATCCTTCGTGGACTGATATTGTCTCATATCATTATCCGTCTAGGAACAAATCACAGGGACCTCCTATCATTTATATATCTAGGTGATCTAATCACAAATGATAAGAGTGCAATCTTCTTTGTCACATAGTTAATTTTTACAACAACACCATGATCTGTCCAAATAGTGACGTTATGGGTCATAATTGTCCAACAGATAGTGCTCTTAGGATGTTGATAGTCTGAAATCTGTCAATTTCTGTCATCATTAAAATGAAAAACGTAAAACATTATCTTTCAAAAAAACATCTCGAAAACACATTTGAAAAACTCTTTTACTGTAACAAAAAAAAAACCAATTTAAAATTTCATAATCGTGAATATGTATCAAGCATCTATTATAACTCAACTGGACGAAATGTAACGAGCGTCCAATGCCCAAATCGTGCGCACATATCGGACAATGAATGAAACAGTCCCATGTCGCGCAGACTGAGGGTAGCAGGTCGGTCCACTATAATTGGACAAACCCATATACAAGCACCACGGCAGAAACACATCATATCAAATTATAAAACCGTAAAAACCATATACAATCGCCGTGACGAAAATATATCATATCATATAAAATCATAAGCAATATCGAAATGTATCAAAATCAAAATGAAATTCTTTTTGAAATCATTTTTCCCCAAAACCCAATTTTGTTTAAATCAAAAATAAATCTTTGATACAAACTTTTCAAAATACACAATGACCGTCCACTGTTCGAGTCGCTCACACTGACTGGATAGTGTATGAACTATGTCGACAGAGTAGCGGGCCAGCCATTTTTCGATGGTCTGGACCCCATAACAAGTGCCCCGGCCAAGCCAGAATGAAACATATACAAGTGCCACATAGGGTCAAAAATATAAAATCATCAAGCACCGTGACAGAAACAGATTTTCGAGCGTCTCGACGGAAACAAAGTTTTATAATTTAAAAACATCAAAATCATTTTCGAGCGCCGAGACGGAAACATATTATCAAGCTCATCGACGAAAACATATCGATAAATCTCAAAATATGAAAACTTGAATCAAGCGTCGAGGCAGAAATATTTTCTTTATCCTTTATAATCAAATTAAAATATCTTAAATCTTTCTTTTTTTATTCTTTCTTTTCTTTTTTCTTTTCAAAACACTTTTATGCCAAATACCAAGTTTTCAAAACATAAATCAAAATTTCCGTTCATAATTCAAACTATTAATATCATATAATAACTCTTACCATAAAACACATTAAATTCACATTACTTACTTATTCATATACCTATATAAACGACATACTTTAACTTAGTATACATATATACATACATATATTCATAACATACAAACATGTACCGATAATCTGAATCACCCATATCAAGTCAAAATCATTGCACATTATACCATATACCATAAATCAAATCAAATAGCAAACATAAGACCTATATGGTCTATACACAATAGAAAACTTACTCAGATGATCGGATACACTGTAGATGTAGACACCGACACCTAAACCTTTGCTCTGATACCACAACTATAACACCCCGCCAGAGGTAGGATACTACCGGTAGGAGACAGGATTAACCCATCTTCATAAGCCTCCAAATTTACAGAAAACCAGGCATGATGTATACTAAAACAAGACAACCTGGATCACAGTCCAGCATAAAAAAAAGAATCTAAGAAAAACATCAAACAAACAAAAGGACCTCAAGTCGACACAAAATACATCAAAATTAACCCTTAAGGGCTCTGTGGCCACATCATCTACCAACACTCAAGGGCTCCATGTCCACAACATCATATACAAATCAAAACTTTTACTTAATAAATACATAACAGCATGCTCAACACCATAATTAACATAATAATCATTTATCATAAACCTCTAAGACTTTCTCCAGGACACTTGCGAGGGCGACAACCGCTTGGGTGATCCGCGTCTCGAGCATGACCTCCAAAGCTGTCGTGGTTGACCAATCTGGAAGCCAACCTGTAAAATTAGCAAACTAGTTTGGTGTGAGTTTTAAAACTCAGTATGTAACCACGCTCATACTACAAACAAAATATACAAGTAAAGCATATCATCAGTTTATCAGAATTACTAAATTATTAGAATTTCAGATTTATCAACTTTTTATTATCTTTATACTTTACCATGTCAAATTCTCATATCTACATATTCACATATATGATAATCTATTAGCCAAACGTTCAAATCACACAAGGCATCAATACGAATATCACAGAATAAGTCATTTTACATCGAAGCCATTTCAATCATAAGAAATATGAAGTCATATACTTAAAATTAATTACGAATGCTCATCTTTGGAATATCCTCCAATCGATAAGTCAAAAAGCCCTCCATCATTTCAAAACAAACATTCTTTCATTCTGATAACCTAAAGAGTTTAGAGATTGATTTTGTGAGTCAAGCCCACCCTTATTTTTATTGGTTGCGAGACATAGCATGGAAGAGCATTCAGTGTTGGAACATAAAGGGATATTTCAAGAGTGATGAGAGGTTGGTTTTGAGAGAAATATCAGACCTTAAACACTACTACATCACAAGCAAATTACAGGCTATTTTGGGTGAGTTGTGCGTGCATTTTGGGTGCAAAATGATTAAGATCTGAGCTACTATTTCGGGGTTGAAAAATTACTAAAATCAGAAGCAAAACATCTGACCAAGGGCTGGTCAGATTCGACTAAGTGAGGGAGAGACTAGAAAATTTTTCAAGGTCGATCCTAGTGCCTAAGGCATTTTCGATGCGAGAATGAAATTGTTTCCTACATAACAATCCCTCCGACGTAGGCTATCCGAGTTGTGCTTAGGAAACATAGATAACACCGTCAAGTTTCTTTACATGTGTACGATTCTTTACAACTAATCAAAACACTATTTCCGATATATGTGATCCACCATAGATGATAGATTTTTGCCAAAGTCTTAAGAATCGTGACTTACTCACACGGATGCCTAAACCTCTTATGATACACATGTTGGGCGGAAATAGTTTCCCCGTCCCTACGGCTACGGTCAAACCGTACGGAAAAGCCTGTAGAGGGTCGTATCCAATTTCTATGGCTCTTAAAATTTTCCCTTTTTAACAATTAAAAGGAAGAATACAATATGTATACCTTCCAGAAGCTTTATCCGGACAGGAAATCGTCTCTGGTTGTCTCCACGTATATTCACACACCAAATCGATTGACGAACTATCCAGTTATAATTTTTGGCAGATGATTGAAAGCATTGTGACAACAATTCTCACAATATTCATTTTTGAAACTATTTCAAAACAAACAAATCGAACCAAAAACACAAAGCCATTTTGTCTCCTTCATTGCCGAGAGAGAAAGAAAGCTTTAAGTCAATTTTTTTTTATCAAAACTTTTTTTCCTTTTGCCGAGAGAGAAAGTAAAGTTTTTCTTTTTTGTTGAAAAAAATTTCTTTTTTTTCCTTATTGTTGTGAAAGGAAAAATAAGTGTAATGGGAATTAATTTTTTTTCTCTTTGACTTTATTTACTTGGTTAAAAAATAGCCAACAAAAATAAATATATATGGACTGTCCGCAAATCAGATTTACGGTATTTATAAAAAACCATCGGAACATTTCCCATATAAATGGGTGCTAGCGCATCAGTATCGAGAAATATTTTTCACATTACAGATAAAGTAATTAAATTATCTTTCGATCTTTTATCAAAATAATTTAATTAATTCGTCAACCATTCGACTAATGTGTGTGACCCACTAGGTTCTCTGTGAGCTGGACATGAGTCGATACGAAATCATTCGTATCACTTCGGTACAACACATTGTAACCGAAGTTCTCAATGATCATAAGTAACCTTTATCAAGATATCATGACCCCCAGATATGAAGAATAAAATATCGGATGAACCCATATAGTCGTACTTACGTGTAGTAAAATCCTTCTACTGTCGACTTTCGATCGAGTGCGGGTCATGAAATCGTCAAACCCCAAACTCAATCATAGGATCAAGAAATCAATCATATACGAGATTTACGTATCTACAAAATATATTTTCAGATGACGTGTACTTCGATCGGAGATTTGATCCCCATATATGACATTCTCACCAAAGATCTCAATCTCAATTACCTAAGCCAGTAGATTTCATCTCGATCATCACATGTCCTTATTCATTAAGAGCACAATACCAATAAGCTTCTTTCACTAGGCGTGGTTAGCCCAGTACAATATACACAAGTGAACGATGTGTCTTAATGTAGACTGTATTCGTGACAACTCATGTCAAATGACTAATGATACACTAGTACGACTGTACGATGAATCATTGACTACATGTAACATCCCTGATCTGGGAGATGTTACCGGTAGGGGATAGCAGTACTAACCCCATTAGCCTCTGACTTCTCGACTATATTCTAAACCATTCAAATGCGATGTCATCCATGGGGAACATAACCCAACTTACCAATATAAAATACTTTTGTTTCTCATAATTGTATACTCAAATGTTTTTCTTTACAAACATTAACAGACACTCATAATGACTTATACTACACTAGTGTATACATGAAACTTTTACTTTGACACTGACTGGACTCTCATGCTATGTGACTCAGTGTTGGTGGACTCCATCCCTAGTAACTGCATCAGTATCCGTCTTCATGAGCTCGTCCTCCGAGAAACCTGCAAGATACAAAAACTGGGGTGGGGGTTAGATCGCTATACGATCTAAGTGAGTAAACTTGAAATTGAAAAACTCAAATCAATTTATTAAGTCTTTAAAACTAAAGTTTAGAAAAAGAATCACTTCATATGAAATATTTTTAATAAAACTGATTTTTCTGAAGCTGCTTTTGAGTACTGTTTTCTGAAAACTGTTTCTAAAATCTGGTAACTATGCTGATCTGCTGAAAACTGACGCATGGGGGCGTTACGTATCACTGTCCCCCATACACCCTAGAGCCATATATACAAATCTATGATATTAGGGCGTTACGTATCGTCGTCCCCCAAAACATGCCATACATGTCCCTGAAAATGGTATCGCCGTCCCCAAACCATAAACTAGAACTGGGGGTGCGGATCTATGCTACCACCCAAGCTCTGAAACTATGGTCTAGGAGCGGTACGTATCGTCGTCCCCCTAGCCATGCTCTAGGATCTGAGGGCGTTACGTATCGCCGTCCCCTCAGTCCTCTACATGTGCACATGTCTCTGTAGCCGTCAATTCCAACTATATCAAGTTACATATTGGAGTGAGTTTTTCCCTCATGCCCCAAAAAACATAAAAATCATACTGAAAACATCTCTTTCTAAAATATTTCTCAAAACATGCTTATTCGTAAAAAAAATATGAAATCAAACTTGGCTAACGCCCTATTTGTAAAAAAAGTAAATCTGATCTGAAATGCAAAATGAAAGACAAGTAAAAGAAAGAGTGTCCATTCACTGTATTTGAATCTGACTGGCACTAGATCCTGGGTCGAAGGAGAATGTGGTTCCTGCGGATAACCTATGATCGGAACTTAATTAGAATCATCGTAGTAAAATAACCTCGATAGTTTTAATACTTAAAGATTCATCTGCATTATATACACAAGGCTTATGATGAACATAATTTGATATATGACATATGAATAAACTGATACGAGTCCCTAAGGGCGGCCTCTAACGCGCTAGGGTAAAACTAGGGTGTTAAAACTGATTTGGTGCATTTTTCACCTCGCGTCGCGATGCAAGAAGGACCGCGCGTCATGACGTGCATCGTTCAGAATCCATTCTGCTCTTGCGTCGAGACGCGCAATCCCTTTTACGTCGAGACCCGTCCTGGTTTTCCAGGATGCAGTTTTGCTCCTCCAAACTCTTCCAATGCTCAAATCATCCAACTTTACTCCATTCCAACACTTCTATACCATAACCCAATACTCAATACATCATCATATACTCAATTAACATACATCAAACCTTCAATTCATTTCTTTATACACTAAATCACTTACTAATCTCAAAACTATTTAACCCATTTTTGATCATTTTCATTCCATATTCTTAACTAATCTCAAACTTAGGAGTTTTAATCAATTCTTAAATAAACTATGTTATTAAAACAACTTCCAACATGCTTCAATCATCCTTAAATCATCAAAATCCACAAATCTAAAAATTTGGGTTAAAGGCCCTTACCTTATTTATTGTTGTTTCTTTCACTCTCCATGCCTCCAAAGGTTGCCAAGCTCTTCTTTATCTCTTTTATTTCTCTTCTTCTTTGTTTTCTTCTCTTCTTCTTCTTCTTCCCTTTCTTCTTCTTCTTCTTCCTTCTCTTCTTCTTCACGTTGTTTTTTTTTCCCAAAATTGAGATTTGTGAATAATAAGCCTTTATATAGTGGGGGTGCCTTAGATATTTTATAAGTTGTGGATGAGTGTAGAAAAATCTAGAAATTTTTAGAATTTTACATTTGACCCCGAAATCACTATTCATCTGAATTTTTGACTTGCGTTTTTGACCCAATTCTGATCCGATTTTAGAAAAATATATAAAGTGGAAATTGTAGGTCTTGATCTCAGCTTTCCGATGATATAAAATTCTTTAAAAAAATGGAGATCTTATGTCTATGCTAACCAAATTACCTGAATTCGTTAAGATTAAGTTCCAATTGTGGCTACCCCTGCCCGACAGGTATATGTCTATTGATCGGTGCGTAAACACACACGTATAAAGCAAGCACATGTATCGTTCAAGTAGTATAAAAATATCGATCCCACGAGGACTTAATGCCTACTGTTGTTATTAATTAATGATACTATTTATTTATAGGTATCTAATTATAGGGAGAAGAGAATGATTGCTTTTGATTGGTTGAATGTGGATTTGATAAATAAAATACTTAAAGACACAAAAGAAAATACTAAGGAAAATAAAAAAGACTCAAAGATATAGGGTTGTGACTCCACACAATATTATTATAAAGATGAATTGATTCTCTTATATGTGTGTAATAAATTAGTTTGCTAACCTGGAACACGAAATTATGCAAAAGCCTCTGTCGATGGTCAGCTGCACATACCCAGTATAATCCAATTAAACCATATGTCTATGTTAACCAAATTACCTGGATTCATTAAGATTAAGTTCCAATTATGGCTACCTCCGCCCGACATGTATATGTCTATCCTGTAAGGAAATCTATTAAAGGGTTATTTATCCTCAAGGAAGATCGTGGGCTATTGAATCTAAGGCTGAAACCTAAAATCCCTCCGTCAAGTTCATTTTAAGTTTACCACATCAATCTTATTGGTGATCAGACAATAAGAAGCATTAAGCTTAAGACTGAATAAACAAACTAAAGAATTACCCATAAAAAGAAAATCAATTATTAAGTGTGAATATTGTGTTTCATCACTTCCCTAGAATAAAAATAAAATGTTGGGGTTAGAGGATCCACATTTAATATTTCTTATCTAGGAATCTCACTTGTTATAATATATAAATTATTTTATGTTCTGCTTTCTCAGGAATTAATAATGTTAATATTTAAAACCAGCCATATAGGCGGTAATCCATTTAGTCCAACTACACCAGCCATATAGGCGGTAATTATCTGTCACATAAAGACCAGCCATATAGGCGGTAAAGTAATTTATATTTAAACCAACCATATAGGTGGTAATAAATTCTGACATTAATTAATCCGGTTAAATTATAATTTATAAATTATAATTAAGTGAGATTTACCTAGATAATTATATTAGGGCACCAGGTGTTAAGACACCCCTACGAACTTAATTACTCAGACTTCAAATATATATTTTTGCAGCATCTTTCGATCCATGTAGCGAGCTTTGGGCCAGTGAATCCCAAACCAGTTGGCTTTAGGGCACTAGATGTTAAAACACCCTTACAGACTTAATAACTCGGATCTCAAAGATTTTTTTTTTTTACTCCATCACTTTTTGAGATGCTTCCTCACATTCAACTAGAGCACTGAATATTACAAACTTTTCAATTTTAGCTCATGTCCGTATGTTACCATGCATATTGTTAATACCTGCCAACTGAGTATATGAAGATCCATTTTAGTCAGTTTTGTGGAGAATTTATAAATTAAATAATTCAAAAAAATAAACAAAAATTAACTAGTTCCGAAAATAGGTTTGAGATACGTATCAGGAGTGGGAACTCTTTACACAGCTATTTCTTACCAATTTCACCCGATTAATCAAATTAAAAACACAAAAACATAAAAAAAATTATTTTTGTAAAAATTTTCAATTAATTCCCTCCTCCAAACCTAAATGAGACATTGTCCCCAATGTCTTAAATAGTAGAAGAAGAGTTTAGAAGATAATACCTGGTTAGCTGAAATTCTACAGGAAAAATTACTGATTAAGATTTATGTCCAATTTACGCTTCTTACCACGATCGCTATCTGACCAGTTCAACTTGGAAAGAATGGGGTCGATTTTTGGTTCAAAGGCTAGGATTTGGTAAATTAATTATCCGGCCTTTGTTGCAGTCAGGAAAATATCATGTACTAATTTTGTGACGAACTCATGTCTTTTGGCTTCCGCAAGAAATACAAACAGAAAATCGAAAAAATGTTCAATGTTGAGTAATCCAATGGGCTTCTGATGAATGTTCAAATGCGCCCATGATACGACTGTGAATATCTCTTCAAACGTTCCGAGCCCACCTGGTAAAGTAATAAATGCATCAGCAGTATTAACCATTTCAAGGAGTTGTTCAGACATCCCCGAGACAATACGTTCATCTCCATTTGTTTTTCTGATTATATGTTCGTCCGCCAAAGTTTTTGGAATGATTCCCAAAACGTGACCGATACCCTCTTGAACGGCTTTTGAAATGCTTCCCATCAATCCAAGATTGCCACCGCCATATACTAGGTGTATATTTCGTTCTGCTATGACTCTCCCCAATTCCTTTGCAGCCTCAATGAACTCTGGTTTATTACCAGAGTTGGATCCACAGAAAACACAAATTTGCTTGACTCGCTGCTGTGATGTTGCTTCCATTTTCTTTCTCTTATTTGGATATATATCTAGATGTGTCGAAGAGAGAAATGTACAACTGTATTTATAGAACCTGAAAATGGGTGAGTAATAGTAGCACTAGTACCTGCCAAATGACAATTATTAGATGAACGTTAAAATAAATTGTGAAAAGTCAAAAAGTTTAGATCTTATCGGCAAAAATAAAGGAAATAAAAACAAAAAAGAAAATCAAAGCAATTATTAAGGCAACGGAATTGTGTACGCAATACGCCACTAGCTTAGTATAAATTCATAAGGATGCGTCTCAAGAATTCATTCATTACTCAGCCACCACAATGAATTAGCTCTCTTCTTTGTGATTACCAAACACCATTCCTTCTGTCTTAAAATGCTCCGTTTGTGCTTTTCCCTACAAAAATAACACACAAAATTAAAAACTCTACTACATGTATACACAAAATATATAAATTGAAATTACAACAAAGTGCATGGGTTGCCTCCTTGCTAGCGCTAAATTTTTCGTCTTCAGCTAGACGTGACTGAAATCTATCTGTCAATGAGGTTTCAGCGTCGTTTTGGATGTCCGATTAAAGACAATCTTGTGTACGTTGCTTTTGAAGGGTCTCTTCCAACGGTAAAGGGGCAAAAAGAATTTTGTCTCATTCAGTGCTGGTGCCATCTTTTTTATCTTTGTTGCTCCAATGGTTCCTGAAAAGAAAGAAAGAAAATCAGGAGGTCTCGTATGGTGCTTGACTTTGAATAGAAGTTCCATTATTTCAAGCTTCTGGGCGATATCTTTGATTTGTATTCCCCAAAACAATGATGTTTCGCCTGAATTCATTGGATCTTCAATTTGGTCAGACATTTGCTCCTACATTTGCTCTGTTTCTTGCTCCATTTTTTCTTCACAAATATATTTTAGGATTCCGCATTTAATTCTTCATCTGTCATTTATGAAATGCATGCTCCATAAGTGTCACCCTGAGGATGTAAAGAAATGTCAGATTTTAGGACTTCATCCTCTGATATGACTAGCTCAGGTAGCTCGTCTTCAAACATTAGTGCAAAGCATTCTTCAAGATCTTCATTTTGAGGATGGAAAGTTTCATCATCCCATTTCGTTTTGATGAGCAAATGTAGTATTGCTTGATTCTGACATCCAGTGATAGTTGTTGGGCTGGACAACAGGCCTTAGAAAACTGGATTATTGCTCACTGAATTGGGGTGTATATTCTTCTAATAAAGCTCGTGATCTTTCTATCTCCCAATAGTGTTCCATTTTTCAACCACCTAAAAAATAAAAGAAATAAATAAAAATTACAGATAAAAATAAAGAAAATTATATACAAGTAAATTAGATAGCTTCAAAATTAATAACTCAAGAAAAATAAGTCCCCGGCAACGGCGCCAAAAACTTGATCGGTGCGTAAACATACACGTATAACGCAAGCGCACGTATCGTTCAAGTAGTATAAAAATATCGATCCCATGAGGACTTAATTCCTACTGTTGTTATTAATTATTGATACTATTTATTTACAGGTATTTAATTATAGGGAGAAGAGAATGATTGCTTTTGATTGGTTGAATGTGGATTTGATAAATAAAATACTTAAAGACACAAAAGAAAATACTAAGGAAAATAACAAAAGACTCAAAGATCTAGGGTTGTGACTCCACACAATATTATTATAAAGATGAATTGATTCTCTTATATGTGTGTAATAAATTAGTTTGCTAACCTGGAACACGAAATTATGCAAAAGCCTCTGTCGATGATCAGTTGCACACACCCAGTATAATCCAATTAAACCATATGTCTATGTTAACCAAATTACCTGGATTCATTAAGATTAAGTTCCAATTATGGCTACCCTTGCCTGACAGGTATATGTCTATCCTGTAAGGAAATCTATTAAAGGGTTATCTATCCTCAAGGAAGATCGTGGGCTATTGAATCTAAGGCTGAAACCTAAAATCTCTTCGTCAAGTTCATTTTAAGTTTACCACATCAATCTTATTGGTGATCAGACAACAAGAAGCATTAAGCTTAAGACTGAATAAACAAACTAAAGAATTACCCATAAAAAGAAAATCAATTATTAAGTGTGAATATTGGGTTTCATCACTTCCCTAAAATAAAAATAAAATGATGGGGTTAGAGGATCCACATTTCATATTTCTTATCTAGGAATCTCACTTATTATAATATATAAATTATTTTATGTTCTATTTTCTCAGGAATTAATAATGTTAAATATTTAAAACCAGTCATATAGGCGGTAATCCATTTAGTCCAACTACACCAGCCATATAGGCGGTAATTATCTGTCACATAAAGACCATCCATATAGGCGGTAAAGTAATTTATATTTAAACCGACCATATATGCGGTAATAAAGTCTGTCATTAATTAATCCGGTTAAATTATAATTTAAATATTATAATTAAGTGAGATTAACCTAGATAATTATATTAAATGTTTCATCTTTTACCCAACCGAAAAATTAACTAAAAAACATAAAAGTAAATATATAAAATGCTGTAATAAAATTTAAAAATAAAAATACATAATTTAAATATTATTAATGTTTTACAAAATAGATGTTATCCTATGAAATCAGGGAAAAAAATCCCAAGGAAAGCACACCAAATGAGGTGCAGAAAGCTTCAATTTGTAGGCATCTGATCGACCACGCGTCGCGACGCGAAATTCCTTCTTGCGTCGAGACACGAGGCCGTGTTGACTTGGTCAAACGCTCGTTGATTTGTTGACTTGCTGATGTGGCACGCGAAATCTGTCGGCCCAATAGAATTTTGACACGTGGCACGCGGTATGAACGGTCCACTGAGATGCTGACACGTGGCGGGCGTTGATTGGCCGTTGATGATGTGGCGACACGTGGCACGGTGACTCAGTTGGATGTTGACGTGGACGACACATGGCGGCCACTTGGATGACAAGTATGTGACACGTGGCTGACACGTGCCACGTGGCTGATGCGGTCAAATGAGAAGCTGACACGTGGCACGCGTATTGTCGGCAGCATGTGATGATGACAAGTGTCCCGGCGTATTTTAGCAAGATATGTTCTGATTATGACACGTGTCCCCGGCGCATGTTAGCAAGTCCAAATTCTCAGATTTTGACACGTGTCCCCGGCGCAGGTTATCATGATTAAGTCAAATTTATGATTAATTCCAACCGAACATAAAGGCAGTATCCCATTGAGTCAGGTTAAAATCAATTTATTTAAGTCCAACCGACCATAAAGGCGATATCCCATTAAATCAGGTTTTAATATAGTTTATATATTATAACTAAGGGAGATTAATCTAAATATAATAATAAAAGCTTTACCTTTCACCCCAGTAGAGGGAAGTTACCTACTCATACTGAAAAGTAAAATAAAGAAAGATCTATTGCTTAAAATAAAAATTAAATACAAGAAAATTGTAAATAAACAAACAATATACAATCTTCTTAGTATTCTTAAGGAAATCCCCAGAAGAAGGTATGAAAATTTCAAATGAATTCGGCCTCAATTTATAGGCAAAATTTGGTCTACGCGTCGCGACACACCGTTGATCTTTGACGCGTGTACGCGGCTTTGCTGAGATGATGACACGTGGCTGTCGGCAAAATTATTGGCTCGGCATCGCGATGCGTGAAGTTGTGCGCGTCGCGACACTGACGTCATGCTGACGTAAGTAATGACGCATGTCGATAGAGTGAATGATTGAGGCTGACGTCATGATGACGTGGCGATGACGCAAGTGCTGATGTATGTGATGACGTGGTGATGACGTGTGTCGGTAGGCTCATACTTCATAACATCGCGACGCAGAGGATGTACGCGTCGTGACGCGAAATTCCAATTTTGCCTTTTTTGTCAGTTTTTCGCTGTTTTGTCCCCGATTTGATCCAGTGAGTCCTGAAACCTTATTTATCTACAAAATACAAAAAACACATCAAAATATTTACAAAACTCAAGAAACTATACAAAATATTAAGTAAAAGGGGCGGTAAATATTGATATATTTTTCGCTTATCACCATCTAGCTCAAATACATGTGATTGCGAATCTATTATGATTGAAAATGTTGCATTGAATAAAAGGATTGTGGATTTGCATAACATTGTAATAAAATTTACTTTTGGAGAGAAATTTTAATATTATACTTGGATCCCAAAGACATGCTTTCAAAAGAGAGGGATTAAGATATATGTCTTACATCAAAAGAAAATTTTCGAAGAACTATTTTGTAAAGGCATCCAATTCTCATACAAATGTTACTTTTAATGAAAATATCACATGTCATGCATCTAATAAGAAAGGAAATAAAATATTTGAGTGCATGAACAAGAATGTGAATTTAAATGCATGGATTCCTCAAGGAATCAAAATTAACCCCATGGACCCAAGAAGTTTGGGTACCAAAATGCACTTAAATGATTTTATAGGGGGAGCTTTGGGAATGGTTCATAATGAGAAATGCGAAATGATCCCAAAGACTCAACAAAGATGAGGAAAAAGCTCAACAAGAAAGAATATCAAATTTAATCCTAAAAAATAAATGAGTTCGATGATTGATGGATTTTTCACTGAGCGACAATGGTAATAGGTCAAATCTGTGATTACTGAAACATTGGTATCGTTTCCTCCAACTTATATATGTATGCTTATTGATATGAATTGGACTTGATTTTGAAGCATACTAGTGATTTGACAATTTGAATTTAATATGGTATTATCATATTCTTAATCATATTATTAATCTATTTTAGTATCAATTGGTATCACTTAAGACTTATTTATTTTTATGGTATATGTGATCCTTTTTAATTTTTAACATTGATATGCCTCGCCATTAATCTTTATTGGATGAAAATAAAATGCATGGATCTTGGCTTAATTTGAGTGATTTTGATGATCTATGCATGATTTTTAAATTCATGGCAAAGAGGAGAAAATGTTATGTGTGCATGTTAATAAACGTTTATATGTTTTATGCACATATTGGTTGGTAATCTCATAAAACTTAATTTCTGCTTCTCCATCCTTTTTGCTAATGTCTAGGGGAGAAATCATATAATGAGATTAAAACTTGTGATACCCTCACATTTTATTAAAAGGGAACAAATTTGTACTAATGTGTCTGTCTAAATTTCATGGAGCAATCTTGAAGACAATCACACATAGAGGGGGAACTAATATTGAGGAGGAGTAAAATCCTCAACAATTTTGGACTCTCAAAACTTCACAAGTTTTAAAGGTTGCCATCATCAAGAAGTGGGAGATTTTTAGCGACATATTCTCAAGATGGATTTTGATGATGCAACACTAGAAGTCTTCGACGCGCATTAGCGGACATTCCAAAGAGATGTCGAAATACATTGGTGGTGAAGAGTAATGGATATGTAGATTCAAGATACAAACAAAGAAATTATTATATAGTCTTAGTTTAGGGCTTTCTTTGTAAAGTGAGTTATTTTTTTAAGTCTCTAAGCTCGTAAGACATATACACATTCATGTAGATGCATTAGGCTCCTTTGCAAAATACTTTTAACCTTCAAATCTTGCATTTTGGAAATAAGACTGGTCTCTTACACCGGCATACCGGTGTCTCTGCTCTGTTCTGAGCAAGATTGCATGCTCTCGGAAACCGACACGGACCATACCGATCTATCTAAGGTTTGCATAGCTACTGGAACCAGCATGCATCATATCGATATCCATATCGGTTAGACCAAATGTTCTACATGCTCTCGGAAATCGGCACATACCATTGTAACGACCGGTAATTTCTTCGACCGGTAGCCTCGACTACTATTTTATTTTGGGATGAATATTCATAATATAGATTATGTTGAACATATACGCACTCATGAAGTAACCTTGTGGGACGATCGATATTCCTCGAAGTTCCGATACCGAACTGTACGATGTTCTACTTCAGACAGTCCATGGTATTTGGGCCGTAACTTTCTCGTACGAACTCCAATATTTATGAACTTTATATTCTCGGAAAGCTGAGATCGAGATCTACAACTTTCTCGTTGGTTATTTTTCCAAATTCAGACCAGAAATGGGCTAAAAATGCAGATCAAAATTTCAAATGAATAGTACCCGAGGGCATTCTAGTAATTTCTACAAGTTTCTTGAAAATTCTACATTTTTCTTTTTTTTAAATGGCCAAGTATTTAAGAGAGGCACTATTCAAAAATACCAAAAATTGAAACAAAAAGAAGAACAATAAAACGTGAATGGAGGAAGAGAAGAAGAAGGAAAGAAGATAAGAAGAAGTAGAACAAAGGCTTAACAAGCATGAGGGATTTGGTAGCTAAAGGAAAACACAAGAAATAAGGTAAGACTATGATGACCTAAATCTTGAATTCTTAATTTTGATAGTATGAATGATATGGTGATAATAATAATATGTTTGGGGTTCCATTTGATGAGAATATAGGCATGGGAGATGATTTTGATATGAGTTGTTCCAACCTTAAAAGAAACCCTAAGTGTTGAGCTAGTAGGGATTATGAGATTAGAATATTAAAATTAGATTATGGAGTGTGTATATTGAGGTTTAAGAAGTGGTGTGAGTTTGTGTTGGAAGTGATTGTGGAAAAATTTAGGTGATGAATGAGCATGGAGGAGCAAAGCAGAATCCTGGAAATCTGCATCGCGTCGCGACGCAAAAGAACTGTGTGTCGCGATGCGCATGAGGAAAATGGGTGCACGCTTTTGGTCGCCACACGTCGCAACGCGCAAGGAGACTTATTCCCAAAACAGTTCAAACCATCCCAGATCCACCTTAGCATGTTAGAGACCACCCTTAGGGTCTCGTATCAGTTCATATGCATACATTGCATCTTATTCCAAGCATAATATACTAAGTAACGATATCACGGACTTGAATTAAGAAAGTTTAGCCTAGTTCTGAAATTCATCTCATGGTTTGTAATCTAACCAAGTTACCATTTATAGACCATTGTAGGAATCACATTATCCTTCGACGAAACGATATAGCACCGGACAGATTCCTAACAGTGAGTGGACATTTTCTCTTAATTCAGGGCTAGGGGGACGATGATACGTAACGCCCCTAGACCCTAGTTTCAGGGTCAGGTAGTAGCATGGATCAGCACTACCGGCTCTAGTTCAGTGGCTTGGGGGACGGTGATACGTGACACCCCAAGACCACCAGTTTCAGGGACAAGAGTGGCATGCTTTGGGGGACGGCGATACGTAACGCCTCAAAGTCATGGTTTTGCATTCCTGGCCCCAGATAGGCGTATGGAGGGATGGCGATACGTAACGCCATCATGCGTCAAGTTTTTCAGATACAGACCAGTTCCAGATTTTAGATTTTCAGAAAAAGAATTTTTCAGATATCAGATTTCTAGAAAAGTTTTCCGAGATCAGGTTTTAGAAACAGTTTTAAGAAAGCAGATTTCAGAAAGATAAGTTTTTTTTTTTAAAAAAAAGCTCAGAGATTTCAGATAGAAAAAGAGATTTTGGTATAAAACTGTTTCTTGAACTTTTGGTTTTAGAACATAATATTTTTATAACATTATTTAGTTTTTCGTCCATTCACTTATATCGTACAGCGATCTAACCACCCCACTCCCGGATTTATGTTCTTGCAGGTATTCTCGAAGGATGAGCTCGGGAGGGCGGATACTGATGCAGTCACTAGGGTTTGGAGTCCATCAGGTCAAGACAGAGAGAATGTGAGTCCAGTCTGTTCAAGTAAAAGATATGTATTAGTCATTGTTTGTGATAGTTGTTGTAAAAGTAAATGCAATTGAGTACACAGTCATTAATGTTGAGTTTGTGAGTAATGTTATAAAGCTTGGGCTTTGGTCCCACTCTAAGATATTTAAATAAGATAAAAAGAGAGTATTAGTATATGTTTATGGTGTGAGAGTCAGAGGCTCAGGGGGGTAGTACGGCATATTCTCTGCCGGTAGCATCTCCCGGACTTGGGGATGTTACAACCATACTAGTCCCCATACCGGTTAGCCAACCGGCATACCGACCTCCATATCGGTCAGTAAATCGATATACCGTTTGAATCTTAAAACGGTAATATAGCCATCATACATGGCAGACCGGCATACCGGCCTCTGCAGACCGACATACCGGCCTCTGCAGACCGACATACCGGCCTCAGACAAATCATTTGGGACAGTTTACACCTTCACTATATATTAAGCCCCAAATTCGTTTTTGCCCAACCTTTAAACCTTCATATAATTTCTATCAAGGCAAAAACAGAGAGTTTACTAAATCTTCTTTATCATACACTCTCATACAAAAAGCTCACACACTACCCTTTCATATCATTTGTAGAGAGCTTAGATTTCTTGGGTTAGCAACTCACAACTTAAATCTTCTTATCTTTTTGTGAGTGGCTATACTCAAAAGGGTGGATTGTAAAGGTTTGTGAGTGAGCCTATTGAGAAAACTCATTGTAAAGGTTTTAAGAGTGAACCTATAGATAAAACTCTTGTGTAAAAGTTTGGAGTGAACCTAAGGGACAAAACTCTTGGTTGCGGGTGGGCCACGGAAAACTCGGTATAAGTTGTGGATTCAACTTAGTGCAAATCTTCAAGCGCGGCTTGGGGGAGTGGACGTAGGCATTTTTGGCCGAACCAATATAAATCACATGTGTCATTTTTCTATCCCTAAACTCCTTTATATTATCACAAGTTTATTTTTGTATTGGCATATTAATTAAAAACTTGCAATTAGACATTATATTGTGTTTGAGAAAATTGACCTAAACTTAATTGGTAAAGCTACTAACTTAGTAGCGTAAAATCAGTAAGATTTTTTTTTTTTTTTTTTTTTTTTTTTTTTTTTTTGCATGTGACAATTCCCTATGGACTCCTTTTCTTTTAATATGACAGAGATGTCAAGTGTTGCCCTTAATGGACCTGTGCGTCATTCCTCTCAAAGACCTTAGGTGTTGCGATGGCCTTAAGGAGGCATTTTCAGATCTCATTCTTCACGGCCCTTCTTCGGCATTCTAAGCCTCTAAAGTCTCCAGAAACAGAAATGTTGGCAACAATTCAATGTGAGTGGTGAAACTAAAATGTTGGTCTAAAATAAAATTTTAATTCAACTCCTCATCATTTTGGGAAAAAAGTAAAAAAAAATTAAATTATATTTGACTCCTATCAATTATGTAGTTGTAACTAAAAATTTTACTTTAATTAATTTATTATATGAAAACATAAAAGTTATGTTTCATGTTTAGATTGTTTGGTTTGTGGTTTCATATGTGATCATATGATAAATTGTATTTTGATAAAAATATAATTTTTAAATTTTTGGTTAAAGATAAATTTTTTTCGATAATTAATCTTAATTTCTTTTAAAAATTGAGTTTTGTAAAAACTAAGATTTTTAATTTTTATTCACCATCAAAATATTAAAAAGACACGTTGTAATTATTTTTTAAGTAGAAAATAAAATCACATATTATCATTTCTGAACTACCTTATGTTCACTATACCTTTTTTAGCCGCATACCAAACAAAGCTGGTTTTTAATCAAAAGTTTTTGTGGAGTTATCAATTTCTAGTTCTTTTAAAGATGAAAATTCATTTATACATTAAAAAAAAATATCATTACACGGTTATAATAGTTTGAATATAAACTTATGACACCCTAAGATTCTAGCTTATATAATTGGAATGAAAAATCATAATGAATTCCTAACGAATTTTTTCAATCGAAAAGAAAAATTGTTCGGAATCTCAAATTGAATAGTACGTGATCTTGATTTAGGTTTGTATTTTTTAAATAATAAGTTGGGATGAAAAATCGTCACGAATTTTTTTCGGATCTCTACCAAATGATACAGAGCCAAATCTCAAACATGATTTGAAATCGATTTTTTAATTGCGATAAAAATTATCATGGATTCCTATTAAATTTTTAATTAAGATGAAAAATCAATATGAATCATTATTGAACGATAGAGTTCCGATCTGGATTGAGATTCAAAATTTCATCAACAGTAGAAGTACATAAAAAAAAACGCAATAATGATACACTCACACACATTCTCACTTAAAATTTCATCAACTGTAACTATAGTGAGAGAGTTAGTAAAATTTTAAGTAAGAGTGTGTGTGAGTGTATTATTTTTGGAAAAAAACGCAACACAAAAGAGGTGGGGATCAATAAACAGAGTAGAAAAAAGAAAAAAAAAGGCAAGTACTTGATTGCATGGGCTTTAAAATTAAAGATCAAAAGTGGGAAATGATTCCAAAGCAAGTGGCAGCAGAAAAAGAAAAAAGAGCATCACCATAAACACATATTATGCTAATTAGAATCATCATCACATTTAAAGCCTCTAATTACCCACAGTAGCAACATTTCTTCCCTACTTAATAATAAATAAAATATATTTCTACTTTTTACACAAACAACTCAACTGGCATCCATGGCCTCCCTCCCTCCCTCCATTAATTTCTCTCACTTTTTTACAGTAGCAGGAAAATTGCAGAAAATAGGAAGGTCAATATTTGACTTGCTTCTAACCCCACCACCTCCACCTGCATTTCCACACAACATTAAGTCATTAATAATATCATTTCACTACTATTTTATTTATATGTGCAATGCATGGCTAAATGTATCAAAATATTAATTACCTAAATGTAGTTTTAAAAAAACTCATGATCACACTTAATAATGGAATATTAAAAATATGATATCTAGTCGTTTGCAGAAGATATATATTATTTTCAGGATTCGAATTCATAACAAATTAACACATGAGAGTCTTGTTTTTGTTTTTCTTCTTTTTATAAAATAAAATACTTAAAATTAATACCGATTTATTATAAAGAATATTATATACCTGGTTCACGTGACCTGAAGTGGGTAAAGGCCGTATAGTTGCAGAATCAACTTCACCGGTCGGCAGAGGAACGGCAGGGTTACTGTTAATGAAAGGAATGCCGACACCTTTGTCCGGCACCGTCACCGGAGAATTAGCAGCACTAATGGGTGCAGGAGTTGGGGAAGAAGCAGCTTCCCGAGGGCGGAAAGGCCAAGGATATGCCGGAGAAGATGAAACGCCGCCTCCTGAAGCTGGTGTCGGAGCAGCCATCATCGGAGGTTTTTCCGGTGAAGGACTTGGTGGTATAGTTGAAGAGACGGCAGAGACTTTTATGGTGAGCCCTTGTGAGCTTATGCATGTTTTGAAAGAGCCGTTGTTGAATGTGAAGTAGAAAAATCCAGGGCGTGATGGGTGCCACTAAATTAATTTCCATACATTACAAGGCAAAAAAAAAAAAAAAAAACACCATTAATTAAAGTTTTATCCATTTTTATTCAAAAACAAGAGAATATATATGTCTATTGATACCGATATCTGAAAATTAAAATTGAAATAATAAGTATTAAATTTGAAATTTGAAATTTCTAACCTTAAATATAAAACATTTTAAGTTCATGCATCAATTTAAGGTTCAATAGCTTCTATTTTAATATTAGTTAATTACCATATAGGAGGTAAAGTTGAGCTTGGTGAGAAGAGTAGCTTGAGTGAAATTGCAAATATTGAATGCATTCTTGTTCTTGAAAATGTACAGTTTGTAGTTGTACTTGTGTTTGAAAACTGAGAAACAAATTAAAAACGAGACATGTTAGTGTAATTGGTTTAGATATATAATAAAAGGATAAAAAAAAAATATTATTATTTTAAATAACTTACTGATTGTGTCTCCTACATGAACATTAGGGTTCTTCCATTCTGAAACTCCATCAACAAAAATTGTTTTGGACTCAGTTTTTTGTGAGAAGAGAAACAAAACTGAAAAGATTATAAGCATGGATGAAATTTTAAGCATCTTGAACTCAAATAATGCAAATGAAGGTAAAAAAAAAAAAAGATGAAGAAAGATGATTAAATTGGTAGTGTTTTAGCTTTAGTTGTGGCTTTGTCAAAAGCTTTAAAAGGGCAAAAAAAAAAAAAAAAAGAAAAAAAAAATTGAAAAATGTGCATATTACTTTATGTTTTTGGAGGAGACTGTGTAAAATTTGTCAGATTTTGTTTGAATGGATGACAGACAATGGTTGTGGGAGATTGTGTTATGCGTGGTTTTATTTATTAAAAACAGTAAAAGGTGGAATGATTTTCTTTGTTGAACTAATTTTTTTTCAAAAAAGAAAATTATTAAAGGGATGAAATTAATATTTACAATGATAAAAAATTGATAAAAGATGATGGGGGATTATTATTCTAAAATGATTAGCTAGTTCTTTGTGATTGTCACTCTGCAGTCTTTATTTACATTTTTTTTTTTCAATCTAGGAGGAGGTGGATGTGGGGAATCTAATTTTACTTTCTTTGATGAAATCTTTTAACTTTTTTAATTTAGTCATTGAGTGTCTTTATTAGTTTGTATGCTCATAATTTATTTTGATATTAATGAGGGAATAAAATCTCACTTTTATTGTTACGACATTTTTTGGGTAAATGATGTAATATTGTTATGATTCAAGTTCATCTAATTATAGATCTCCAAATAACATTTAAACAACAATTTCATCTCTCCTTTTTTTTTTAAATATTTTCTTAATATGATTTATATAATCTAATAACTTGTTTCTTTCCCACTTTGGCCACAAAGGTTATTGTCAAGTTCAACTTAGTTATATAAATGCTTAAGATAATAAATTGCAATGTTGGATGTGGAGAAACTTGTATGAACAAACAAAAGGGCTGAATCATACAAAGTCAAGGATTAAAGGAAAAAAAAAAAAGAATAAAAACAAAGAGGATTACAACATCGACATAAAGAACTTAGGATTCTCAAATATTTTTGGAGGATTAGAAGACAAAATGATAAAAAAAAATAAAAAAATAAAAAAAAAATTAAGTGTAATGACTCTCTCCTTATCTCTATCACGGGTTCATTGACACGGAGAACCTGCAAAAAAAAAAAAAAAAAAAAAAAAAGTGTGTTATTATTATGTTGGTTTTGTAATCTTAATTAAGAACCAAAACTTGAAAAACAGAAATAAAACATAGAACTTTGGAAATCTAATATATTACTTTGAATGTATTTTTTGATCGATTCGAGAATTGGATTCTCTAACCTTCTCGGTGTTTACAGTTTTTAATTATCGTTTCTCATAATATAATGATCACTTATTTCAATTATAGCACTCCAAATCAACTCCCGCAAAAATGAATGAAAATATAAAGATTTTCATGCATTTTAATTTTTTTTTTTTTTTTTTTTTGGTGTAATTTGTTTCCATCATGGGGTCTTTATATAGAGATGAAATATTGTCATTAAAGAGACACCTTTTGTTTACAGTTGCAACCTTCCAAATGAATATATTTTTTCAATATACCATTTTGTTAAGGTTTTTAACGGTTTAATCGGGTAACACGGCGGAACGCGAAAAATCAAATTTTCCCAATTTAATTGATTTTTCTTAGGTAATTAAAATAAACTAATTTATTTTAATCACTCCGCACACAAAAATCCCAAAATTGTCGTGAATCCCCAAAGTAGCTTAACTTTTATATTTTGATCATTTTAGTCCTAATTTGTCAAATACAAGCTTAGGTGATTTCCAATCACTATCAAAATGATTTATACATCTTATATACATCAAAATACATACCATATATGAAAAAGCCCAATTTTGGTTTAGGTATAAACCCTAATTTTTTAATTAACCAAATTAACCAGAATTAACCAAAATTAATTCAATATCTTTCTTTAATTCAATCTCTACAACATCAAACAAGTCTCACCACATTGAAACAACTCAAGAACAATTACATGTCATCATTGAGTGGCCTAACAACTCTAGAATGATAACCAAATCATCAAATGACCAAAAGTGTGTTTATACATCATTTATAAGCTAACTTTAATTTCATACATGCATATATCTTTCATTCAATCTTTCAAGCTTCTCAACACAAAACAAAAGAGTATAAAAATATGTACACATCATATTTAGTAGCCTATAACAATATAAATATTTTTCTATTTAAAGAAAAGATGAAAATACTTACAAATCTTCAAGTAATTTTCTTTGATTTTCTTTTAGCAATTTGCCTTTTTCTCTCAACTCTTTTTGGTTTGTGTATTTGGAGGCTTAACTTAATGAAAGAATAATGAAAAACTAAACCTTTTACATTTTTCCTAAATGGCCCGAAAATTGGGAAAATAAAACAAAAAGATAATTTGAAATTTTAATCTTATTAAAACAATCAAAATTCACTTTTAAGATATTTTCTAAAAAGTAAAACAATTGTAACCAATTACTTTGCCATTTCCAAGCAAAATCATTACATTAGATATTTCTATTTTAATTATTTAACAATTAAATAATCAAATAATTACTTAAATATAAATATCTAAATTTATATATATATATTATATTTACATTAAATAATCAAAATATATATATTTATGATATATGTCAAATATCTTATTTGACAATTAATCAATGTATATATAATAAAATCATATATTAAATATAAATACACATTAATTAGGAAATGACCGAAATATCCATATGCATGTATTTATTCGTTTAACCGTTAAACGATTTATAAATAATCAATATTATTCATAATTATTGCCCTAGTGCTCTACGAGTATATTTCATTATGCAAGATTATCTAAGTTCAGACATATCTGTCACAAAATCCAATTTCGTGTCCATAATTTACCCACCTGTAAATTATAATGACCACAGATAAACTTGTTGAACTATACAGGTCGAGGTCATTGCATACGTATAATCCATCTGTCACAGTTATCCGGATTATTCTAGAGATACAGATGTAAACGTCAAATCTCTTTAGGTATAATCATGTCGACATATTAATTAACGATCTCTTAATAACACTTAGAACTCACTTCTACAGTGTACCACAGGCCCATGGATTTAACAGATCGCTAACCCAATCTTGAACACCTATGTTTTGTACACAGAACTGATTGATCCTTTCTTGACACACACATGATATCCTGAGAATCAGTCCATACCCAACGAACAGGTGGAGGTCTGACTTTAATAGGTCGGTGACGTGACTGTCATCAAAGTGTGGAGGATATATCATATATCCATAGTGGTATCTCAAGTCAAAGAATCACTATGCTACTCAACCTGGAAAGATTCTTATTGACGTTGGCGTACCATTTATTAAGAATCTTCGGTGAGTCGTTCAGTGTTTATCCGATATAAACACCTAAATGTCTATACAAGTCTCTGAGACTCATGGTTCATTGAGTATTAACCATTGAAATCCTATATTCCAATATACGACATGTATCGGTCTCCACAGGTTTACTTACTGACCAAGTAATGTAAACCTTGATGGGAACAATTTAAAAATGATATTGTTATGATACAACTCAATGTCAGTTGCGACACTTTTGCAACGGTATCATAACTAATCATTCTAAGGTCTTATACATATTTACCATTTAATAATAAATGTTATTTTAAATAAAACAGTTATTTTGTTCATAAAAAAATATTTACATAAGTATTTACAGGGAAATACATATAAAATTGACACTCCGAACACTAATCCTAACAAATTCTCTCATTTGCTCTAGTGTGAATATCGATTGTATCTCATACCAATCAACTCCAAATGTTAGTTGATTAATAAAAGGAAATGGTGGTGGTTAGTAGGGTTTGTGGTTTGATTGAATTAGGGGTAGGGTTGATGGTTTTGTTTGGTTTTGATAATTTGGAGACATATTTGGTAATAAGTGTGTGATTGTGTTGGGGATTAAGAAGAAAAAATCAAATTAAGTTTGTTATGATAATGTTTGGTATTAAAAAAAAATGAGTTATTACAGTCATGGTATTGAAGGCATATGAAAACATGTAAATATCATACAAAATCAATTAAGGAATAAAGTATATTCTCTTGATAGACTACATATTAAAGGTAATTTTCAGTCAAGTTGAAAATCACTGTTAGTTACTCTCTGAACGTAAGTCATCTTCTCTCTCATGTTTGTATTTAGATTAGTAATTTGGGTTTTTGTTATATAGATTTTCATGTTTATATATATATATGGGTTTTTTTTTTTAATTAATTTGATGATATAATTTGTGTTGACGTAGATTTTCAGCAATTATGATTATTGTAAATTGTCATATATTTGATAACGAATGATGATATGATGAGAGAATGAATAATTGAAAGCTACATAAATTAGGCAATTTTCACATTGATATTAAAAATCTTTGTACAACATTCATTCAATAGGAGGATGAAATAGAGAAAGTCATTGGTACAATGGAGTCAATGCGAATGTTAAACATATCACCACCCACAGTATCACAACAAGATTGATTAAGAAATAATTATAAAAAATAGGGTTATTTAGGTTTTACTATTAAAGTTATGATAAAATAACAATTGGATACTATGAATATTAACATATTACATTTTACTATGAAACTTATATAAAATTTAACATTTTACTACTTGTCCATCAAAATCGTTAGTTGACCGTCAGTTGACCATGACATCATGCTGACATTACAAGGATAAAAGAGTCTTAACCCATAAATTATTATAAATTATAAATACTCTAAAAAAATTAAAGGTAATTTTATCATTACGAAAGGAAGAACAAAAATAAAAACTAAAAAAAATATTAACAATACGATTACTCATTGTCTTTATTGTTCCCCTCAACTTTCAAAAATATAATTGAACAAAGAATTAATGATTCTTGAGTACATCTCTTTTATTGTTATACTTTAAAGTTGTTGACGGCTGATTTTGGTCTCAGGGCAATATGAGAATATTACCTCAAGGCCAATCTTCCCTCAATAGTGAATTTGTTCGGTTTATGGGGGAACCAAAAGCAAACTTAGCAAAAGACAGATAAATACACCAATCAAAAAGGAGATTTAACGTGGTTCGGCGGATCAGATCCCACCTACGTCCACGGGCACAAAACGAATGATACTTTTATTACCGAGATATACTTCTCTGATATCTCTTGTGTTTACAAGTCTGATCGGAATGATCTTGATATTGATTCTGATCTTCATAAGCATACTCTACCCCCTATTTATAATAGTGCAGAAGTCAGACTCCTTCTTTTACAAGGGTTTCCTAGTCGAATTAATCGAATTCTTTCATAAGGATTCCTAATTTAAAACTACATTCACTTCCCATATCCTATTATGATACTGACTCATCAACCTTTCCTAAAGAAAATAGGATAACTTATTATCTTGTCCGAAAAAATAGGATGCCTTATCTTCTGAAGCACGTCTCGCCATATGCCTGGTCTTCATGAGGTCGGTCATGATGGTCCTTTGAGCTGAGAATGCTGCTGCCGATCTGATAATGCTCGGTCATCCGAACCAAAGTGGTCGGTCACCTATCATCAAGTGTCCGGTCTCTACATGTTGGCTTTATAACATTCATGTGGTCGGGTCGGCATTAATGATCTTCGATCAAGAAGGGAATTACCCTTTTTACCCCCGCTGTGCTCTTTAAATAACATAGGACCTGAAAACACCATCAACATATGTCCCTAGTTCTCGGTTCCAATGAGGCCTACAAGTTGGTGCCGGGAACTATATAAGAGTGGTACAGTTGATGAACTGATAGCCGATCTTCAAAATGAGAAATTTTGTCGGCCCACATTTACATCATGATCGGTCTGACTCAAGTGTTCGGTCTGACTTTCTTCCTACCGAGGTGAAATCCCCTTATTGTCCTGCTGTAATTTTATAACTTAGTTTGATTTCTGATTTTCTGTTTCTTTTTGGCAAACGACCTATCTTGCGGCCAAGAATAAGGATCTTCTTCTGAGCCTTTTGTCCGAGGGCGGCCAAGCCCAGAGTCTCCAGAACCGGCTTAGTGAAATGGAGGCCGAGCTGCCCGTAAAGATGAGAACATAAAGAATCTGGAGCTGGCTGCTGTTGAGGCCCATACCACAAATAAAGCTCTCAGGGCCGCCGCCTCTCTAGAGAGGAAGAATGCTGATGCCGCCAAGAAGGACTTGGAGGCTGCCCAGGCCGACAACAGGATCGTACATGTGGAAGTGCGCAGAGTTGAGTCCAAGCTGAGGGCCAAAGATGAAGAGCTGGTACGGGTCCGGGACGAGCTTAATAAGAGGGAAGCTGAGTTGGAGGCTGAGAGAGACGTAATCCGCCTTGAGGGGGTCGGGGACTGCGCTGAGATCATCCCGATGGTACTGCCCAACCTGGATATGGGGCCTATCTACGCGGCCATCCGCTTTTGTAAAGGGGAAATTTCACATGAGGAGTTTCAAATGTGGTTACCCCTTTCTCCTGAAAAGGTGATGGATCCCGACCCTATCTCGATCGCCCTATCTCGACCTTATCTCGATCCCGACCCTGTTCTTCAAGAGATTCGGTCTGAGGCTCCTGCCTCAGCTCCTGAAGCCGTAATTTTCGGGGCCTCCCAAGCCGGCCCTGTGGTATCCATTGTCCCATCTCCCGAGGCCGAGCCATGCCAGTTGCCACTCATACCTGTTGAGGAAGAAATAATTGCCCCTGCGCGGGCTGAACTGTAGGGGATAGCCCGAATGGGGCCCCGTGTAATCTTGAACACACTTTGTTTTTTCTTGTAATAACTCTTTTTCACGACCCTATTTATGTGAATATCTTGTATGCTTCCATTCCACTTTTTCTTTTTTGATTCTTCATGACTTGCTCCGGTTGCTCTCCCAAAAAACGTCTGCTTGAGGACCGACTCCGAGCTAGGAGAAACACTTAGCTCTGGGGGGATGTTACGTCCCCAGACCAAAAGGATGGATTCGGTGGGACGTAATCCGACCCCGAGCTGAGAGAAATACTTGGCTCTGGGGGAATATTGCGTCCCCAGACCAAATGGATGGATTCGGTGGGACGTAACCCGACCCCGAGCTGAGAGAAATACTTGGCTCTGGGGGAATGTTGCATCCCCAGATCAAAATGATGGATTCGGTGGGACGTATCCCAACCCCGAGCTGAGAGAAATACTTGACTCTGGGGGAATGTTGCGTCCCCAGATCAAAAGGATGGACTCGGTGGGACATAACCCGACCCCGAGCTGAGAGAATCAAAGTGGCCTCGGCGGAACGAATCCAGCCCCGAGCCGATTAATCAAGCGGCCTCAGCGGAACGAATCCAGCCCCGAGCCGATTAATCAAGTAGGCATCGGCGGAACGAATCCATCCCCGAGCCGATTAATTAAGTGGCCTAGGCGGAACGAATCCAGCCTCGAGCCGATTACTCAAGTAGCCTCGGCGGAACGAATCCAGCCCCGAGCTGATTAATCCTTAGGACTTATTCAGAATGGAAGTGAATCAACCTTTTGAAGCCCTACCGAATCTGGCACGGGCGTCCCCTTGCCAGGCCGGCGAAAAAATAAAAACAAAACTCTGGAAAAAAAATAAAATTAAAAGGCGGGGGCGACTTTAACACTTATCCCAAAATAAAATGTTAAAGTGTGAACAACAGCACAGATTCCTTAAGACAGCGTCCTACCCAAGGTTTCCAAAACACAATCCTGAATCTTTCAATTCAGAGTCTCGGCGAACCAGGATTTCGATCAAAGAGCGTTTAGATGGTAAGGGCACATCCTCTATACTTCAGGTCTCCATGGAGCCTGTGTATTGTTTGAGGGCTCCTCCTTACAACGCTGGAGCAAGCATACGCTACGGGGGCACAATCCATCCCATAGCTATACTTCTCTTGGATCTGAATGATCAAGGTAATGGGGATCAAAGAGTGTTCGAGACATTAAGGGCATTTTCCTCCTTATGTTCGGTAACACTGGAGTAAGCAATCGCCACGGGGGTATCATCCATCCCCGTGCTATGCTTCTCACGGATCCATTAATCAGGTAGGTGAGGATCAGAGAGTGTTTGAAACATTAAGGGCATTTTCCTCCTTATGTTCGGTAACACTGGAGTAAGCAATCGCCACGGGGGTATCATCTCTCCCCGTGTTATGCTTCTCACGGATCCATTAATCAGGTAGGTGAGGATCAAAGAGTGTTTGAAACATTAAGGGCATTTTCCTCATTATGTTCGATAACACGGGAGTAAGCAATCGCCATGGGGGTATCATCTCTCCCCGTGCTATGCTTCTCACGGATCCATTAATCAGGTAGGTGAGGATCAGAGAGTGTTTGAAACATTAAGGGCATTTTCCTCCTTATGTTCGGTAACACTGGAGTAAGCAATCGCCACAGGGGTATCATCCATCCCGGGCCATGCTTCTCTTGGATCCATCGGGTAGGTAAAACATATGGTAACGTATTCCTTGAGTTTGTGTCCCCCAAACTGGTCAGGCAGGTTATCCTACGGGGGCACTCCCTCCCCGTGATTACCATCCCGGAATGTTCCCGGTACATATAAGTTGTGGGGTAGTTGTGCTCCGGCTATCGCGAAGAGTTCTCGTGCTTTTTTATACCTCTTCCCCCTTGATGTGGTCTTGATCTTTGAAAGTGGAGCGAGTTAGGTCGGATTGTCTATGCCCGGGATTTTTATGGTAGCACTTTATGATTGGTATGTCGTGGGTTTGATGCCTCGACCTCTGATCATCCCTTCGTATCGAGTATGTCCCCAGAATTTTGAATATGGCTTTCAATTTTAATTAGAATAGTGGGTGGAATTTTGAAAAGAGAAAGTTTTATTCATATTCGGAGACATACTGCCCTTCTTACACCTCTCTGTGGGACATTTCGAGAAATGCTTTACATTGAGCTCCTACCATTTGTCGGGTTTCCGCCAAAAAAGGAGTCTACTGAAAGTATTTTCTTAACATCTCGGTGTTCCAGGGTTTCTTTAATCGCGTGCCGTCCAGATATTCTAAGATGTAGACCCCTGGCCTTACCACCTCTGTAATTTTATAGGGCCATTCCCACTTGGCTCCTAACGAGCCTTCTTCCGGCCTTCGAGTGTTCAGAGTGACTCTTCTTAATACTAGGTCGCCTGGGAGAACGGTGCGAGTTCGAACTTTTTTGTTGTAGAAGCGGGCCATCCTTTTTTGATAAATTGTTGTCCTCATGGCTGACTTTTCTCTTTTTTCCTCGATCAGGTCGAGGTGGCTTCTGATAAGCTCTTCATTCTTTCCGCTCTCAAAATGACGGACCCTGTGGGTAGTTATTCCGATCTCTGCTGGAATAACTGCTTCACACCCGTATGATAAGGAAAACGGGGTCTCCCCTGTAGAATCTTTATAGGTCGTCCGGTGTGCCCACAATACTTCCGGCAATTCCTCGACCCATAAGCTCTTGCATAATCCGAGCCGAGCTTTAAGATTTGCCTTGATGGTTTTGTTTGCCGCCTCAACCTGTCCGTTTGACTTGGGGTGGGCTGGTGAGGCGAACCTTAAGGCGATCTGGAGGTCTTCGCAGAGTTTCCTGAATCCCTTGCTATCGAACTGTTTTCCGTTGTCGGTGACGACAGCCCGTGGGATTCCGAACCTGCAGATAATATTTTTCTTAAAAAACTCTGTGGCCTTCTTCTCTGTGATGGTGGATAGGGGTTCGGCCTCCACCCATTTGGTGAAATAGTCTATGGCCACGATGGCGTACTTCGCTGTCCTCGTCCCTTTGGCATTGGTCCGATGATATCTAGCCCCCACTGAGCGAATGGCCAGGGACTGGACATGGTGGTTAACTGCTCTGCTGGCTGGTGGTGGATATTGGCATTCTTCGCATTTCTGGGCTACTCTCATGCCGTCCTGATGCATAGTTGGCCAATATAACCCTTGCCTTAAAGCTTTAAAGACCATTGATTGTCCTTCGGCTTGACTCCCACAGATGCCCACGTGAATTTCCCTGAGTACATAATCGGCCTTTTCTTCCGCTAAACATCTTAGGAGGGGTACTGTGTGGCCCCTCCGGTAGAGCACTACCTCGATCATGGAGAACTTTGTGCTTTTGAATTTTAGTTTCCTGGCTTCCTTCTTGTCCTCAGGTGTCTCCCATGTTTCCAAGTATTTCTTAATTGGCTGTATCCATGAGGCTTTGTCTTCCTCATCCAATAATTTTACTTCGAGTTCTCCCACGCTCTTTTCTCGGAGGCAGATTAGAGGGACCATTCTGGGGTTCTCTGATTTTATCGAAGATGCGAGCCGTGCTAAGGAGTCTGCCTCGCAGTTGTCTTCTCGACTGATTTGCTCAAAGTGTACGTCCCTCATTCTTCCCACCAACCTTTTTACTTCAGCCAAGTAGGCTATCATACTCGGCTCTCTGGCTTGGAATTCGCCTTTCAGCTGCTGAACAGCTAGCTGAGAGTCACTTCTTATTACTACGTCGCAGACTCCTACCACCGCGCATAGCCTAAGACCGGCCAGGATTGCCTCATACTCTGCTTCATTGTTTGTGGCCTCGAAGGCGAACCTCAGGGCGAACAATACCTCTTCACCTTTGTCGTTTTTCAATATGATTCCAGCTCCTTTGCCTTGTGAGCTGGCAGATCCGTCTACTGACATCTCCCATTTGCCTTCCCCCACAGTCAAGACCTGGGGTTCTGTGAATTCTGCGACAAAATCTGCCAAAGCCTGCCCCTTTACTGCCATCCTTGGGAGGTAAGAAATGTCGTGTTCACTTAACTCCACCGACCACTTCATTAGCCTGCCCGAAACTTCTGGTTTTTGTAGAATCTGTCTTAGAGGATAATCGGTGTAAACCCCAATAGGATGGGTTTGGAAGTAGGGTCGTAGTTTCCGGGCTGCAGTAATCAATGACAGGGCGACCAGTTCATGTACCGGATATCGGGTCTCAGCATCTAACAGGGCTTTGCTGACATAATATACTGGCCTTTGGACCTTATCGACCTCTCGTATCAGCACCGAGCTTACTGCGTGCTCTGATACAGCTAAGTACAAGTATAAGGTTTCTCACAAGAGTGGCTTTGCTAGAAGCGGGGGCTGTGTTAGGTATTGTTTTAACTGTCGGAAAGCTTCCTCGCATTTCGGCGTCCAGTTGATTTCCTTTTTGGCCTTCTTGATGACTTTGAAGAAATGGTGGCACTTGTCGGTTGCTCGGGAGATGAATCGGTTGAGCGCGGCCAATCTGCCGGTTAGACTCTGTACTTCTTTTACCGTCCTGGGAGATTTCAAGTCCATTATGGCTTGGATCTTCTGTGGATTGGCTTCTATGCCTCGGGAGCTTACCATGTACCCCAAAAACTTCCCTGAGGCTACTCCGAAAGCACATTTCTCCGGGTTGAGCTTTAAATTGTGTTTCCTTAATAACTCAAAGGTTTCTTTCAGGTCGGTTACGTGGAATTCTGGCTCTCTGGACATTGTTATCATGTCGTCAACATATACCAGCATTGATGTGCCAATGAGTGGTTTGAAAATTTTGTTGACTAGCCTTTGAAAGGTTGCCCCTGCATTCTTCAGTCCGAAGGGCATTACTTTGTAACAGTAGAGCCCTTGGTCGGTGACAAAAGTTGTTTTTTCCTCGTCCGAATGGTGCATCTTGACCTGGTTGTATCCTGAGAAGGCATCCATAAAGCTTAGCAGTCCCTGACAGGCTGTTGTATCTACTAGTTGATCTATGTTTGGCAGTGGGAAGCTGTCTTTCGGGCATGCCTTGTTTAGGTCGGTGAAATCCACACACATTCTCCACTTTCCGTTTGACTTCTTCACCAGTACCACGTTTGATACCCACTCCGGGTATTTTACTTCTCTGATGAAACCAGCTTTCAATAATTTGTCCACCTCGGTCGCTACTGCTCTGCACCGTTCCTGGTTGAAGGTTCTTCTTTTCTGCTTGACCGGTTTGTGTGACGGGTTTACTGCCAAGCGGTGATTGATGAATTTCGGATCAATTCCGGGCATGTCATCGTGCCCCCACGCGAAGACGTCCGGGTACTCCTTTAGACACCTCAGCAGACCCTGTTTCAGGGTTCTGTCTAAGTTTCCCCTATCTTTACGCTCTTCCCAGGTCCGAAGAGTTCTATCCATTCCAATTCTTCGATCGCTCCTAGCGGGCAATTTTGTTTGGCCGAGGACCCGGGTCCCCACTTGCTTCTTCTCTTTCTTCATTTTCCTGCCTTTTCCTAGTACCTACTTCAATGCATAGGGTTTCTTGTGAGAGAGTGGCAAAACAGCTGCGGGCTACTTTCTGACTCCCGCATACGATTCTGATTCCTTCCCGGGTGGGGAATTTCAGCTTTAGGTAATAGCAGGACATTGCGGCCTTTGTCTTCATCATGAAAGGCCGGCCGACAATGACTTGGTAACTGCTCATGCAGTCTACTACTGTGAAATTTATCATGATCGTCCGGGTTTTGGGGTGAGTCCCGATCGTCATGGCCAGCTGTATCCTTCCCAGTGGGACGACCGTTGAGCCCCCGAAGCCGTACAGGGGGGTGCCGTCGTTGGTTAGAGTTGCATACTCCACTCCCAAGCCCTCTAAAGCTTCTTTGGAGATTATGTCTACTGCACTTCCGGGATCTACCAAGATTATGTCCACCTCTGAGCCGCCGATTGTTGCCTTGATTATTAATGCATCGTCATGGGGGAAACTCACCCCTTGAGCATCCTCGTCGGTGAACATTATGGGTACCGACCGACCTCCTCGTAGTACCGAGGACCGTTCTGTTTCTAGCACCTCCGTCCCCCGAGCTCGGCTATAGTTTTTTCTTGACCGGTTAGAGTCTCCGGCCAGTGTTTTTCCCCCGGCGATGATGTTCACCTGTCGGCTCTGTGCCCTCTGTCTGGCTGCCATAGTTTCATGGTTAATATATTTATTTAAGTACCCATTCCGTGCTAGGTCTTCCATCTGTTCCCGCAAATCTTTGCACTCGTCCGCTGTATGTCCCCTCAGATTATGATGTATGCAATAAGATTTCTTATTCCTTTTATCTGGGGGAAATCTCCTGAGGTCGGGTTCTATTAAGAGGCTTTTTCCTTGTATCTCCATGATGATCTGCCCTGGTGGCTTGCTTAGGGGAATATATGCTTCTTCTCGGACTACGTGGTTTACTCGGGTTGGGACTCATCTTTCCTGGTCATTCCGAGGCATTGGTTTGAATTTCTTGCGTCTCAGGAGGAGTTTTTTTTGAACTCCCTGTCTGGCCGGTGGGGGGCCTATGCCCTTGTCGTCCTCTCTCTGACAGTTGTCCCCCTCCGGGAGATCCTTTCTTCGTTTTCTAACGAGACGAACTTTCGGGCTACTTCCAGAGCGGTAGCATAATCTGGTGTGTCCTGGATCCTTAGGTGAGTCCACAGTTTTCCGATCCTTAAGGCTCCTTTTAAACTTTCCAAGGCCTCAAGGGACTCATAGCCTCCGACTTCGAGTACCATATTGTGGTACCTCTCAATGAAAGTTTTTAGGGGCTCGTCCTCTCCTTGCTTCATGAGTCTCAACTCTCCAATTGTCTTTTTAGGGACGCAGGCCCCCTTGAAGTGCCGAATGAACGACCTTTTAAGTTGCGTGAAGCTTCCGATGCTCCCCGGGGCCAGACTTCTGTACCATAGGATGGCGGATCCGCCCAAGGTCAGGGGGAATACTTTGCAGATGGCATCTCCTACTACTCCTTGGACTTCCATTAATAGGACAAAGCTCTCAATATGGGATTTAGGGTCGGTGTGACCCTTGTAGGGCGTCATGGTCGGCATGTTGAATCGCCTCGGGAACTTTGCCGACCTTATTTCTTCTGTGAGGGGAGATTCCTCCTCATTCTCCCGGGTATCTCCTGCATTAGTCTTGAGGTTTACCCCCCACTTGGCCATCTCTTTTTTTAGCCAAGACTTCATCTCACTACTTGTGCTGCCATGTCGCTTTCTGTGCCCTCTTTGCATCTATTGTCCTGGGTGCGGTGCTCCTCATGCCTTGAAGTTTCCCGCACATTCTCGCCATACTCCTTGTTTTCCTCTGGAGTCGCGGAGACTATCATAGGAGGAATCTGGCGATTGTCTTCCCTCTTCTTCTTCCCATGTGTCCTCTGTTTGTGAATCTTTTTCTACGACTATGGATTTATCCCGCAGGGACCCTTCCTCATGGGCTCATCGTCTTCACTTACATCCGTAATCCTTTTACCTTCTGTTTTTCACCTCTTCTTTGGCTGGTTCTGGCTTCCGGTCTCTCGTTGTTCATCCCTTCCATTCTTTCCAGTCGATCTATCATGGATTTCATGCTTTCTTCCATTTTTTTTCATCCAGTCCGTAGCTGGACTCCCTGATGACTGATGATTCCCGTCTTCTGACATTGTCTTTTTCGTGAATTGCTTTTTGTCGCGAAACTCCCCACAGACGACGCCAACTGTTGACGGCTGATTTTGGTCTCAGGGCAATATGGGAATATTACCCCAGGCCAATCTTCCCTCAATAGTGAATTTGTTCGGTTTATGGGGGAACCAAAAGTAAACTTAGCAAAAGACAGATAAATACACCAATCAACAAGGAGATTTAACGTGATTCGGTGGATCAGATCTCACCTACGTCCACGGGCACAAAACGAATGATACTTTTATTACTGAGATATACTTCTCTGATATCTCTTGTGTTTACAAGTCTGATCGGAATGATCTTGATATTGATTCTGATCTTCATAAGCATACTCTACCCCCTATTTATAATAGTGCAGAAGTCAGACTCCTTCTTTTACAAGGGTTTCCTAGTCGAATTAATCTCCTTCTTTCATAAGGATTCCTAATTTAAAACTACCTTCACTTCCCATATCCTATTAGGATACTGACTCATCAACCTTTCCTAATGAAAATAAGATAACTTATTATCTTGTCCGAAAAAATAGGATGTCTTATCTTCTGGAGCACGTCTCGCCATATGTCCGGTCTTCATGAGGTCGGTCATGATGGTCATTTGAGCTGAGAATGCTGCTACCGATCTGATAATACTCGGTCATCCGAACCAAAGTGGTCGGTCACCTATCATCAAGTGTCTGGTCTCTACCTGTTGGCTTTATAACACTCATGTGGTCGGGTCGGCATTAATGATCTTCGATCAAGAAGGGAATTACCATTTTTACCCCCGATGTGCTCTTTAAATAACATAGGACCTGAAAACACCATCAACAAAAGTATTTTGGATATTATGAGAATGTTAATTATTAAATTATTTTGGTAAATTAAATTCTTTATTTTATTGGGTTTTTTGAACAGTTTAGAGACTAAAGTATTTTTATAAATGTTATTGTTGATTGCATCTCTTTCATTATTATATATAAGATTTAGACATGTTTTAAATGGTATAATTGTAATTTTCACTTTTATTTTATTTTGAGGATAAAATAATCTTTTTAAAGGTCAACTGACGATCAACTAACGGTTTAGATTGAAAAGTAGTAAAATATTAAATTTTATATAAGTTTAGTAATAAAGTGTAATATATTAATATTCATAGTACCCAATTGTTATTTTATCATAACTTTAGTAGTAAAACATAAATAACCCTAAAAAATAACATTATAAACAGAATGTGGACTCCATATTAAGATAAAATATGGCTATTTTGATGATGATTTTGTCTATATTTAATCTCCACATCATTTTAGTAATAATAAATAATTATAAATGAGAGAATTTTTAATTAACAAAATTAAACAGAGCTTGTACGAAATGTTAAAAGAAAAGGGATCCGAGCACGGCTACGAGTAGGGGTGGGCAAAAAACCGACCGAACCGAATCAAACCGCAAACCGAACCAAACCGGACCGAATTTACGGTTTTTTTTTCTAACGGTTCGATTTGCGGTTCGGATTGGCCCACCCCAAACGGTTTACGGTTCAGTTCAGGAGCTAATCCGAACCGCACCCGTTAAACCGAACAGAACCGTTATAATTAAAAAAATTATATATTTTTATAAAAAAAAATTATATTTGTATTTTTCTTTTAATTTTATTTTATATTTTCTTTTTTATTAGTATGTTAATATTTTTATTTTTAAATTTTTTGTTAATACTTTTACTCTTCAATTTATTTGTTAATACTTTTATTCTTAAATTTTTTATTTTATGGTAGCATCATTATTCTTGAAAGTAAGATGTTGAATTTGTCTCTTAATTAGAATGATGGTAGCATCATTATTCAAGGTAATTTTTAAAAAATACAAGAATTAATTGTGCCTCATTTTTCAATGAGTGCATGTGTTCCCTGAAGTCACAGCTTACAACATAGCACTTCATACTATTTTTTGGATAGACTAGTTTTTTTTTTCTTTTGTGTTCACTTAAGTGGATGAAAATTTGTTTTAAATATAATAATCCGTAAACCGAACCGAACCAATCCAATCCGTAAACCGCTGGTTTAAAAAATTTTCAATTCGAACCAAACCGTTATTTAATGGTTTGGTTTGCCGAACCACGCCCACCCCTAGCTACGACAGTACAATACATGGCTCGCTCTTCAACAGCAACAGCTTTAGAACCAATTGCAACTTTCGAAGTGGGCCGATAATGTATAGACAATTACTAAAAGACGAAGGAATAGTTACAAAAAGTGCTTCCTGAAAGCAACAGATAAAAGAAACCATGAAAACTATTTTATATTTGCAAATAAATAATTTATATAAAGGCAAAATATCATTTTTCCACATAATAATAAGTATCATTTCTCATGAATATTTTGAAATTATTCTATTTTCCACATGATTCATTTTGGAGGTGGAAAAATGGATAATAATTTGTAAATTTTTCTATTTTATCAAGTGGGAAAGTGAACAATTTTTAAACCGCAGGTGGTAAGAAGAGCAAATTCAAAATTTTCGTGGTAAATACTGTTTACGTCATTTATGATGTGGAAAAATGATAATTTCCCTTATATTAAAAGTCGCTCAGTGAATAAAACGAAACTTATAAAATAAAGCACACGTATACCTACCTAGATCCGGCCACCGGTTCGGTTTGGTTCCGGTTAAAAGAAAATAAGTTGAATTCCAACGAGTTGGAGCATCTCGTGAAAATTTTATTGGTTTAACACCATTTAATTTATAAAACTTTATCAATTCTCTCCTAAACATAATAATATGACCAAATAATATTAAATGCAAGCTTAATAAAATTAATGTGATGTTCTAATTCAGTCAAATCATCTTAAATATATAAATTAAGGATATGACATATGCAACAAACATGAAAAAATCGGCCCCCCAAATTTGGTTGACATATTTCTTTTAATTTTCTAATTGATGCAGCATTTGTAGATGCATTTTCAAAACCAATTGTTAAAATTTTACCTAATAAACCATATTCATCAAAAATTACTTTCATCATTTTATAAATATTATGTGCAGTATGTGGCTTATCAAAAACTCTAAATGTAATAAATCGTTTTTGCATGTTTCATGGTACATCAATCCAGTGACAATTGACACTCATGTATGAGTGTGTTTGCCAATAGTCACTCCAAATATCTGAACAAATAGAAAAACGATATTTAATATCTTTAAATAATTCATTTAAAATAATTTTATCATTTTTGTATAATTTAAAATTTTACCATTTTGTAATATTTCTAGGCATTTATAGGTAACATGATCTAAAACATTTCGACAATAATTGATAAAAGTAATTTTTTCACTAAAACTTAAAGAAAGATATGTCATGCAAGTAAATTTAGCAAATTCTTTTCTATTTTTAGCATCAGAATATTTAAATAAATCAAAAGAACTTGTACCTCTAGTAAATGAAGTGTACATATCCATTTGAGTTTGTGTTGTATCAAATCAGATTTCAGCGTCATGATATATATCCAAGTGTTTGTTCATATTGTCATAACCGCTAGTAAATTTGTAAGATTATTGTTATTGAGGGTAATTTAGATATTTTTAAAATTTTTAAAAAAAAAAAATTACCACCTTCATTTTCAGTCTCGACTAAATGAAAATGAATTTTGAAAATATCATAAGATCGAGACTTAACTTTTTTTCTTAATGTACCGACACTTTAGCTGCTCTCTCGGGTTGAGATATTGGACATGGTTTCTCAGATCAGCTTGCCATTTTTTTTTGTTAATATTGAATAATTGTAAATTTAAATCAATTGGAAAATTGAAAATAAGAGAATTGGAATGAGAGAATTAAGAAAATTGAGAATGAGAGAATTATTGGTACGTAAACAAATGAATTATGACCCATATTTATAGATTATTTGGTTAATTTTGTGATGCCTAAATTGTCCCTAAAAGTAGCAATTTTATTATTGTTATTGAAGATAATTTAGATATTTTAAAATATATATAAAAAATTATTTGGCAGGGAACCCACCAACGACTAGTAGCCGTTGGTAACAGTTCTAATCGGAACAGTAACGGTTCCAACCAATCTGGTTCCTTGGAATCGGAAGGTTCCAACAGTTCCGGTGATCGCTCTTCTTTAAACACGTTTCATGTTTAATGTTAAAAGTTTCAAAACATAACGCTTTTTGCTTGAAGAGTTTAACCAAAAACTGGAATTTCAGGGACAAAAACTTTCAGCTTACTGAGCAACAAGACCTCAACTTAATTACAAATTACATTTCAAGATGAAGATGGCATCAGCCTAAACAAAAACAGTTTTATTGGGACATTCACAAACAACATGTTCTACCAAATATTCACAGAGCAATGCCTGGATTTTAGTATAAATAGATCATTCATTACAAGTCTATTTTGTACACATAAAATAGACTAATAGAGAGTATACCAATCCAGAATCATTTGTTTTCCCAGAACATTATATACATCAGCATCCGGGGAGAAACAAGTTTTGCATTGCAACAGTCCCTAACTACATTCATCTACTTTTGTCATCATATCGAGCCTCAACTGCTGCATGTCTCTTCTCTTTCTTCTTTTTTAATAATACGGAATTTTGCTTCCTCATTTTCATATTTATATCAAGAACCATCATCGCTCTGCAACAATAACCGAGTCGATATGACTACTGCTAATTTGAGAGAAGATTTTCTTTTTAATGACATTGGCATTGGGGGTTTCATCATACCTCAAATAAAAACATAATCTACCACTCAATGGAGCAAACTCTCCTGAGAACACGTGGTGGTCTTTTCTTCTCGACAACCGGAATCACTTTTTCCATGATCTGCAGGAAAAATGAACAGGAAAATCAATAATTCAGTCATTTACTTTGAACAACCCTAGCAATTCAAATTAATGTACCCTTTACTTTGCTATAACACATTCTACATTTGTTTTATCTACGATTTACATAAATATTGTATTACCGATATTTAATAAATCCAATGTCAATTTCATAAATCACCAGCAAAGGTATCCACTAGGAAATATCACCTGATTGAAAAGTATGTGCAGAGGTTGAAACAAGCAATTTTAGTGTATCATTCTCTTGATTGAATCAAGGATGATATGAATAAAAAGTAATAACTGAGACAATCCCACCTAATTTTCCAATAATGATTCCCTGTGTCAAAACTATACTTACAGACTTGAAAGCGGTTAAGATGTAGGGATTTCTCTGTATTATTCTGAATTAGATTATCCAAAACAACTTCCATCCATTCCCAAATTTGAGAAAAGGGCAGACAGAGTTGGTACCTGCTTATACCTCTCCTTAGTCCTCTCAGCCTGCATGGGAGAAAATTTTGTTGCCCAATATTAAAAAAAATCCAGTGGCCAAAAACAACTTGACAGGTGCTACTAACACAATCAGTGTAGTCTTAAAACATAAACTGGTCAGATAAAAGGCATGCCAGTTGATGAAATGAAAAAGTAACAGAGCATTTCCTCTCCAATAAGCATTTACAAACTGGCTATCATATTAACGAAATTGGATGATTAGGCCAAAAAGAAATTGAAGAGTGCTAACACAATTCGTATAATGTCAAACATAAACCGGTCAGATAATGGACATGCAAGTTTAAGAACTAAAAAAAAAAATAACAAAGCATTTCTTCTCCAATAACCATTTACAAAACTGGCTAATACAGTAACGATGTTGGATGTAATTAGGCCTCCTAAACCACAGTACTTTAATGGAACATAAGACAGTGTATATGTTTTTTCAAAGAAAACCACTAGTGTTAAATTATGATTAATATCCTAAGCTATTTTGCATAAACCACTATTCACTTATGAAGACAAAATGCTGAAAAAAAAGCTAAATTGAATTTAAGCAATCATGGGTAATAAACTCTTATAGAGACAATTCTTCAACTTCAATTAGAAAGGATAGAGGTGTTAGCGACATATTCTCAATATAGATTTTGATGATGCAACACTAGAAGTCTTCGACGCGCATTAGCGCACATTACAAAAAGATGTCGAAATACATTGGTGGTAAAGAAGAAATGAATGTGAAGACTATCACTTATTGAAGAAAATTTTATATGGTCTTAGCTTAGGGCTCTCTTTGTAAAGATGTTGATAATTTAAGTCTCTAAACTCATAGGACTTATGCACATTCATATAAATGCATTATGGTCATATGCAAAATATTTTTTTAAATCTTCAAATCCTGCATTTTGGCACTGAGACCGACATACCGGTGTCCCTGCTCTATTTTAAGCAGCTTTGCATCGTCTCTGAAACCGGGTTACTCCATACCGGTCACCCATACCGATCACTCTGGGTTTTCATAGTTACTGGAACCGGCCAAGAGCATATCGATCTTCATAGCGGTGAATCTTCGTATTTTACATGCTCTCGGAAACCGGCATGATCCATACCAGTCTTCATACTAGTAAGTAAACTGGTCTTGTTTGTGCTTACCGGTGTCAAACGGTAATATTTTATAGTAGTTGTATTGGCAGACCGACATACAGGTCTCAGAGTAAACATCAGTAACTGCTTTCATTTTCTCTATAAATTGAGTCCCTATTTCGTTTTTGCCCAACTCTTGAACCTTCATACATTGTTTTAAAAAACGGCTAGAGGCGCCGCATCGTCGCCTCACGACGTTGGCGCGTCGAGGCGTCCGCCTCTAGCGGCTTTTCTTAAATTCCCACATCGGCGGCGTGAGGCGGCCGCCTCATGCCGCCAAGCGCTGATGCGGCGTGAGGCACCACCTCATGTCCACGAAGAGGTGACACAAAAAAAATTTAAAAAAAAAAAAAGAAATGAGTAGTGGTCATGTGGGGTGGTTGAAACAACAACAGGTTGTGGCTGAGAGTAGCCATGGCCCATGAGAGAAAAACGGCAGAAACAACAAAAGATTGTAGATGATGGCTGGTTTAGAATTTACTGGAAGTAGAGAGAAGAAGAAATGAAAATTTGAGGAAGAAGACAACCACGTGATTTTATTTTAAAAAGAAGGAAAGCAAACTGTTGTTATTAAATGACCAGCAATTTTATTTCATTTTTTAATCAAATGGCTGCAAATTGCAGTTATTAAATGACCAGCAATTTGCTACCTTTTCATTTTTTTGGCCACCTTTCCATTTTTTAATCAAAGGGCAGCTGCTACACACTTCCATCATAATAATTTATTATTATGATGAGGACAGTTGTTATTTATTAATGTAACTATTATACCCTCTAAACTTTGCATTTATTCAATTATAAATTGTTAATTCATATTATTTGATCCAATTTAATAGTTTTTTTATAACAAATTAATACATTATTCATTAATAATTATTATTACTACACACTTCCATCCATGATGTGTTTTAGCATTCACAATCGAAATTGGTTGAAATTGAAATGAAACAAAATCGAAATGAACTGAAATGGGAATGACAGATCACAATTAAATTCAGAATAAATTGTTTACTTAAGAATCATAATTGGAATTGAATAGTATTTTCATTAATGTATTTAATTTATTTAATAATCGCGATGAATTGTTAAAAAGTTATAAAAATATCATTAGTTAAAATTATTAATTATTAATTTATTAAATTACTAAATATTTATAATACTTTATTATTAATCAAGAATCATTTATAATACTTTATTATTAATCAACAATCATACTTTTATCAAGTTATAAAAATTATTAATTTTTTTTTAGGTTAGGCTTGAGGCACCCGCCTCGCCTCCTCGCGCCTCAAAGGTCGACCGCCTCAAGGCGTTATACGTATTTTTAAACATTGCCTTCATATAATTTCTTCTAAGGCATCATACACTCTCATACTGAAACTCACACACTACACCTTCATTATCATTTATAGTGAGCTTAAATTTCTTGGGTTAGCAACTCACACTAAATCTTCATTATTTTTGTGAGTGCCCAAGTTGTGCTTTAAACTTCCATTATTAAACACTTGTGGAGTGGGTATACTCAAAAGAGCAATTTGTAAAAGACTGTGAATGAGCCTAGGAACAAAACTCATTGTAAGGGTTTAAGAGTGAGCTATTGGAAAACTCTTGTGTAAAGGTTTGGAGTGAATCTAGGGGACAAAACTCTTGGTTGTGGGTGAGCCACGAAAAACTCAATGTAAGTTATGGATTCAACTTAGTGGAAATCTTCAAGCGTGGCTTGAGGGAGTGAACGTAGGCAAATAGTTGGTCGAACCACTATAAATCACCAGCGTTAATTTATTTGTTTGTGTGCTAGTAGGTAATTTCAAGAGGTTAGAAAGTAGAGCAAGAGGATGATAAAAGTTTGATGTGATCTCCGAGCAATTACTATTATCAATAACTTTCTTCCCCTCACACAACATACAACCTCAACAACAAGACTAATGATTTTTTTAAAAAGGCTTGTCATACCTGATTTGTACGACAACTTACTGGCTTTTAAGGCCGTCCATATAAAGTTTGTAACCAGTGTGGAAACAGTTTATATATAACATGTTACATGTGTATGCATTTATTTAGGAAGCATTCCGACAGCGCTGCAACTATAATCATATGTTGTACTTCGAAAAGTCTATAGATATAGATCATACAAACTAAGAAAATGAACTTATTAATGTGTGCATCAAGAACAGAAACAGAAAATAGTTGAAAACAGGGATGGCTCCTTCAACCCCTAATAGTAAGCAAAAGAAAACTTCCATCTAATCAGAATACTACAGTCAGAGTTTAAGATGGTCAAACAGTTTAAAATTCTAAATTCTTACTTTCAATTCCTTAATAGACTTAGCATAAATATAAAACATAATCAAGAACTGCAAAGTTTTTGCTTTTGTTTTTTTTATATAACTAACAACTTTGTTGTTTGGATTACCAAAATCAAAAAACATGTTGAAGTTTGCTTCTCCAAGAAAATATTCCCGAACAAGCAATGACAGTTTGCAAATTAACAAGTCAGCCAAAGCATAACCTGAAATTATCCAAAATTATTCAATCAAAAGGACCTAGAACATCAACATAAGACATCATATTCAAAATGTATCACCCATATTATAGTTGAAAACCCCAATCATTTGAAGTTGTAAATACTTGAATACAATCATTTTCATATATTTACACAGTAGAATGTTGACTTGAGACATAGGCATACATATAAACACTTGAATACTAAATATGGTTCCTAGATGTTATAAACTCTCTTCAGAGTAGGTAACATATTTAATTACCTTCTCTTTCAAGAGCTGCTCATTTTCTTCCTCTAGCCTCACTGCCAATGACTCTAATTCCACTTGATAAGCCTGAAATATACAACCGATCAATCAATCAACAAAAAAATTAGGGTATGTTCGAATTGAGTTGCAGTCACACAACTACAAAATGGATTCACTAACAGTCAAGTACAAGTGCGTAGGTGTTTGTCAAAGAACAGAATCAGTTACCTGTTTCCTTTCCCTGGACCTGGCAGCAGACTCTCTGTTCTTGATCATCCTCCGTTGCCGTTGCTGCGCCGCCTTATCCAACGGCTCCAACATCACTCTCCCTCTCTTCCCCCTCTCACCAACCACTCCATTTCCAAACCCCACAATCGCCCCTTCAACCTGAAACGGACTCTCCGGCGGCGGCTGATCAAACACATAAACTCCACCACTCAACCTCTCCGTAACAGTCGTAACAGCTTTAACATCCATGTCATCATCAGCAGCAGCAGCATCCTCAACAGCTCCCGCCTTCGCCAAAAAATCCTCCAACGTCATCATCTCATCAACCACCTCCTCCTTCATCTCCTTTTTCTCCCCCGACACGATCTCCCTCCACACGTCATCCACACTCTTCATCGTCCCCACCGACGAGGCACCGTTCTGATCGTTCACGTTGGCGTTCCTCTCGATCAGCGTGAATTGCGCGCCGAGGAGAGTGGCGTCCGCCGTCGACGCCGTTGTCGTGTTGTAAACGTTCCTTAAAATGCCGTCGACCGTCATTGCTGAAGCGATATTCGCCGAGTCAGTTAGTACTTCTTGCTGTTGCTGTTGCTGTTGAGGCTTTGTAGAAGAAGAGGAGAATCGTTTTGAAAGATCCGAATTTCGCGTGTTTGAAGATTTCATGATTTTAGAGGACGCCATTTTAGGGCTAATCCTCAGAGATTCTCTCTAGAATTTTTCTTTTGTTCTTCTTTAATTTTAATTTTTAATTTTTTGAAATTTTTAATTTTTAGGGTTTTGGGAATTTGATGATTTGATTTTTTGATTTTTGGGATGGTTTGTTATTCTGTTCGGATCATGGACACTTAAGTGACGGTTGACTGTCGAGCGTCGTGAAGAGGGGAAAGGGAATGTTAGGGTCACGGACATTCACGACGAGAAATGGCGGGAATCAGGCCGTCGATTGTTTGACATCACATGCCACGTGAGTTTCAGAAGAAACGAACAATGAAATATTTTTATTCGAATTTTTTAATGATCGTTGACGAGTCATGTCAATCACGGATTGGTCAATGATTCTGCTGGCACGTCCGTTCCGTGATGTACTTTGTGGGCTCCAATAGAGTTTGGATCTTCTGTGTCTTGTAGTCTTTGTGATATGGGCTTGGGCCTAATTCTCTGGACCCAAATTTTGGACAATGAATTGATCGGCCCATATATTTTACGGCTAAATAGAAGAACAAAAATTTTGATTTATAGAAATTTATAAAAAAAAAAAAAAACCATACTTTTCATCACTTATTAGTAAAAAAAAACCCTGCTTATTATGTTTAAGAACATTTAATCCTATATTTTTAAATGTTATTCATTTTTAGTCATTTTCTGACTAATATTAAGGGGTTTGACCTGATTATTTTCCCCTCTCTTTTTACCCTTATTAAAAAAAGTTTTTGTGAATAGTTTTTTTTTTAAAAGTTATTGTGAATAGTATTTTTTTTTAAAATTTCTGTTCATGAAATTGAATTTTTTTAACTTTAAAAAAAATTCTGTGTAAGATCAAATACATTTTAACCACTTATCTTCCCTTTAAACATTATATTTTAAAAAATATATATTTTTATTTTAAATATACACCAAATATTAATTTCACTTTGATTTTCTTTTTGTGTGCATATGAAGCTATTTATAGTCACATTGTGATTGAGGGTCGGTAATATATTTGAGGTTACAATTATGATTATGTTAAATGTCACTGAAGATCGACAATGTAATTGAGGTAAATAATATGACTGAAGAAATAATTATGACTGGGATCGATAATGTAATTGATGTTATAATAATGTGATTGAGGTTTGGTAATGAGAATGAGGTTGTAAATATGACTTGACACACAACCATGAATAAATTATTAGTTACCTAATTAATAGTCACATTGTGACTGTATGTACAAATATAATTATAACTTAGTTATCTGTCACTTAAGTAAAATTTTATTATGACTATGGTTAATATGACTGAATGTCAGTAACGTGATTAAGGTAACTAATGTGATTGAAAGTAAACAATGTGACTGAGGTACACATGATACAATTTTTAGTCACCAATGTAACCGAGATAAAAATGTGATTATAACGAAAGTCAATGTAAACTTGACTATTACGAAAGTCAATGTAAACTATGTGTGACATAACAATTTTGGAGCTAATTTCATCCTTACATAAGTCTGAATTTGGGAGATATTTGTTGATGAAAGTTGTAGGTATGAATGTTAAGTGTATGTGTATTTTTACAAATTGTGATTTTGAGTCTGGATGAAAGAGATATGAGTGTTTGAAAATGTCTAGTTTGAAATTATTATTCTCTTGTAGATATAATGGTCATTTTTTTACTTATTTTTTCGTCGAAATAGATGGGCAATTGATTTTATTTTAAAGTTTATAATTTATAAATCGATGATATATAATTTTTTTATGAAATACTTTATATTTTAGGAGAAATTTACGTTTTAAAGTAAATTGGGAAAAAAAATAAACATTTAAAAAAAAACCACTGCGCTTGGGGTGTGCGTTAAAATTTTTCGAATTTTTATATTAGTTTCTTGTCCCTTTTGGTAATTTTACATTCATATGATTAAATGTAAATTTTTAAATTTAAGTAGGGTTAAATACTAAAAATTCTATCCTAATAAAGTTTTATAATAAAATCCCCTCTAATAATAATAAAAGCTAAAAATTCCCATTTTGGCAAATGGGTTCCAAAATCCAATTAGGTGACGCGTTTTGCTTTTGCGCTCACGATTAGCAAAGAAATGGATGTAAATGGCCTAAAAATCAGTTACGATGACAACTTTACAAGTACTTCCCTTACCAAAATTTGGCCACGGTGGCTTTGATTCTTAGACGTTACAAACTATACACTATATATATTAATATTACAAGAAGGTTGCTATCTAAATTATAACAACCTCTTTCTTTATATTATTTTATTATATATATAGTTTAACTTATTTAGCATGAAAGAAATGTAATTTTAAACTTGGGTCATTTGAATTATGTGTAAAATTAATAGACTCTTATTATAAGTAGAGTTTAAAATAAGACCGGTAATTAAGCGGATAACAAATTAATAATTGATATTACGTCAGGCATGATCTAATTCATATTAAGTATTACTTGAAGGGAAAAAAATTATATGCATATAATAAGATCACATCAATTTATCATCCTAATAAGACCCTTCTTTTGTTTTGATTAATTTCTTTGGTCGGATGTTATATGAGAATTTTCTTAATTTCTTAAGGCTCTTTTTCACATAAAAATTGACATGTAATACATTTGATCCTACATAAAAATTAATTTACACATTATTTCTATGCAAGTTTTAGTTTGGCCCCTCATTTTTACATAATATAAATTATTTCTTTATAAGTTGAAGAATGTCTAAATCTCTTCCATACTATTACTATTTCATTATAGAAATAAGAGAATCTGAATGTTCATATAACATCTATAGAGATTGGTTTTTACTTGATGAATCATAATTGATTATGCTCCAAATAAAATGAGAACAATGCTCGAAAACTAATAGAATTATGTCTAAAGACTGTGAGAATAAGAGCCGTAGGCTGTACTTGAATTTCTTATTCACTTACGGCATTATGAGGAATCAAATTTAAGACATATTTTATGGAGTAGCACTTTGATATAACAAGTAGAAAGTATAACAAAAAAAGATAAAAATATATATGTGTGTGTGAACTATGAACGAACAATCCCACTGATGTTGAAATTGAGATCTCCACGCATTTCTCTTCTCAGATTAATTAGCTAAGTTTAGGGTTGAGGTTGAGTGTATCGTCAATGAGACTTGAAGACGTTTAATTACTTGCATGCATTTGCTTTCTCGCAACACTCACTATATATTCACGTAAAATCCTTCCACGTGTACAGATAGATATCAATCCACCTTTTTATTCATGTTTTTAATCAGAAAAAAAGGTTTATAAAAAGACAATTTTGAAAGCAGAAAAAACATGAAGCTGTTTGAGAGATCTTGTTGCCTATACAGGTTGCTTTCCAACTACTCCAATCTCAAAACGAAACCCTAACTAATTATTATTTAAATTATTTCAACTTACTTTCTCAACAATATACATTTATGCCCCTCCTACAATCATAATTTATATGTGATATTAATACTATATCAATCATAATAATTTAATACAACCATGAATATATTCTCAAGTGGCAAGACTATAAAAACCCTATGTTTTCTCCTTCCATCATTCATATTAATGCGTGGGGACATATTACAAACGATAACTCTTCAAAATTTAAGTTATAAACTCTAATTTCTCTATAACCTACAGTTAAAACACATATTATGCATGTAAAAAGATCGTATTTAGAAAATTATGATATACATAGTCTTATTTTTATTATTATTAATTTTTTTTTATAGAAAGATTGCTTCCAAAAATTCATATTTTTCAAATAGAGACCGTTTTCATAATTGGGACTCATAACCAATTGAATATATAACTCGTTAACATTTGATCTAGTGTGCAATACTTTCATATAGCATGCATGTAAATAATACTAAATTTACTTGATCCTGCCAAACAAACTTATGTAATTGGAAATTAAGACAATTATTACAACAAGAATAACGAATTATGCATGCTAATAGTTGGATACACGAAAGAGGAAACATTGATTGATGAATGATGACAAATTAAGGACAATGATAGATCACTAATCTCTTTGGATTTTTGTTCTTGGAATTAATAATTATTACATATATATGAAAAATGAAGCCACACAACTCCAGATATTTTACACAACACAATCATCATAATATCACAAAGCTAGGGCATGTTAGTAATTTTTGACTGATATTTCTTCAGCCTCACAGATACACTTTCTAGGTTTATAGGGAGAGAATAAATACAAAGCTTACAAAATCATGCAACAATATAACGACAAAGTTATAATAGATGCTGATATTATGACGACGACGACGACGATGTTAATAAAGAAAGAAAGCCAAAGACAAAACTAAAGAAGGGTAACAGAGGCAATAAAGGAACCTCAAGAGAAGAGCAAATTTAGCATTAAAGCTTGCTAACGATTTGGATAAGTAATTGCAAATCTTTCTCTTTCTCTTTGATCATATTAACTAGCTAGGGTTATCAAAAAGATAGCTTCAAATACAATTCTTTTCCTTAAACACCTTTAATAATATATATAGGCTTTGTGTGTGTGTGTATATATATTCAACTGACAAAGCTAGGAAGTTGATTGAATATATATATACCTGCTCATATATATACATATATAATATTTATTATATTAGTATTAACCTTCATTAATTTTCCTTTTAAGAATCTTAATCATTTATTCTTAGAAGGTAATCTATATATAATTGTTGGGTATTTAATTTTCTCACTTGAAGGTAAGCGCTGTTGGGGTTGTCTTAATTAGCCCAAGATCACAAGAATACAATAAGATGTGGGCAAAACCTAGAGCAGCAAATTCCAGAAGAGGTATGTTCTAATATAACCCTAAGTTTTTCATATTAAAACTTTCATAATTAATCACTTTCTTTATCATATTGTAACCAATTTTAATTTATACCTTCATGATGATTACATAGAAGAAAAGGTGATCAATAATATCATCAAGTTCTAACAAATAATTTATAGAAATATAGAGCTAAAGTGAAATTTTAATATATTTAGCAAGAGAGAATTGTTACTTGTTTAAAAAGATAAAGCATTTAACTCACAAGCTGTTTGCTTGAATTCAACTATGATATATGCATGCAAATTTTCCTCATCTTCTCAAATTGCTTAGTATATATACATTATTTCTTTGTTTGTGTCTGCGCGGGCGCGTGTATATATATATCTTGATGATCATCTACAATATGAAATTAATATTTATTTTATCTTTCAGATGACGAAGAATTGAGAGAAGCACGAAAAAGCTTGAACATTAACGAAGAGTATCTCAGCGCATTAAGAACAAAATCTTATGTTGAATGCTTCTCCAAAGCTCAACTATTCGTTAACTTGCCATCTTCTCCATCTTACTGCCATGAAAAATTCTCCGAAATCTTACTTGAACCGGATCAAGAGACAATACCGAGATTTCTTGAATTAGCAATTCCTTCAAAGGTACCTGAACTCAAAGGCCTTATGATTAATTACTTTGATATAAGTGCTGAAGCATCAAGTATTTGTGGCCAACTCCTAAAGAACATCAATGATGTTCAATATGAGTACCGGTTCATTCAACATGCCCTAGATAAAATTGATGATCAAACACAATCTAATGAAAAAGTTAAGTTGATTGTTTCGAATTTTAACTCACTGGTTGGTTTGAATAACCCATTTTCAAATCCGAATAAGAATGAATTCAAGCTCATCCATGATAAGTACTCTTCAGTGTTACGTCATTTGAAATCAAAGAGAAAAAAGGTAGCAAGGAAAATTAAGTTGATTAATTATGCGCAAAAGGCAAGTGGAATCTTCATAACAACAGCTTGTAGCTTAATTACTATAACTGTTGCTGTTCTAGCAGCACATACGCTCACTGCACTACTTATGGGTCCAATGCTTTTAAGCTTCCCTACAAAGTGCTTCAAGAAAAAGCTCTTTAAGTTTAGATTCTTCAAGAGTGGACTCCTAAGAAAAGTTAGGGAGCAACTTGATGTGGCAGCCAAGGGGACTTATATTTTGAATAGGGATTTTGACACAATGGGTAGACTTGTTGCTAGGTTACATGATGAAGTTGAGCACAACAAGGCAATGATTCAATTTTGTTTGGATAGGAGAGAAGATAAATTTGCTTTGCATGTAATGAAAGAGATTAAGAAGAATAATGTTGGGTTTGAAAAGCAAGTTGAAGAACTTGAAGAGCATGTGTATTTGTGCCTTGTTACTATCAACAAGGCAAGGTCTCTAGTGATTAAAGAAATGGCCACAAGTACTTCTTGTGTGGAAGAAACATAGCAGTTCCAATTATGCTTTCAACCACTCGGCCATCTCTCCTACACAATGATCATGATTCAGAATCAGTGTAATTAAGTGATTAAAGAAATAGCAACGAGTGCTTCTTTTGTCGATTGATTATAGTTTTGTGGGAGTAACTATATACACAAGTAATAATATTGTACAGTGTAAATTATAAATATTCTATTTTTATTTTTAACGATGACTTTTAGGGAGCATCATGTTGGACCGAATTGTATTGAATTATAAAATATTTTCAAATATTAACTGTTAATTAATTTTTTTTATTCATTATCTTTGTCATCTCTTACTTATTCCAAAAACTTGAAGATCCAACCACAAGAAGACAACAAGTTTGATGCAGCACTACTCCTTTATTTTGGGTTTTATCACTTCGGCTTCTATTTTCAATTTGTGATTTTAAAAAAAGGTATAAGGTATTGGAAAAATCTGGATTTAAATTACTGTCTTTTTTTATTCATTTTTCTTTAATCTAGGAGATGATCCTAAATAAATAGGTATGGAAGTTATGAATGAAACCATGATCAAATTTTTGGAAGCATTGGTTTATACATTCCTCTTAGTCTCGACTCTATGAATCATTAATTTTGCCATCTTTTTTCGAGAACCACCTAAAGTTTCAACAACGGAGACCGCATGATATATTTTCGTATATCTCTCTCTCACTCACTATTTTAAAAATTAAGGTTTTTACTTAAAATATCTAATATTTTAATTCACTACTGTCTACAAGTTAAAGCACAGCTAAAACATAACTTAACTTACACTAGTGTAAAATTAGTGATATATCCAATTTTAACTCTTAAAATTTCATTCACTAATTCTGGTTAGTCCAAACTAATATTTCACTTAATTAAACTAATTTAACTAAGTGTACTTTAGTGACCTAATTAATTTTAACTCTTAAAATTTTAGCTTACTAACAAGTTTAAAAATCGAAATTCATATTAAAGATAAATTTTTTAATTAAACTATTTAATTAATATACGCGTCTTATAAATTCTAATGATAAGTGGAATTGTATCCCGAGTGCAGACTATACTACAGTCCATTCGGAATTGGTTCTGAAATTTACGTCCGGGTTTCCATCTGATATACCAAGGGAAAATATAATGCACTTATAAAGCCAATATATATTAAATTCGAATTTCCAATTTTTAAACCCATTAAAATAATTAATCCAATTAATTTATTTTTCATGCATAATATCTATTAATTAACTTCTTTAAAAGTCATAAAATCATATTTTATGACTAGGAAAATTATGCATGTCTAACATGTTATTATACGGGCCAAATTTGGGCCCAAGGATAAAACCGTCATTTAACTTCCGGACCAACGGCATTAAAAGCTCAAAATCCTCCAAAAAGACCCATTCGTAAGATAATGTTGGTCCAAGTAATCTCACAAGCCCATACCCAAGAAAAAGCCTTACTAAGGTGACATCTTGGCTTGTCAGCTACCCAAACCTAAAATGCCTAAATCAAGGTTAGTAACTCCCCCACGTAGTTAGCCGTTTTAGACACCCAACAGACGAACAATTAATGGAGGAAATAAAGCTGACCTTGAAGAAGTCTATAAAAGGAAGAGATGATTCACTGTTGACGTAGATGTTTTTTGGATTAGCTCTCATACTTGAGCTCTCAAAGCATTTCGCCCTCCAAACACCGGCCCACCGCCCTCACGGCAGTCTACGGAGGTCAAGGTAACACAAAACCTTGCTTTTCCCTTTTTTTTTTCCGCTCGTCTTCACTACTGATTTGAGCATCGGAGTGCCTATGTCACCCACCACACTGGTGGGTAGGAACTCCCCGCTCACTCTACTTTTTTTCTTGCAGGATTGCTAGTGCCCCCTTCCTACGAATTCTCGATTGTGGACCTCAGGAAAAAACCAGCGCCACAATTTAGCGCCCACCGTGGGGCCTTAGTGATTTATAACAAGCGAATATCTCTCAGTCTACGATCCTTACAAACATAGCTACTCATGGCTTCAGGTAGCGACCAGACATATGACCCATTGGCCGCTCAGTTGGCCATTCTTCAAAACCGATTACGAGTTTTAGAGGAGGAAAACTCAGTCATGCGAAGCTCCAATACTAATCTCCAGAAGCAATTGGAAAAAATTTCTTCCACCTCCCAACTACGTGACACTCTAGACCATCCCAACAATCCTACAATCCCAACCAATCTCTTGGGGGCATTCAACAATGTGGCAAGCGACAATCCGCCATCAGATAACCATCCACCAAATCAAGAAATAAGTCAACATATCTCCCCAACTGACCAAGCCCGACAAGTTGCCTCTACCATGCGCAAGGAAATGCAGGAGTTCAAAGATGCAATTCTTCCCAGCCTATTGTTGGGGTTTTGGGCGGCAATTCGGGTAAATGCAGCGGAACGCGGAAAATCAAAATTTTCCGATTTCAATAATTTTTCTTGGGTAATTAAAATAAACTAATTTATTTTAATTACTCAATACTTAAAAATTGAAATTTTTACCCAAAAATTAGATTTTTCCATAAATTACCGATTAGCCCATAAACTTTATATTTTATTCATTTTAGTCCTAAATTGTCAAATACAATTTTAATTGATTCCAAATCAATTCCAAAATGATTTATACATGTCTTATACATGAAAATACAATTTGCAACTCAAGAAAACAGTTTTCCCTCTTATTGCCGAGAGGTCCCTAAACTTTCAAGAATTTACAATTTGGTCCTTTTAGTTCAAAACATGTCAAGATCAAATCCAAAAATTTCCAAATTTAATATACATCAAATTACATCACATATATGAAAAGTCTAAAATTTGGAGGGGGTTATGAACCCTAATTTTACAATTTCAACAAATTGATAAATTAACACCAAATTAATTAAATTCAATACTTTAATTCAATTCCCACCACACCAAACAAGTCTCACCATCATGAAATAACACAAGAACAATTATAGGTCATTTATGAGTGGCTAAGTAACTCTAGAATGGTAACTCACCATCAAATGGTTAAAAAGAAAGCTTAAGAAATAATTTCATGCAATCTTAATACATATACATGCTTCCATCTTTCATCCAAGTTCCCAATCATCAAAATACATCCACAAAAGAGTAGAGAAAAATCTAAGCTACGCATGTTGAAGCCTAGAATCTTAGAAACAATTTTCATGAAGAAGAAAGTAAGAAAAACTTACAAAAACCAAGTTTCGAAGCCTTTTTGCTTTCTTTCTTCCATTTTCTCTCAAACTCTCTTTTGTATATGTTTTTAGGGTTCTTAGATTATGAAACAAAAAAGAAAACAAGGCTTTATTTATTTTTCACAATTGCCGAAAATTGGGAAAAAAAATACAAGCCAAGTATTTTTTATTTTGTTTCAATAAAAAAGAAAATGATTTAATAAAATTTGTGGTGTAAAACAATTAAACAATTTAATGTTTATCACAATTCAACCTATTAAATCAAGCCATTTAAAACAATTGAAAATTGGCCATTAAATCCAGTTAAAAATTGCCATTTAACTTACTTTATAAAAGTAAAAGATATTTATCATTTAATTAATTTAATTATTCAACATTTGAATAATCAAATAATTAAATACAAATATCTTAAATATATGTATTATATTTACATTAAATAATCAAAATACATATATTAATTATAAATATCAAATATCAAATATCACAATTTGACATTTAATAAATAGCCGAAAGATCTCAAATGCATGTATTTTCGTTTAACCGTTAAATAACTTATAAATAATCAGTATTATTTATAAAAGTTGCCATAGTGCTCTACGAGTATATTTCATTAGTGAGACTCTCTAGGTTCATGCATATCCGTCACGAAATCCAATTTCGTGTCCATAATTTACCCACCCATAAATTATGACGAACACAGATAAAATCTCTGAACCATACAGGTCGAGGTCACTGCATACGTATAATCCTTCCTTCATAGGTATCCAGATTATCTAAGAGATATAGATATAAACGTCAAATCTCTATAGATATAATCTCGTCGACGATTCTATTTGCAATCTCTTAATAGCACTTAGAACTTATTTCTACAGTGCACCATAGGCCCATGGATTTAACAGATTGCTAATTCCATAAAGGATACCTATGCTCTGTACACAGAACTGACGGATCCTATCTTGCTACGCACAAGATATCCGGAGGATCAGTCCACACCCAATGAACAAACGGAGGTCTGATCTAAATAGATCGGTAACGTGACTACCATCAAAGTGTGGAAGATACCTCATACATCCACAGTGATACCTCAAGTCGAAGGATCACTATGCTCACTCAACCCGAGAAGATTCTTATTGACGTTGGTGTACCATCTATTAAGAATCTTCAGTGAGTCGTTCAGTGTTTATCCGATATAAACACCTACGTGTCTATACGAGTCTCCCGAGACTCATGATTCATTGAGAAACCATTGGAATTTAACATTCCAATATACGACATGTACTGGTCTCAGTGAGTTTACTTACTGACCAAGTAATTGTAAACATTGACCAAGAACAGTTAAAGAATGATACTGTTATGATAGTGCTCAATGTTAGTTGCGACGCTTTTGCAACTGTATCATAACCAATCACTCTATGGTCATTTACGTCTTTATCATATAATAAAAGAATTCATATTATAGAAACTGTTTATTTTATTCATTAATAAAATATTTACAAAAGTATTTACAGGGAAATACATAAGAAATTGACGCTCATAGCACCAACCCTAACACCTACCTGGTGTCAGACTACCAGTGAGAAAAAAACGAGCAAGAATGATCTCACATACTCCCTTTTTGGGATCCATTACTTCCATTGAACTCCCACGAAAGTTCAACCCACCAGATATGAAGTCGTATGACGGATCCACAGACCCAAATGACCATGTGGTCTGTTACAAGCCTAACCCCCACTTGGTTCGTCAATATACTTTACAGGACTATTAGGTCATATCAGGAACTAGCTGATAAGTTTGTGGAGTACTTTGCCAGCTCTTGTAAACTTGAGAAAACCACATTCGACCTTAACGCAATTCAACAGCGGAAATGAAAATCTCTACGAGGCTACGTCGCAAGTTTCAACAAAGAAAGAATATTCATTGCAGATCTCCACCAGCCGACTGCCATTGAAGCCTTCAGGAATGGTCTATTCGTAAATAGTGGGATATATAAGAAGCTGACCAAATTTCGATGCTACACTATGGGTCAAGCCATGGCTCGAGCCCAAATCGAGATCAGGTGGGAGGAGGATAAGAGGAACAAGAAGAGAGAAAGTTCCACCATCCATCACAATGAGAGAACCTCGAATCCTCCTCAGCGATATTGTGTAAATAATAAATGATGTGATAGCAATACATCTCAATAAGGTATCACTTGAAGCAATTATACCATAAAAAGGAACTATAGGCCACCCATTGTCACATTAGGGACATCATATCTTCCCCAACAAGTATTCATTGGTTATATTTTATTTAAAAAATTATCCTTCACAAAACTCCAACTTAGGGAGAAACCCATTTGCTCCAATGGACCTATATAGACCATCACCTGGCCTAATCGACATGCTTCTCCCAATCGACATGAGAATACCCTCATCGTTGGACAATTATGACCCATAACATCACTATTTGTAAAAGACATGGTGTTCTTTGTACAAATTAACTATGTGATAAAGGAAATTGCTCTTTTATCATTTTGTAATTGGATTACTTGGATATATAAATGATAAAAGTCCATATGATTAGTACCAGATTAATAAGATATGAGACAATATTAATCCACGAAAGGTTTAATCATTAAATATCCCTAGTCGTAGTATTATCGAGGCTTGACATCGATAATGCGTAATAGACTAGTATTGCACTTGTGCGCGTTATAGAAGCTTAACGACATAGTTCTCATATATTTAAATATTGGATACGTATGCAAGTGTGATATGAGGTTCTGTTAGCCGTAGGACCGGGAACAGCTTCGCTCTGGATAGACCCATCGGAATCCCATTGTAGTATGACTATGTGTCTATGGGAATCTGAATCAGGGTAGGTGTATTTGGTCTTAACCTGAGACTTGCATCGCTAATACTTGCGACAATCAATATACTTTTTGTAGACCCGCCGGCCGCGGTTCGGTTCCGGTTCGGAACCGACCGAACCGCAGGTTACCGGTTCCACAAGTGTGGAACCGGAACCGAACCGGTTAAATCCGGTTCGGTTCCGGTTCCACACTTAAGTGGAACCGGAACCGAAAACCGAACCGGAACCGAACCTTTCGGTTCCGGTTCGGTTCGGTTAAATATATTTTTTTTTTTTGATTAATTTAAATAAAAAAAATGAGATTAAATTTAAAAAAAAAATTTTATTACATTGAAGAGCTTGAGCTTAAATTTTTAAATATTTAAGTTGCCTACGTATCCTCCAAGGGTGAGAGGAATCAAAGCTCACGTAGTTCCATTACAAGTTTTAGTCTTTTAGACATATCCCCTTTTGTAAATTATATATTTTACAATTATCAATCATCATTATCGGTTGATCCTTCGGCTCCGGTTCCGCTTGCACTTGTTGCAGAAGCATTATCGAACAAATCTTCACAATCATCGGGGGCATCTTCTTGTTGTCTCAGATCAGCTCGAGTCCAATCATCCACACAAGCTGTTGCTTCTAGAGTGCTTGGATGTAATGAAGATCGCCTAGCTTCCAATATATTACCTCCCAAGCTGAAGGCTTGCTCAACCGCAACGGTGGAAATAGGTGCTGCCAAGATCTCTTTAGCAATAATAGATAAAACAGGATATATATTTTGATGCCGGTTTCCACCATTCAAGGATTTTAAAATTTTTACTGCATAAACTTTCATTAGAAAACTCAAAATTTGTAGATAAATAATTATCTAATTCAGGGTTATTAGTTGTCGTATCCCTAGCTTTTTTATTTCGTTGCAATAACCAACGATCCCTGCGCTAAGTCTTGTTTGAATTACCGGTTCGCTACTACTAGATTGACCTAAGTTCCTAAGTTATATCTACAATATAATCATTAAATAACTCATTAAATCATTTCTTAATTTCGTCATTAATCTAGTAATGTCAATTTCATCTAATATTCCTAAATAACCATAATAAGCTTGTAAAGCACCACTCAAACCTTCTAATTTAAATCTAGGATCAAAAACAGCAGCAATAAGATAAAGTAAAGGAATTTCTCTAAAATAGTTTAACCATTTTACCTTCATAACAGTAATGGCTTCTAACAAAACAATATCATTAGGATCGTTACTGTCAACATGCTCATCGAGAGTGCCAACAATATTTAAACTCTCAAGAAGAAATAAATGTGCTGTAGGATAAAACGCCGCTAAAAACTAAAGTAGCATCATTAAAAACTTTTAAAATATCTAAAATTTTTTCACAAATATCCCATTGACTAGGATAAAGTGTGATATTTTGAACATGTTGAGAAAAAAAACTACATAATGCATCTTTGTATTGAAATGCTTGACAAAAAGAAAATAAGTAGAATTCCAACGTGTTGGAACATCTCTTGAAAATTTAATCGGTTTAATACCATTTATTTTACAAAACTTGGTCCATTCTCTCCTAATTTGAGAATATGACCAAATACAGTTAAGTGCCGTTTTAATTGGATCAAGGAAGGTGATAATAATTTTAGACCGTCTTGCACACATAAGTTGAGGACATGACATGTACAACGAATATGAAAAAACCGACCCCCTAAATTTGGTTGACATATTTCTTTTAAATCATTGATGGATGCAGTATTTGCAGATGCATTATCAAATCCAATTGTTAAAATTTTTTCTCCTAAACCATATTCATCAAAAATTACCTTCATCATTCTATAAATATTATGTGCAGTATGTTGGTCATCAAAAACTCTAAATGCAATTAGTCGTTTTTTTGCATGGTAAATGATGCATCAATCCAATGACAAGTCACACACCCATGTAATGAATGTGTTTGCCAATGATCACTCCAAATATCAGAACATACAGAAATACGACCTTTCATCTCTTTAAATATTTCATTTAAAAAAGTTTTACCATCTTTGTATAATTTAAAAATATGACGTTTTTTGTGTTTCGAGTCATTCTACATGCAGAAGGGTTTAAAGCATTATGCACGTAATTAGTAAAATGAAGTTTTTTCACCAAAGCTTAAAGAAAGATGTGCCATACAAGTTAATTTCGCAAATTCCTCTCTATTTTTTGCATCAGAATATTTAAATAAATCTAAAGCACTCGTACTCTACTTGATGATGCGTACCTGGCCATTTGAGTTTGCGTCGTATCAATGCCAAATTCAACCGGATGATGTTTTTCCATGTGCTTGATCATATTGCCATATCCACCTGAAAATTTGTAGATAACCCCACAATAGTTGCAACTGCTCGTTGTGAATCATCTTCTAGGCGTTCCAAATTAAAATGAATTTTGAAAATATCCGAGGACCGAGCCTTAACTTCTCTTCTCCGTGATTGTGCACTGACACTAGGGCCGCTCTCTTGGGTTGGCATATTTGACATTATGTTCTCGGATGAGCTTGCCATTTGAATAATTGCGATGCGAATGCCGAATGTGACAAATTAATTAACAACTAAAATAAGAGAATTGTATTGAAGTAAGATTGAGAATAAGAGATTTATAGAAAATGAGAGAGTTGAGAAATTGGAGTGATGAAATTATGAAAAATGAATCCTATTTATAGAATTTTAGAATTTTTTTGATACCAAAAATGCCCCTAAATATAACCGTTTTATTACCGTTATTAGGGGTACATTAGTAATTTTTATTTTATATATAAAAAAAAATTTATATTTTATTTATTTTTATTTTTTTGGCAGGGAGCCGTTTGGCAGGGAGCCAAACGGCTCCCTGCTGCATCCCCCAACGGCAGTAGCCGTTGGGGGAATAACTAATAAGGCCCCCAACGGCTACTAGCCGTTGGGGGCCTTAGGGTTCCTGTTGGAACCCTACGGTTCCAACAGGAACCCGACGGTTCCAACCGGAACCGAACGGTTCCGGTTGGAACCGTCCGAACCGGTGGAACCGTACGGTTCCACCGGTTCGGACCGGTTCGAGTTGGGGTGGAACCCAACCGAACCGGTCCCATTCCGGTTCGGTTCCGGAACCGGAACCGGAACCGGTTGGAACCGGAACCTTCCGGTTCCAACCGGTTCGGTTCCGGTTCGGTTCCGGTCCGAACCGGAACCGTGGCGGGTCTAATACTTTGGTTTTGGTCGTCCGGGGCTTTAACAGGTTCTGTATACGCCTCTTCTGGGTATACTGAGAATCGTAGTGTGTTGGGTGTGATGTCAAGATGGAAATATCACTTCACTCATATGGAGATGATTATCACGCAAGGATACATAATTGATACTCTTAAATGCTGCAGCTATCGGGATAATATGACTAGGTCATGATTATCTGATTACAGAGACTAGTTGCTAGTGATCTGATATATGCTTCATACGAGGCAGACACAATTCCAGCCCCAGGCCTAGCATGTGACATCCGATACTGGATTGTAATATGTAATACACTGTATACTACGCCTGATAAAGATTATATATTCTTCGTTGAATATTTCTGGAGAATCGGGTAGGCACGATGTTTTGCTAGAAGCCAACCATGTCTTGTAAATCGGTAAGAACGTGGTATAGGGTACACACGTATTTGGATAGTCCGATGACCGTATTTACTGCCAACATATCCAGGGATCTCTTGGGTCGCTTCCCAAAGATTCACCGATGACATTTGACTCGAATAGAATTAATTTGGGATTAATTATGAGAGAGAAAATTAATCTGGGATTAATTACGGCAAGAATTAATCTGGGATTCATTATCAGAGAATGAATTAATCTGGGATTAATTGCGTCATGAATTAATCTGGGATTAATTAATGAAGAAGAGAGAACACGATTAATTTAGAATTAATCGGTAAAATAAATTTAATAGTTAAATTGGATTTTTCTATTTAATTTATTTATTTGAGCTAAAATAATATATTAGATATATTAATTGAAATTGGATTTCAATGCGGAATGAAAATTGGATTTTAATTTGTGTGAATGAATTAATTTGGAATTAATTCGTAAGCGACTACCGTAATAATTTTGCGAGGCATTATTATTTAATTAAATTGGATTTAATTACGTTGCAACAGAAAATTCATTTAATCGGATTAAACGAACCCGATCCCGAAGTGTGTTGAGCAAGCCCACTTGAATTTTGAATTTAAAATGGGGCCCAATGTCTACACAAGATTGATGGTGGTAGTTGAGAGCATTTAATTAATCTTGTACAACACACTTTGACTTTGGCTTTTGGAAAGTATATACACTTTTTGGAAAAGAAATTTTGGTAATTGTTTTTGGAAAACAAAAACACAAAACTCATCTCTCTCTTTTGCTCTCTCATGGCCGAGAGCTTCTCCCTCTCTCTCAAAGGTTTTGTTGCAAAAATTTATTCTTGCTAGCACATAAGGAGTGAATCAAGGTGATAGGGAAACTCACCCAAGTGTTGGAAACACTCAAGAAAGCTTGGAGCTTCTACACATCCATGGAATTTTTTTTGAAATTCAAAGCCGATCAATGTGAGTATTCCGCAACTCCATTTGATTAATTCACACACGAATCACGCTTAGAAGATCCTTGGCATGTTCTAGGAACACTAACAATGGTATCTGAGTGAGATCTAAGCTTGATTTTATTCTAGGGTTTATATACTTTAATTTGTGGATTTTGTGTTTGAAGCATGATTTCTTCAAATTGATTGTTTGGTTGAGTTTTGATGATGATAAATTGGATTTGTGAATCAATGGATTTGAGATAAATTGATTAGATTAATTTTCCCTAAAATCCCTCATTGGCCGAAACTTATACCCTAGGATTTCTCATGGTGATTTTTGATTTTAGACTATTGGATGAGTTTAAAGCATGAAATGAATATTAATTGTTGGTTTAATTGGATTGAAATCGGAATTGAATGTTATTTCATGATGTTGCCGTGAGTATGTAGCATATGTAATGGATTGATTTTGCTTCAATTATGTTGGACATGAATTGAATATTTATAGCATGATTAATTAGTTTAATTGATGTTTTAGAAATATTAGTTTAACTAATTAATTATGGCTATTACACTTTAATTAAAATTAATGTGATATTTGGAATGTTATATTAATTAAATTAGTCTTTAAATTGGATAGGGCTAATTTTGTTGTAATTGGGCTGAATGGGCTTGGTTGGGCCAAGTTTGATTTTGGACAATTGGGTTGGATCCAATTGGGCCCAAAACCATTTCCATAAAGTCCAAATATGACTTTTGGGCCTTTAATGATTTAATTGGGCCTAATGGGCCTAAATTGATTTTTGGCAAAATGGTGATTCCTTATTGGGCCTTGGCATCTTGGATTGGATCCATATTGGCCAAAGCCCATGCCTTAAGAATTAATTAAAAGCCCATTGGACTTTAATTAAAATAGTATTGGATACTAATTGGGTCTTTGAGACCCATGAAGATTGGATTTGGAATCCAAATCTAAAAGGCACTATTAAAAGTGTAATTATTTAATTTGGAATTAAAAATGAATTAGTATTGGATACAATTTAAATTGGATTTAAAATTGTAGTTCGATATAATTCAAGAATACGTACTTTGAGTACTTATTCTTAAACGAGTTGGACTCGCGCAAATCAAATCGTTGTTTGAACAATGGATGGTCATTAATTCAAAGATTAATTAATTAGATTAGATTGATGGAATAACATGCTTTGTGTGAATACTTGGACGTATTTGTATGAATAATGTATATCGGATGGATATTAGAAGGGTGAGGGCAATTTTGGAAATTATTGTAATAAATTAAGAATTTATTAAATTGGACATGCATGTCCAGCCTATTATATATTTTCTCATTGTATTTCTCTTCTCATCAATTCCCCCAATGTAACTGAGGTTTCTTTAATGTATTATGTAATTGGGTAGAAGTAAGAATAGTGCTAGCGAGAGAGAGGAAATAGAGAGATTTGTTCTAGGAACAAATTGTTATATATCCATCCGTATATCATTATTATTTTATTTCGCGCCTTATTATGCTTTTAGAATGCATGCTTAAGGGTGTATGATGAGACCTAATAAAAGATAATAAATTGGTTGCAAATTTACGCAAAACCCTCACTCAAATATTAAGCGTTTTCCTTCCATTGAGTGGTTCTCTCTTAAGATCCAAGATTGGCATTGGTTTGTTGGCCAAAGTCAAGATCAATGTCCATCACGGATGTGTTTGAACCACGAAAGCTTTATTCTATATCGCATGTCTTGGGCGGTTGTGACTTGTTGGCCAAAGTCAAGGTAACTTCTAGTTCATCGACGTGGATTACGAAGCTATCCCACTGTCAATGGGTCCCGCTTAACTGGAATAATTAAGCTTGTTGAGCCAAAGCCAAGACTTAGTTGATTCAGAGAAAATAGGTTAGGAAATATATTGGATATATTTACATACATTGGATATATGTTTTGGACTTGGAGGTCCACCTACCGGATCTAGGAATTGGATGAGATCCAATTGATCTTAGAGATCTACCTAGTTAAGTTTCATACAACTTGTTGGCCAAAGTCAAGGTTGTGTGTTATTTAACGGGATCCTAGCCCACTAGGAAACTAGGTTTCCCGAGTACTCAAAAGAGGGTTAGAGGCTCGCCGAAAAATAGTGGGAGGCTAGTATTAAATTTACAATTTCATTTAGATACTTGCCAATACGCGCTCTTTTATTTTAATTTATCGTTGTTATAAATATATTAGTTGGACTAATATTGAATATTGCTTTCTTTAAATATTTAGACTGTATTCAAACTACTCCATTTGTAGTTGGTTATATAGTTGGACTATAATAACCATTACATTTATAGTGTACCCAAAATCGTTGATTGGATAGTTAGACTATAGCAATCAAGATGACTGAAAGATTAGCGTTAAAGGACATAATTCTGGGTGAAAATGTCTTTAATGGAGTAAATTTTCCAGATTGGGAAATGAATCTCAGGAAAGTCCTGGAGTTGAGAAGTTACTCTATTGGATAGAGAAACCTCTCGGGCCTGAGCCCGGAGTTGAGCAAATAGTAGAGCATGAGCTTTAGAAGACTCATATTGATGATAACTTTAGTACTCAATCCGTTATGCTTGCCGCAATGACTCCTTAATTTCGTCGTCAGAACTAAGGATTAGATGTTTATACCATGATGTTGAAATTAAAAGATCTTCATAAATCTAACCTTAGATCTTAGAAGTACGAATTGCAAAAGGAAGCTCTTTCGCTCGCGTATGTCAGAGGGTACATCTGTCAAGCACTAGGTGTCGCAAATGATTGCTGACATCGAACAACTAGGTTAGCTGGGCATTACCTACGAGGCCGAGACTTCCATAGATTTGATCTTACAATCTCTACCCGAAAGTTGGGGCAGGTTCATCATGAACCAAGAGAAAACTCTTGGAGAGTTAATGGCTATAATTAAGGAGGCAGAGCTAGAGCTTCCAAAAGGGTAAGAAGCACAAGGCGCATCTTACTCCGACATCCCAGAAGGCTGAGGCTTGGCCGAAGGCTTCTGAGGGTGTGAAGAAAAAAGGGCAAAGGCAAAATCGTCATAGTCTTCTGGGAAGACAAATGACATATCCCAAGACATCTGCCTACATTGTCGCAAACGGGGTCACTGGAAGCGTGATTTCCGTATGGACAAAGCAGACATGAAGGAAGTGAAGGCGAGCAAGGCTCCGACTTCAGGTATGTTTGTTATAAACATGTCCACTACTAGTTTTAAAATTGGATTTTGATACTGGATGTGGTACATACATATGTACTGATGTGCGGGATCTGCTGATTAGCAGGAGACTGGCTTCAGATGAGATCGACATGCGAGTCAGAAACAGGACGAGAGTCGCTATTTTGGCTGTGGGAACCTAAGTTTTGGAACTGCCCTTAAGACATGTACTTAAATTAGGAAACTGTTATAATATACCTGGTTTGACTAGAAACATTATCTCTATAGCTGGTTTAACCCGTTGCGGGTATACCTTTATGTTCCAGAACACTGGGTGATTTGTTTATAAAGATGATATTGAGATATACACATTAGATGTGAATAATAATATTTATATTTTGAATATAAATTAATCTCAAACATATAACATGACAAATAAAAGGGCTCAAACTGAGTAAATCAGATGAGACTTATTAGTGGCATTGTTGTCTAGGACATATTAACAAGACTCGTATATCCACTCTTTTGAAGAATGGATACTATGGACATATTTGATCCTAAATCATATGACGTCTACGAATCTTGTTTATTAGGCAAAGTGCCTAAAACGCCTTTTAGCGGTAAAGGTGTACGAGCCACCGAGCTGTTAGCCCTCGTTCATGGTGACGTAAGTGGGCCCATGTCTAGCTAAGCTAGAGGTGGATTTGAATACTTCGTAACCTTTATGGATGTTGCATCGTGTTATGGTTATGTGTATCTTATGAATCACAAATCAGAAACTTTTGATAAATTCAAAGAGTTTCGAAACGAAATAGAAAAACAGACGGGCAAAATATTAAGATATTACGGTTGGACCGTAGTGGAAAATACTTGAGCAATAAGTTTCTCGATTACTTGAAAGAGTATGGTATTCTTTCACAGTGGACTCCTCATGGAACACCTCAATTGAGTGATATGTCCGAACGGAGAAACCGAACTTTGTTGGACATGGTAAGGTTAATGATGAGTCGCTCTGAGCTACCAATTTCCTTCTAGGGATACACATTGAACAGTGCAATACTTATTTTGAATAAGGTTCCGTCAAAGTTTGTTGGACAGACTCCGTATGAAATATGGACATGAAAGAATTCAGGTTTCTCATTTATGAAGATTTGGGAATGCTGGGCATACGTTAAACGTTTGGATGGTACCAAACTAAAACCCAAATCGGATTAATGCCGATTTGTAATTGGTTATCTTTGGGAAACCAGTGAATATTACTTATACAACTCACAAGAGAATAAAGAAATTTATTGCTCTCCATGCGGTTTTCCTAAGAGGAATTCCTAAATAAAGTGGTAATTGGGAGGAAAGTAGAACTCGATGAAAATCAGAGTGATACTGTTCCAGGCACTGATCCCTCACAGAACACAAACAGTTCACCAGGGATGAGACTAATCCACAATCTTCTAATACACAAGAACCGCGTAAGTCATAGAGAGTCAGAAAACAACCTAAGAGGTATGGGTTTCTGATCTCACCTCATATATATAACAATCTTATTGAGGAATACGAACTAACTACGTATGAGGAAACGATACAAGGTATCGACTCCGGTTTATGGCAAAGTGCCATGAAGTCCGAAATGGATTCCTTGTATACCAACCATGTTTGGACACTGGTTGATGTACCAGAAGGCATTGTGCCTATTAGTAGCAAATGAGTCTTCATGGTGAAGACACACATGGATGACAACATACAAACGTACAAAGCTAGGCTTGTAGCGAAAGGGTATCGTCATCAATATGGTATCGACTACGACGAAACCTTTACCTATTTCCATGATTAAATCCATTCGGATAATGCTTGCTATTGCTGTATATTTCATAATGAAATATGGCAGATGGTCGTCAAAACCGCTTTCCTTAACGGAAACCTTTTGGAGGATGTTTTATACAACACCCTGACGGTTTTGTCATACCAAAACATGCAAACGAGGTTTGCAAGTTAATCCGATCCATTCATTAAAATTCTCCATGGAATACTTGGGAGATGCAACCTTTATTCTATGAATAAAGATCTACTGGGATAGATCTAAAAGTTGTTGGCACTCTCTGAGAACTCGTACATTGAAAGAAATGTACGCGACCTGGTGTCTCATATGCTTTGAGCATGTGGAGTCACAATCAGACCGATCTAGGTGATGGTCACTGGATTGATGTTAAGAACATCCTTAAGTATATTAGACGAACTAATGATGCTTTCTTAATCTGTGGGGAATGAGAACTTGAGGTGATTGGGTTCACCGGTGCAAGTTTCCAAACCGATGAAGACGACTGTAAGTCGCAATAAGGGTACATATTTTGGTTGAACAACGGAACAGTGAGCTGGAAATCTTCATAGCAAGATATTGTTGCCGATTCAACAAAAGCGGAAAACATTGATGAGGCTGAGGCTACAAAAAAGGCATTTTGGATCTATAGAATTCCTAATTGGATTAGGAGTAGTTCTATTAGCAGCTTAGCTAGGCTACAGCGTAGGCTAAGGAATTATGGTCTCATCAACGATCCAAGTATGTACTTTGACGGTTTCATCTGATTCGTGAGATCATACATCGTGGCGATGTAAAGATCGAAAAGATCGTTTCAGATGATAACCTTGCATATCCGCTGGCGAAAGCGACATCTCAGCATAAGCATGGGCGACCCGTACATAGTTCATGTGTTGGACACTTGAGTGATTGGCTATATGCCAAGTGGGAGATTGTTGGACAATTATGACCCATAACATCACTATTTGTAAAAGACATGGTGTTCTTTGTACAAATTAACTATGTGACAAAGGAAATTGCTCTTTTATCATTTTGTAATTGGATTACTTGGATATATAAATGATAAAAGTCCATATGATTAGTACCAGATTAATAAGATATAAGACAATATAAATCCACGAAAGGTTTAATCATTAAATATCCATAGTCGTAGTATTATCGAGACCAGATATCGATAATGCGGAATAGACTAATATTGCATTTGTACGCGTTATGTAAGCTTAACGATATAGTTCTCATATATTTAAGTATTTGATACTTATGCAAGTGTGATATGAGGTTTTGTTAGCTGTTGGACCGGGAACTGCTTCGCTCTGGATAGACCCCTCAGAATCCCATTGGTAGTATGACTATGTGTCTATGGGAATCCGAATCAGGGTAGGTGTATTTGGTCTTAAACTGAGACTTGCATCGCTAATACTTGCAACAATCAGTATACTTTAGTTTTGGTCGTCCGGGGCTTTAACAGGTTCTGTGTACGCCTCTTCTGGGTATACTGAGAATCGTAGTGTGTTGGGTGTGATGTCAAGATGGAAGTATCACTTCAGTCATATGGAGATGATGATCATGCAGGGATACATAACTGGTACTTTTAAATGCTGCAGCTATCGGGATAATATGACTAGGTCATGATTATCCGATTACAGAGACTAGTTGCTAGTGATCCGATATAGGCTTCGTATGGGGCAAACACAATTCCAGCCCCAGGCCTAGCATGTGACATCTGATACTGGATCGTAATACGCAATACAATGTATACTACGCCTGATAACGATTACATATTCTTCGTTGAATATTTCTGGAGAATTGGGTAGGCACGATGCTTTGCTAGAAGCCAACCATGTCTTGTAAATCGGTAAGAACGTGGTACAAGGTACGCACGTATTTGGATAGTCCGATGATCGTATTTACTGCCAACATATCCAAGGATCTCTTGGGTCGCTTCCCAAAGATTCACCGATGATATTTGAATCGAACAAAATTAATCTGTGATTAATTATGAGAGAGAAAATTAATATGAGATTAATTACGGTAAGAATTAATCTGGGATTAATTATCAGAGAATGAATTAATTTTGGATTAATTGCGTCATGAATTAATCTGGGATTAATTACGTCATGAATTAATTTGGGATTAATTCATGGAGAAGAGAGAACGCGATTAATTTGGAATTAATTGGTAAAATAAATTTAATAGTTAAATTAGATTTTTCTATTTAATTTATTTATTTGGGCTAAAATAATATATTAGATATATTAATTGAAATTGGATTTCAATGCGGAATTAAAACTGGATTTTAATTCGTGCGAACAAATTAATTTGGAATTAATTCGTAAGCGACTTCCGTAATAATTTTGCGAGGCATTATTATTTAATTAAATAGGATTTAATTACGTTGCCATGGAAAATTTGTTTAATCGGATTAAACGAACCCGAGTGTAGGACACAGAAATCGGCGACGCTGTCCCGGGCTCGCGGCCCGGTCGGGAGTACGGAGTAGCCCGCGGGGGACTAAACCGGAGAAATAAAATGGAGTCGCCACCCAGTGTGAACTGGGAAATGATTTAAGGCCGCACTCACCCCTCGCAAGGGAAGACCTCAAACCGTTGGGTTCGAAATGGTCTTTTACTTATGAATTTTGTAATGAACGGATTTAAACGATAATATAACCAAGTCTACGCAACATACATACACAAGAATAACATATATCGAAGTTTGCATACAACCTATATCTAAGTTCGCATGCATAAAAGTAAGTGAAATAAAGGCAAGCACACAATCTCATGAACACATTAAATAGATAAATACGGAAATATAAATAGATAATAATTGTCTAAGCGTAAATAACGAAATGATATGATTAATCATATAGTGCAAAAGAAATGATCAAAGAAGCAAGCATGCATGAAATGTGACGAAAAGAAGTATGTGCATTGTATGTGCGTTCGTGTAGCGTTTGAAACACGTTCGAACGGTAAACAGAATGTTCGCATTCGTCTAGCATTCGGAAACACCTTCGAACGTGACAAGGCCTGATGCGTGATAAAATAGAATACGTGCGCGTTCGAGTAGCGTTCTGAAACGCGTTCGTATAGCGTAAATGAAACAGAATGTCCTCGTTCGTATAGCGTTTGGAAACGCGTTCGAACGGGGTAAGACCTGATACATGATAAAACAAAATATATGCGCGTTTGAGTAGCGTTCATAAACGCGTTAGAATGGAATGAGGCAGAATGCATACGTTCATGTAGCGTTCGGAAACGTGTTCGAACGAGATTACCAAAATGGCATCTGAAATGACACAAACACATGCATGGATAAACAAATACATAATGTAGGACCTCGTATGCCCGATTGAACATATTTCACATTCAATCGAGTGTACTTCGTCTCGCGCGGCAAAACATCGTGGTAAAGGTAGCCTTTTAGACGTTTTCTCAAACAGAGGACCCTTCACCGTGAGTAACAACAACAAATCAAAGTCCCATTAACCTAGTAGCCCTCCACCACACAAATCAAACAAGAAAACCTACTCTCTCATATCTTTCTCCCATTCGGTAACCCTACTGCCAGCAACCCCACACGACACCTACTCAAACAAAAAAAATAGTTCACTCAACTAAACCCCAAAATAATCTTCTCAGCTTCACAAAACTCACGGCCCAGCACTTTGAAGCACACCACGCTACCCATTCGTCACATATAAACACCGCCGACTAGCAACACTCATAAATCCTAGACTCACGGTCCCCCCTCTCTCTCGTCTCTCTTCACAATCAAACACAGCCCTGTACGTGAGACATGAAGCCAAACCGACACTAAACAAACTCCCCACTGATCGACTAAACAAAAATAACAAATAACCCACGTGAAGACCACACTAAACTGAAACAAATAACCAAGTCAGCCCTCATCAAAACTGCCGAACCAGACCGAGCCAAAACGGTCCCTAAATCACCAAAAATTGCACCAAAATCATCCCAAAAACCAGTCCAAAAATCATCCCCAAACAGTCCCTAAACCTCATAAAACAGTGCCAAAACAGAGACAAAAACAGCAGCGAAACCGAATCGAAAAGTGAAAAAAACAGTGAGCAAAACGGCAGTGAAACCGAACCAGTGAACCAGAAAAGTTACGGAGCGCTAACCCTTCCAACGGCCGCGTAACGCACTTCTAAGAGGCAACTTAAAAGGTAAGACCTGAGGGCCCCCCTTTTTATTATTTATCTTTTCAGTTATTCTTTGTCGATCATTCGCATGCATCATTGTGTTTTACGTATGGTTTCATTTGTGTTGGGTTGATGATTGAGTGCTATCCCTTGCGGTATATCGGATGGAAACCCATATGTAAATTCCGTAGCCGAATCCGAATGGACGGTAATGCGGTATGTACTTGGGATACAACTCCACGTACCGCTTGAGAAACTTTCAAGCACGTGTTTCATTTTTGGTATTTAATTTCGTGTTTGTTGTTCCGCTATTTATTTTCTATTTGTTGTTTATTTCCTTATGTATTGTTAATCAAATGCGCATGGGCTAACTAGGGTGGATTAAAGGTCCACTATTCGAGGGAAATGCCTAAAGGCTACCTTTACAATGATGTTTTGCCACGCCGGGCGAAGTACATTTGATTGAACGTGAGATATGTTTAATCGGGCATACAAGGTCCTATATTATTTATTTGTTTATTCATGCATTGATAATTTAGTGCGCATGGGCTAACTAGGGTGGATTAAAGGTCCTCTATTCGAGGGAAAAGCCTAAAGGCTACCTTTACCATGATGTTTTGCCGTGCCGGACGAAGAAATATGTTCAATCGGGCATACAAGGTCCTATATTATTTATTTGTTTATTCATGCATTGATAATTTAGTGCGCATGGGCTAACTAGGGTGGATTAAAGGTTATCTATTCGAAGGAAAAGCCTAAAGGCTACCTTTACCGCGATGTTTTGCTGCGCCGGACGAAGTACACTCGATTGAATATGAAATATGTTCAACTGGGTATACGAGGTCCTATATTATGTATTTGTTTATTCACGTATGTGTTTGTGTCATTTCAGATACCACTTTGATAATACCGTTCGAACGCATTTCCGAACGCTACACGAACGTATGCATTCTGTCTTGTTTTCGTTTGAACGCGTTTACGAACGCTACTCGAACGCGCATGCATTCTGCTTTACCATGCATCAGGTCACATCCCATTCGAACGCATTTCCGAACGCTACACGAACGCGAACATTCTGTTTACCGTTCGAACGCTTTTTCAAATGCTACACGAACGCACATACAGTGAACATATTTCTTTTCATCACATTTCATGCGTGTTTCCTTCTTTGGTCATCTCTTTTGCATTACATAATTAACCATATCATTTCATTATTGACTCTCTTAATTTATTTTTCCGCAATTATCAATTTAATATGTTTATGAAATTGTGTTCTTACCGTTATGTCGATTTACTTTTATAGGTTCTACTCCTATGTATGCAAACTTAGATATAGGTTGTATACAAACTTAGATATAGGTTATTTTTGCATATGTATCTTGCATAGACTCGGTTATATTATCACATAAATCCGTTCATTTCAAGTGGCATAAGTAAGGGACCAGTCCGAACCCAACAGTTTGAGGTCTTCCCTTGAGAGGGGTGAGTACGGCCTTAAATTATTTCCCAGTTCACACTGGGTGGCGACTCCATTTTATTTCTCCGGTTTAGTCCCCCGCGGGCTATTCCGTACTCCTGATCGGGCCGCGAGCCCCGGGACAGCGTCTCCGATTTCTGTGTCCTACACCGAGCCCGAAGTATTTTGAGCAAGCCCACTTGAATTTTGAATTTAAAATGGGGCCCACCAACTTACATCAAATGTCTACACACGATTGATGGTGGTAGTTGAGAGCATTTAATTAATCTTGTACAACACACTTTGACTTTGGCTTTTGGAAAGTATATACACTTTTTGGAAAAGAAATTTTGGTAATTGTTTTTGGAAAACAAAAACACAAAACTCATTTCTCTCTCATGGCCGAGAGCTTCTCCCTCTCTCTCAAATTTTTTTTTTTGCAAAAATTTGTTCTTGCTAGCACATAAGGAGTGAATCAAGGTGATAGGGAAACTCACCCAAGTGTTGGAAACACTCAAGAAAGCTTGGATCTTCTACACATCTATTGATTTTTTTTTGAAATTCAAAGCCGATCAATGTGAGTATTCCGCAACTCCCTTTGATTAATTCACACACGAATCACGCTTAGAAGATCCATGGCATGTTCTAGGAACACTAACACTCATAATCCTCTACACATACCCAATCGACCAAGAAGTATTCTCTAGGAATGCCATCAACTCCAGGCAACATATAATGATTGTCATCTCTTCCAAAATACATGGAAAAATTGTCATCTCTTCCAAACTACATAGAAGGATTATCATCTCTTCCAAACTACATTGAATGATTGTCATCTCCTCCATACGACATGAATGAATTGTCATCTTTTCTAGAATATATGAAAATATTGTCATGTTCTCCATACGACAAGGTGGATGGCCATCAGCTCCATGCTACATGGATGAATTATCATTTACTCCAAACTACGTGGAATGATTGTCATCTCTTCCAGACTACATTGAAGATTTTTCATATCCTCCATACGACATGAATGAATTGTTATCTACTCCAGACTACGTGGAAATGATTGTCATATTCTCCATATGAAAGGTGGATGACCATCAGCTCTCTGCTACATAGAAGGATTGTCATCTCTTCCAGGCTACATGGATGGATTCCCATCTCTTCCAAACTACATTGAAGAATTTTCATCTCCTCCATATGACATGAATGAATTGTCATCTACTTCAGACTACGTGGAAAAGATTGTCATATTTTCTATACGGCAAGGTGGATGGCCATCAGCTTCATGCTACATGGAAGGATTGTCATCTCTTCCAGGCTACATGGATGGATTATCAGCTATTTCAAATGAAATAAGAGAATAGTCATATTCTCCACACAATATCAATGAATTGCCATAAAATCTAGACTCGATTCGATTGTAGCCTCACGGACCTCCATCAGGTCCATTTGACCGTAGCCTCATGGGCCCCCATCAGGTCCATTCGACCGTAGCCTCATGGGCCCCCATCAGGTCCATTTGACCATAGTCTCATGGTCCCCCATCAGGTCCATTCGACTATAGTCTCACTGACCTTTGTCAGGTCATGTAGAGTGAGGTTTGTAGAATGAGGAATGAAGACCCTCACTGACCTTTGTCAGGTCTTATAGAGTGAGGATTGTAGAATGAGGAATAAATACCCTCATTGACCTTTGTCAGGTCTTGTAGAGTGGGGATTGTAGAATGATGAAAGAAGACCCTCACTGACTTTTGTCAGGTCTTGTTGAGTGAGGATTTTAGAATGAGGAATGAAGACCCTCATTGACCTTTTTTAGGTCTTGTTGAGTCAGGATTGTAGAGTGAGGAATGAAGACCCTCATTGACCTTTGTCAAGTCTTATACTGTGAGGTTTGTAGAATGAGGAATGAAGACCTTCACTGACCTTTGTCGGGTCTTGTTGAGTGAGGATTGTAGAATGAGGAATGTAGACTCTCATTGACCTTTGTCAGGTCTTGTAGAGTGAGGATTGTAGAATGAGGAATGAAGACCCTCATTGACCTTTGCCAGGTCTTGTAGAGTAAGGAATGTGACCCTCATTGACATTTGTCAGGTCTTGTAGAATGAGGAATAAAGACCCTCATTGACCTATGTGAGGTCATGTAGAACGAGGAATGAAGACCCTCATTAACCTTTGCCAGGTCTTGCTGAGTGAGGAATGAAGAACCTCATTGACCTTAATCAGGTCTTGTAGAATGAGGAACAAAGACTCTTATAGACCTTTATCAGGTCTAGTGGAATGAGAAGTGAAGACCCTCATGGATCTTCATCAATTCTAGTGGAGTGAAGACTCACTTGGACCTTCATCAGGTCTAGTGGTGTATATAGTCTCTCATAGACATTCATCAGGTCTAATGGAATGAAAACCCTCATGAACCCAAAAATTCTATCAAAAAGTTCAGATGACCCAGTCTTCAAACGACAGGTAAAAGTATTTTCTAATTATTACTAACCATGTTCGTGGTTTCAAGCTTAAAGATAATTTCATACTATTTTATTCCATTCGACACAACAGAGCACACGTTTGAAGAACCACCAAATGGCCCGTTCGACAGAGCCATCAAACGACATGTATGAATATTCAGTGATATGTACTAGCAATGTTCATGATCACATATATAAGTGTTGCCTCCATTCGACAGGAAAATATGGATCAGTAGTATGAAGATTATCCTGAATTTCATCTGGTTCAATCGATTGGGAATACTCCCCATGGTTCATGTAGAGTCAAGTTCAAAACCTGGCCTTTATCTGGTCCAAACGATACAGAAGAATCCCATGGTCCTCTGACCCATAGTATGAGGATGATCCTGACCTTCATCTGGCTCAGTCGACTGGGAACACTCCCCAAGGCTCATATAGAGTCAAGTTCAAGACTTGGCCTTCATTTCGTCCAGACGACACATAAAAATCCCATGGTCATTTGACCCGTAGTATGAGGATGATCTTGACCTTCATCTGGCTCAGTCGATTGGGAACATTCCCCATGGCTCATGTAGAGTCAAGTTCAAGACCTGGCCTTTATCTGGTCCAGACGACATAGAAGAATTCACTGGTCCTTTAACTCGTAGCATAGGGATGATCCTGACCTTCATTTAGCTCAGTCGACTGGGAACACTTCCCATGGCTCATGTAGAGTCAAGTTTAAGACCTGGCCTTCATCTGATCCAGACGACACAAAAGAATCCTCTAGTCATTTGATCTGTAGTATGGGGATGATTATGACCTTCATTTGGTTCAGTCGACTGGGAACTTTCCCCATGGCTCATATAGAGTCAAGCTCAAGACCTGGCCTCTATCTGGTCCAGACGACATTGAAGACTCACTGGTCTTTTGATCAGTAGAATGAAGATTAACCTGATCTTGAAACAGGTTCAGTCGACTAGGTACATCCCCAATGGCTCATGTAGAGTCAAGTTCATGACCCTGACCTTCATCTGGTTCAGTCGACTGGGAACATTCTCTATGACTCATGTAGAGTCAAGTTCAAGACCTAGCCTTCATCTGGTCCAGACGACATTGAAGACTCCCCTGGTCCATTGTCCCATAGTATGGGGATGATCCTGACCTTCATCTGGTTCACTCGACTGGGTACATCCCCAATGGCTCATGTAGAGTCAAGTTCACAACCTCACATTTGTTTGGTTCAATCGATAGGCAGCATCAATGCTCATGTACATGATTACGCCCAAAAAGTACTTGCGACTATCGCAATATAGTTGGGGTGTCGATTTTTGAGAGAGATGGTTACAAAGAACTGATTTACTTAAACAAAATGTTTGCAGCAACTTATTTAAAAGATAATGATTGATTTGATAATATAAAATAAAGATTAAGAAAAACACTTAGAGTAATCAGTAGAGAAAAGCAGCAAAACATCGGGAATCTCTCTTGTATCAAATTCCTATATTCAGTTATTGATTCTTGTTATTACTCAATTGAAGGTTTCACATCCCAAACCAACAATAGGAAGATATGTTGGGGTTTTGGGCGATGGGTGCAGCGGAAGCGTGGGTCCGGGCGAAATCGTATTTTAAAACTTTTTCAAAATACCGAATAAATTATTCAATATCTAATATGAATAATTTATTCATATATCACCTAAATCAATTTATTTAATATCAAATATTAACATAAACATAGTTGAAACTCGTGAAACTTTTACGAAAACTGTTTTTCCGCAAAATTACCTAAAACACATTTTTGACCGAACCGACTACCCGACACTTATGGAAACTGCCCAGGTCAGTTCCAATAGTGTCGGGACAGTTCATAGGCTTCCCAAAAAGTGACGGACTCACGGTTTGGACAGTCGTCATCCGGTTGGCTCAAAATCCACCCGGTAACGCCATTTTTGGCCGTTTTCACTTATTTCAAGTCGGAAACACTTTTCGGAAATTGTGCCAACACCCAAATTACATCCAAAACATTCTAAAGACATCAATTTCATCACAAAATCAGATTTATTTCCAGGTCAAACCAGAAAATGAAATTGGGCAATTTTTCATGCTTTAATCCAAAATTTACAAAGATTAATCTAATTAATCAACACCAATTGAGTCCCACCACACATGAACAACCCAAGAAAAATTCTAGGATATTTAGAGTGGATCAATAACTCTAGAATGGAAACACTTCAACAATTGAATAAATTGGCCTAATATTACAATAATATTCACCAATTCCACTTCACACATGCTTCCAAACTTCCAATACAACCACAACAACCAAAAGCCCCAAAAAATCAGATTTGTAAGAACCCTAGAACTATTCTAAGTCATCAAGAAAACAAGAAATCAAATTTCTAAGCCATGGGTTATGAAGACTTACCTTAAAACTCATAAATCCAAGCTTTTTTCTTGATTTTTCTTACAAATCTTCATGGAATTTTACAAACCATTTGAAACCCATTTGATTTCCTCTAGTTTCGGCAGTGTGTGTATCTTAGAAGATAAAGAAAACTATTCACTCTTTAAAGAGATGCTTTGACCGAATTGGGGGGTCATTTGGGGGCAAAATTGTCAACTACCATTTAATCAAATTAAATCCTTATCACTTTATAAGATCCAATCAAAATTAGGCACAAATAAAGTGTAATTAATTTCATGCCATGTGTCCCAATCACTTGTCACCATGTATCATATGCATAATGACAATTGGATACGATTTGAAAATTTAATTATTTAATTATTTAACTATTAAATAATTAAACAATTAATTTACACACATATATGTATTTTATTTACATTAAATAATAAATACATATATTTATGGCATGTGTCAAAATCTCATTTGACAAATAATTAATGTGTATCTAATCGTATTATGTATCAAATACAAATACATAATAATTATTAGCGGACAAAATCCCCTAATTGCATGTGTTATCGTTTAACCGATTAAACGATCCGAATTAACTCATTTAATCTGGTGAAGTATTATGAATAATCCGTATTATTCATATCGAGTTGCCCAAGTGCTCAACGAGTACACTTCATATTGTGAGACTCTCTAAGTTTAGGTTTATCCGTCACAGAATCCAATTTCGTGTCCATAATCCACCCACTCATGGATTATGACGACCACAGAAATCTTCCTAAACTATGCAAGCCGAGGTCATAGCATACGTATAATCCCTCCGTCACAGGCCATCCGTATTATACCTGGGATATAGATCAGAACGTCAAATCCGTTCGGTATAACACAGTCGACTTTCAATTTACGATTTCTAAATAACACTCGGAACTGGTTTCCGACGTTATACCACGGCCATGGATTTACTAGATCGCAAACACATGCTGGATGCTTATGCACTGTACACAAGACTGACAGATCCTATCTTGATACACATATGATATCATGAGCATCAGTCCACACCCAACGAACAAGCGGAGGTCTGATCATGACTAGATCATTGACGTGACTGCCATCAAAGTGTGGATGATAGCTCATATATCCACAGTGGTATCTCAAGTCGAAAGACCACTATGCTCGCTCAACTCGAGAAGGTTCCTATTGACGTTGGTGTACCATCTATTAGGAAACCTTTAGTGAGTCGTTCAGTGTCTTATCAAATAAACACCTACATGTCTATACGAGTCTCCGAGACTCATGGTTCACCGGGATAAACCATCGGACCAAGTCACGATATACGACATGTACTGGTCTCAGCGGATTTTACTAACCGACCCGTGTTAGAAAATCTTGACCAGGAACTTTATTTAAGGATATATATCTAATAATACGCTTCCCAATGTCAATTACAAACTACGTTGTAACTGCGCACTATATTGTAAATCCTAGGGTCTTTGTCTAATATACGCATATCACTAAATCGGATTCAGTTTCGATCTAATCATAATCAGATAACTAATCATAATTAGACCGAATATGTGTATAAAAGACAAGGGTGCTACCATTAAATTAGTTATATTATGGAAAATATAATTGCTCGTATTTATGAATCGGACATAAATACGATCCGGATTGGCACTCTGAGTGTTGGACAATTATGACCCATAGCGTCACTATTTGTACAGATCATGGTGTTGTTGTACAAATTAATATCTGACAAAGGAGATTGCTCTCTTATCATTTGTGATTAGATCACCAAGATGTATAAATGATAAAGGTCCTTATGATTTGTTCCTGGATTGAATGATCTGAGACAGTTGTGGGAACACATGAACTGGGCGACGCATGATGTCCCGGGCTCGCGGCCCGGTCGGGAGTACGGAGTAGCCACGGGGGACTAAACCGGAGAATAATGGAGTCGCCACCCGGTGTGAACCGGGAAAATGAGATTTAAGGCCGCACTCACCCCTCGCAAGGGAAGACCTCAAACCGTTGGGTTCGGAATGGTCCCTTACTTATGCCACTTGTAATGAAAAGATTTATATGATAATTTAATCAGGCTTAAGTAACACTTATTTCTAAGAATATCATGCTTCTAAATCCACATACATACATCAACAAGTTCATCTAAATTTATATGTAACACATATTCGAATTTGCATACAGCCTATTTGCATGTAATCTATGTCTCAATTTGCATACATAAGGTTTATCATACGGCAAGCATACAAGTTAATGAACGCATTGGTGGACACAGAAGCGCAAACAAATAGCATTCTTACTAGCATGCATATTAAGATAAGATATTTAAGCGCATAACAGAAATAGACAACTAGAGAGGTAATACAAATGCATAACGTAAAAAAGGGGACTCTGTGCTAAGATGGACATGTCGTAATGTGATGCAGGAGGATCTGTTTACCGTGGGTGTTCGTACAGCGTTCGTAGACGCGTTCGAATGGTAAACAGAAGGTTCTCATTCGAGTAGCGTTCGTAAACGCGTTCGAACGGAAATGAAACAGAATACTCACGTTCGTATGGCGTTTGTGAACGCGTTCGAACGGAAATGAAACAGAATACTCACGTTCGTATGGCGTTCGTTAACGCGTTCGAACAGAGATGAGACCTGATGCATGGTAAGGCAAAAATGCCTGCGCGTTCGAGTTGCGTTCTTAAACGCGTTCGAACGGGAACAGACCGGATGAGATAATGAGACGCAATACATAAATGGCAAATAGTATAATACGAGGCGCGGCGAAGCATCGTGGTAAAGGATTTTAACCTCTTCAATTAGAGGACCCCTCATCGCACTTACTTAACCCATGCGCTCGATCGCATCATGCATACAACATTAAGGACAATCACATCAAACTAAGTATGCTCGATTGGGCATATCTTACATCCAACCGAACACACACATCGACCGGCGCGGCAAAGCATCGTGGTAAAGGGCATTGACCCTTCCCATAGGGGATCTTTCATCCCACTTACTAAACCCATGAGCTCGATCGCATCATGCACAAACAACATAAAAACGATCATATCAAACTAAGTATGCCCGATTGAACACATCTTTCATCCAACGAACAACACATCAACCGGCGCGACAAAGCATCGTGGTAAAGGGCTTTAACCCCTCTCCATAGGGGATCTTTCATTCCACTTACTAAGCCCATGCGCTTGATTGAACCATGCATAAAACATAAAGACAATCATATCAAAGTAAGTATGCCCGATTGAACACATCTTACATCCAACCGAACACACATCACCGGCGCGGCAAAGCATCGTGGTAAAGGGCTTTCACCCCCCCCCATAGGGGATCTTTCATTCCACTTACTAAGCCCATGCGCTCGATTGAACCATGCATAAATGAGCAACATACAGAATTCAAGTGACGAAAAATAAATAAACAAAAGCAACACAAAACAAAAGAGGGTGCCGTTTACTCAAGCGGTACGTGGAGTTGTATCCCAAGTACAGACCGCACTACCGTCTATTCGGATTCGGCTACAAAATTTACGTCTGGGTTTCCATCCTATATACCTCAAGAGACGACACTCTTCCATTCATCCAATACCCACAACACACATCATACACAAACAAGATTTACAAACAAGTAAAATACAATAAAATAAAAAAACAAAAATCAAATAAAGATGAGTGTGAAAAGTACCCTCAGGTCTAACCTTTTAATCACCACCTCTCGGATGTACGGCACACGGTCATCGGAAGGGTGGTTGCTCCGCAACTCTTTCGGTTCACTGGTTCACTCTCCTCGGTTCGTTGTCTCATGTTTGGGGTCGTCGTTCTCCGTCTTTTGCTGCTGTTTTTGACTCCGATTTGCTACTGTTCGGCCTCTGTTTTGCTGCTCACTGTTCAGGTCACCTGTTTTGATGTTTTAATTATTTTAATGATTATGAATGCAGTTTTTTAGGGAATGTTTTAAGAGGATTTTGCTGCTGTATAGGGGGTGGTTTGGGCGTGATTTGGCTACTGTTTTAGTGTTAAAGGGGCTGCTATATTCGTTATGGAGTGGAGGAGATTTGTGAGGTTTATGGACGTGTAGGGCTGATCGGTTTGTGAATGTGCTTTTAATGTGAAGGCTTGGGGTTATTTTCTTTTCTCTTGTGATTTGTGTGAGTTGTGTGTATATTATGTGTATGAGCTAGGGGTTGGAAATTCTTTTCTTCTTTTATTTCTTGTGATGGGCGTGAACTAGGAGGATTCCAGCCTTGGTTAGGGGTTGTTTATATAGAGAAGGGCTAGGGCTTCACATTGTCTCACAAGGAAGGGATTTGGCATTAAAAGGAGGATTTGATTTGGTGTTGAGCAAGGAAAGTCAAGGATTGAGGGGGGACAAAGTTAATTCAAATTAGGAAGGTGATATCTTTAATTTGTGTTGATTAGGCATACAATATTTTAAGTTAGGAATAATATATTTTTAATTGGGAATATAATTGGTTGATTGATTTTAATTAGGCATGACATCTTTTTTTAATTTGGTATGTGATTTTTAGATTTGTTTTGATTTCACCATGTGTCAAATATGTGTTTTAAGTGGGCTTGGGCGTGTGGGCCAAGGCTTGGGCGAATTGGGCTTAATGTGAGGCTAGCAGCAAAACCAGAATTACCGACACCGTTCGAACGCCGCCTCGAACGGGACACGAACGCCCGCAATCTGTTTGTCGTTCGAACGCATACACGAACACAGCACGAACGAAAACAGTGAACCTTGTTTATTCTGAATTTCCCATTCCGATATCCATTTCCTGCGGCTTCCGTGACTCAAAAGGTAGTGCCTCAAATGAGACTCATCATCGGGTTTCACATGCAAAAATACAATGCCTACAACAGTATCAGTCCACGAAGGATAAATCATTAAATATCCCTAGTCAGAGTATTATCGAGATTGGACATCGATAATGCGTAAAAGACTAGTATTACACTTGTGCACGTTGTGAGGGCATAACGGCATAGTTCTCATATTTTTAGGTATAGGATACTCATGCAAGTGTAATAGGAGGTTGTGTTTTACCGATTGTACGGGAAATAGCTTCGCTCTGGATAGACCCCTTCGGAATTCCATTGGTAGTATAACTATGTGTCTATGGAAGTCCGAATTTAGGGTAGGTGTATTTGGTCTTAACCTGAGACTTGCACCGCTAATACTTGCGACAATCAATATGCTTTGGTTTTGGTCGTCCATGGCTTTAACCGGTTCTGTGTACGTCTCTTCTGGGTATATTGAGAATCATAGTGTATTGGGTGTGATGTCAAGATGGAAGTATCACTTCAGTTATAGTGGAGATGATGATCACGTAGGATACGGAACTTGTTCTCTTATATGCTGCAGCTATCGGGATATTATGACTAGGTCATGTATATCCGATTATAGAGACTAGTTACCAGACATCCGATATGTGCTCTGTACGGGGCAGACACATTTCCAGCCCCAGGCCTATCACATGACCATCCGATACTGGATCGATATACGCAATACTATGTATACTACGCCTGATATAGATCGCTTATTCCTGTAAGCATGTTTCTGGAGAATTGGGTAGGCATGGCGCTTTGCTAGAAGCCAACCTTGTCTTGTAAATCGGTACAAACGTAGTACTAGGTACTTACGTGTTCGGATAGTCTGACGACCGTATTTACTGCCAACATATCCGGGGATCTCATGGGTCGCTTCCCGAAGATTCACCGATGATGTATGACTCACACTTTATTAATCTTAGATTAATTAGATGAGAGAGAAAATTAAACTGGGATTAATTACGGAGATATTTTATCTGGGATAAAATATTATTTAAAGAGAGAGAGCGATTAATTTGGAATTAATCGATAAATTAATATATTCGATATATTAAACGAAATTGATTTCGACGTGGAATTAAAATCAGATTTTAATTCGGGCGAACGAATTAATTTAGAATTAATTCTTTAGTGACGTGAATAGTAATTATGCTAGGCATGATTATTTAATTAAATTAGATTTATTACGACGCAACGGAAAATTCGTTAATTCGGAATTAGCGAATCCGCGCCCGGGAGTTTTTGCGGAACCACTCATATTTGGAATCGAAGTGGGACCCGCAAGTCACATCTAGTGTCACATCATTCGTCAATCAAGTGATAGATGTCTTTCACTTTGAGTGATTGACACCAGTCACTATTCATGATTGATGTAAGTGGTTGAAAAGCATTTGATGGCTTAAAAGACATTTAACATTATTTTAATTAATGGTATTTGACTTTCAAATTTTGTGTATATGATATACAAAACACACACAACTCTCATCTCTCTCTTTCCTTCAAGGATTCGGCCAAGAGGCCTATTTCTCTTCTCTTCTCCATTCGGCCAAGGGCCACTTCTCTCTAAATTTCTTGGTAAATGCCGAGAGTCAAGAAGATGGATATGAAGATTTGTTGCAAATCTTCAAGAGTACTAGTACACAAAGAGGCATACAAGGTGATAGGGAAACCATCTCATGAGCATGGAATCACCATTGATAAAGCTTGGAGTTTGAAGATGAAGATGGAGTCCAAATACCCACCATGGCCGAGAGCTTCTTCAACAAAGAGGAAAGTATTTTTCTTCGATGCATCCAATCCGATCGTTGTGAGTATGATTCCGCCATTCTCCTTGATGTAATCATACTTGTTTCAATGCTTTAAAATGATCATTGGGACTTAATAGAAACCCAACACTGAGCACCAACCCTAACAAGGTATTCAATTCTAAACATATTAAATTCTAAGTTAATCAATTAATGTTTTCTCTATGTTAACAGCACACAAAGTTATCGTTATGACCTATCTAACGTCGACAATATACCCTCAAGAAATACTGCAGCAGAAGACCAACTCATAAAATAACTTTACCAGTCACAATTCGGTTCCCCAATCACACATAGCAAAAGCGTGACTATTCATATATGCAAGTTGATAAAACACAGTTTCTGGATTCATAAATCGAAAGATAATAAAGAATAACAAACATCAATTGTATTAAATGTTAAAAGGTACTTTAGGAATCAACAACATAAATATAAAAACTTAAATACAAGAGTTCATCATTAGTTTTGCCTAGGAGATTAGTTCTCTATGCAGAAGAGAGATACAACCTTGATAGATCGGAGAGACGTCATGTAGGCTTGAAGTTCTTCGTTCTTCTGTCTCAAAATTGTGTTCGTGGCTCTTTGATGTGTGTTCTCTCTTGTTTCTCTTTATTTTTCTCTTCTTTTTTTAGTGTTTTGGACGAAGTTGGATTTATATAGAGAATTCTCGGAGTCCATATATGCGTAAAACACGACAAAATTAAGAATCTGGGACTTTTCCGGGGCGCCGCGGCACCAGAAAATAGGGGATGCGGCGCCCAACTCTCGGCCATAGTGTATGGCATGAATTTGCTGAGGGCGCCATGACGCCAAGAACTTGGGTGGTGCTGTGCTGATTCTGCGTCTCCGCTCTTCCCATGTGCTTCTGATGCCCCCGTAAGGTCTCGAAACATGCGTAATTGCTCCAAACTTCATATTCCATTGCTTCTAATAATAAAGCACAAAATAAACTATAATTAAGATTAAAAACATGATATTTAAGCCGAGTTAGCGATGTTCAAAGTACACTTTCATGCACTTATCACAACCCCCAAGCAGCTTATTGCTAGTCCCTAGTAATTCAAGCGCAAAAGAAAATAAGAACTAAACTAAATAAATAAATAAAAACTATCTAAGCCACTTTTGTAGGAATCACGATTGCATTTAGCGTATGCAATAAGCCTTTAAACCCCTAGGCGGCCATAATGGACGAGTTATAGTCTCATGATGGCTTACGGCGACGACACCCACAAACATCATTTAAAATATATTCATTCATACAAAAGTAACAAAATAAAAATAGTCACAATGGTTACACATATTATTGTCCTCAAATAATGCCTAGCAATGAAATCAAAGAACTGTCAAAGTACTCAACGTAACTCAAATCCAAGTCTTTGAATAAATCATCTAAGTCATACTCACATTGTGTGTGTATAAAGGTCCATTCCTTGCTTGATTCATAGGTAAGCCAACTCAATGATTTCGTTTAAAAATTGGGATCCGATGGGTCAAACCAACCTAGATATCTTAATTATGCTCTGTAATTGTCTTTTTTTGAACTTTTTCTCTTATTTTTTTTCAACACACATACCCTTTAAGGAAGCATTTCTCCTCATGGTGGTCCTAACACTCGCCCATGGGTAGCTTCACGCTTATTAGTTATAGGTGGCCTAATTTCTTTCTTTCGAAACTTTCTCTTTTTATTCTTTTACCATACCACACATCATAACACTAGCAAATCAAGATAGACATCTAAGCAAACGGTCATGTTGGACAATTATGACCCATATCATCACTATTTGTAAAAGACATTGTGGTTTTTGTATAAATTAACTATGTGACAAAGGAAATTTCTATTTTATCATTTTGTAATTGGATTACTTGAATATATATAAATGATAAAAGTCCTTATGATTAGTTCCGGATTAATAAGATATGAGACATATTAATCCACGAACGGTTTAATCATTAAATATCTCTAGTCGTAGTATTACTGGACATCGATAATACATAATAGACTAGTATTACACGTGTGCGCGTTATGGAAGCTTAACGACATAATTCTCATGTATTTAAGTATTGGATACTTATGCATGTGTGATAAGAGGTTCTGTTAGCCGTTGGACCGGGAACAGCTTCGCTCTGGATAGACCCATCAGAATCTCATTGGTAGTATGACTATGTGTCTATGGGAATCTGAATCAGGGTAGGTGTATGTGGTCTTAACCTGAGACTTGCATAGCTAATACTTGCGACAATCAGTACGCTTTGGTTTTGGTCGTCCGAGGCTTTAACATGTTTTGTGTACGCATCTTCTGGGTTTACTGAGAATCGTAGTGTATTGGTGTGATGTCAAGATGGAAGTATCACTTCAGTCATATGGAGAAGATGATCACGCAGGGATACAGAACTAATACTCTCATATGCTGCAGCTATCGGGATAGTATGACTAGGTCAGGATTATCCGATTAAAGAGACTAATTGCTAGTGATCCGATATATGCTTCGTACGAGGCATACACAATTCCAGCCCTAGGCCTAGCATGTGACATCCGATACTGGATCGTAATACGCAATACATAGTATACTATGCCTGATATAGATTATATATTCTTCGTTGAATATTTATGGAGAATTGGGTAGACACGGTGCTTTGCTAGAAGCTAACCATGTCTTGTAAATCGGTAAGAACGTGGTACATGGTACGCACATGTTCGGATAGTCCGATGACCGTATTTACTGCCAACATATCTAGGGATCACTTGGGTTGCTTCCCAAAGATTCACCGATGACATTTGACTCGAACAGAATTAATCTGGGATTAATTATGAAAGAGAAAATTAATCTGAGATTAATTGTGGCAAGAATTTATCTGGGATAAAATTCGAATAGAAGAGAGAACGCGATTAATTTGGAATTAATCGATTAAATAATATATGGGATATATTAATTGAAATCGGATTTCAATGCAAAATTAAAATTGGATTTTAATTCGGGTAAACGAATTAATTTAGAATTAATTCGTAAGCGACTTTCGTAATAATTCTGCTAGGCATTATTATTTAATTGAATTGGATTTAATTACGTCGCGACGGAAAATTCACTTAATCGGATTAAACGAACCCAAGCCCGAAGTGTGTTGAGCAAGTACACTTGAATTTTGAATTTAAGTGGTGGGGCCCACTAACTTACATCAATTTTCAACACAAGTTGATGGAAGTAGTTGGGAGCTTTTAATGAAACTTCTCCAACACACTTTGCTTTTGTTTTGCTTTTAGGAAAAGCATATATACCTTTTGGAAAGTCAACTTTGGTAATTGTCTTTAGAAAATAAAATATCAAAAACACAAAACTCTCTCTTCTCTCCTAGGCTTGGCCGAAACTCTTCCTCTCCCTTTGAAAATTTTGTTGCAAAAATTTCAAGCTTGCTAGCACATTTGGAGTTGATTAAGGTGATAGGGAAACTCACCATTGGGTTGGATTCATTCAACAAAGCTTGGAGCTTCATCATTATACAAAGAAAGTTTTGAATCACATCCGTTCAATGTAAGTTTTTTCCACAAACTCACTTGATCATTCACACACAATATCATGACTTAGAGACCTTGGGCATGTCTATGACACTAACAATGGTATCATGAGCCTTATCTAAGCATGATTTTTTTAGGGTTTATGGACTTTATTTGGGGATTTTGTGCTTTGAGTATCTATTTTTCCAAATTGGTTGTTTGGTTATGGTTGTATGATGATGAATTGGATTTGTGCATCTTAGAATTTGAGAAAAATTGATTGGATTAATTTTCCCCAAAATTCACCTAGTGGCCGAATGTAACCCTACATAGTTCATTGTGATTTTTTGAAAATTTGACAATTGTATATGTTAATAGTATGAAATAAATCTTGTATGTTGATTTAATTGGATTGAAATCAAATTGAGTGTTATTTTATGCCCATTGCCGTGAGCTATAACATGTTTAATGGATTGATTTTGCTTCAATTTATGTTGGACATGAGTTGGATAATTAAAACATGATTAATTTGATTAAATTAATATTTTGAAAATATTAGATTAATAAATTAATTATGTTAATTACACTTTAATAAAAATTAATGTGATATTTTAAATATTATGTTAATATGAATTAGTCTTTAAAATTGGATTGGGCTAATTTGTTGTATTTGGGCTTAATGGGCTTGGTTGGGCCAAGTTTGGTTTTGGACAATTGGGTTGGATCCAATTAGGCCTAAAATCATTTCCATAAATTCCAAATATGATAATTAGGCCATTAATAATTTAATTGGGCCTAAATTGATTTTGGCAAAATGGTGATTCCTTATTGGGCCTTGGCTATTGGATTGGATCCATATTGGCCAAAGCTCATGCCTAAAGAATTAATTGAAAGCCCATTGGACTTTAATTAAATTAGCATTTGATGCTAATTGGGCATTTGAGACCTATTTGGATTGGATTTGGAATTCAAGTCTTTAAGGCACATAAATAAGTGTAATTATTTAATTTGGAATTAAATTCGAATTAGTATTGAATACAAATTAAATTGGATTTTAAATTGTAGTTCGATATAATTCAAGAATACGTACTTTGTGTATTTATTCTTAAACGAGTTGGACTCGCGCAAATCAAATCGTTGTTTGAACATTGGATGGTCATTAATTCAAAGATTAATTAATTGGATTAGATTGATTGAATAACATGCTTTGTGTGAATACTTGGATGTATTTGTATGAATAATGTATATCGGATGGATATTAGAAAGGTGTGGGCAATTTTGGAAATTATTGTAATAAATTCAAAATTTATTAAATTGGACCTGCGTGTCCAGCCTATTTTCTCTTTACTATTTGTATTTCTTTTCTCACCAATTCCCCTCAATGTAAATGAGGTTTCTTTAATGTAGTATGTAATTGTGTAGAAGTATGTATAGTGCTAGCGGGAGAGAGGAAAATGAAAGATTTGTTTTAGGAACAAAGTTTGTTATATATCCATCCGCATATCATTATTAATTTATTCGCGCCTTATTATACTTTTAGAATGCATGTTTAAGGGTGTATGATGAGACCTAATCAAAGATAATAAATTGGATGCCAATTTACGCGAAAAACCCTCACTTTAATATTAAGCGTATTCCTTCCATTGAGTGATTTTTTCTCAAGATCCAAGATTGGCATTGGTTTGTTGGCCAAAGTCAAGATCATTGTCCATCGCGGATGTGTTTGAACCACGAAAGCTTTGTTATATATCGCATGTCTTGGGCAGTTGTGACTTGTTGGCCAAAGTCAAGATCACTTCTGTACATCGACGTAAATTACGAAGCTTTCCCACTGTCAATGAGTCGCACTTAACTGGAATCATTAAGCTTGTTGAGCCAAAGCCAATGTTTAGTTGATTCAGAGGAAAATGTTAAGAAATATATATTGGATATATATCTTGGACTTGGAGGTCCACCTACCGGATCTAGGAATTGGATGTGATCTAATTGATCTTAGAGATCTACCTAGTTAAGTTTCTTACAACTTGTTGGCCAAAGTCAAGGTTGTGTGTTATTTAACGGGATCCTAGCTCACTAGGAAACTGGGTTTTCCCGAGTACTCAACAGAGGGTTAGAGGTTCGCCGAAAAATAGTGGGAGGCCAGTATTAGATTTGCAATTTCGTTTAATACTTGCCAAATATGCGCTTTTAAATTATTTTCGTCGTTATTTATTTATATTAGTTGGACTAATATTTAATTGTTTTCTTTGAACAGTTGGACTGTACCATAACTTCATTTGTAGTTGATTATATAATTGGACTATAGTAATCATTACATTTGATTTTACCCGATATCATTGATTGAATAGTTAGACTATTGCAATCAAGATGACTGGAAAGATTATCATTAGAGACATCGTCATGGGCGATAATGTCTTTAACGGCGCTAATTTTCCAGATTGGGAGATGAATCTCAGGATTGCCCTGGGAGCCGAGAAGTTGCTCTATGTCATAGACAGACCTCTCGGGCTTGAGCCTGGACATGAGCGGGTTGTTGATCATGAGCTTTGGAAGACTCACAGTGATGACAACTCAACTGCTCAGTCCGTCATACTTGCCGCAATGACCCCTCAATTTCGTCGTCAAAATAAGGGATTGGATCCCGACAACATGATGTTGAAATTGAAGGACCTTCATAGATCTAATCTTAGATCTCAGAAGTATGAATTACAGAAGAAGCTCTTTCGCTCACGTATGTCAAAGGGTACATCTGTCGAGCACTATGTGTCGCAGATGATTGCTGACATCGAATAGCTAGGTCAGCTGGGCATAACCTTTGAGACTGAGACTTCCATTGATTTGATCTTATAGTCTTTGCCTGACTGCTAGGGCGGGTTCATCATGAACTATAATATGATGAACCAAGAGAAGAATCTTGGAGAGTTGATGGCGATGCTGAAAGAAGCAGAGCCAGAGCTTCTGAAGGGCAAGAAGCGCGAGGCGCATTTTAATTCGACATCTCAGAAGGCCAAGGCTTGGCCGAAGGCTTCTGAAGGTGTGAAGAAGAAGAAAAGAAAGGGCAAGGCCAAATCGTTAAAGATTTCTGGGAAGGCAAAGGACAAATCCCAAGATGTTTGCCTACAGTGTGGCAAACGGGGTCACTGGAAGCGTGACTGCCGTGAGTACAAGGCGCACATGAAGGAAGTGAAAGCGGGCAAGGCTCCGACTTCAGGTATGTTTGTTATTGAAATAAACATGTCTACTTCTAGTTTTAAAAATTGGATTTTTGATTCTGGATGTGGTACTCATATATGTACTGATGTGCAGGATCTGCAGATTAGTAGGAGACTGGCTTCAAGCGAGATTGACCTATGAGTTGGAAACGGGACCAGAGTCGCAGTTTTGGCTGTAGGGACTTATGTTTTGGAACTGCCCTCGGGGCATGTACTTTCATTATCAGACTATTATTATGTACCTAGTTTGACTAGAAATATTATATCTGTATCTTGTTTGACCCAATGTGGGTATACTTTTGTATTCCGAAACACTGAGTGTTTTGCTTATAAAGATGATTTTGAGATATGTACTGCTGATGCTAGTAATGGTCTTTATATTTTGAATATAAATGAATCTCAAACATATAACATGACAAACAAAAGGCTCAAATTGAGTAAAATAGATGAAACTTATCTGTGGCATTATCGTCTATGACACATTAACAAGACTCGCATATCCACACTTTCGAAGAGTGGATACTTGGATGGATTTGATCCTAATTCATATGATGTATGCAAATCTTATTTATTAGGCAAGATGACTAAAACTCCTTTTAACGGTAAAGGTGTACGTGCCACTAAACTGTAAGCCCTCGTTCATAGTGATGTATGTGGGCCCATGTCTAGCAAGGCTAGATGTGGATATGAATACTTCGTAACCTTTATAGATGATGCATCGCGTTATGGTTATGTGTATCTTATGAGACACAAGTCGGAAACTTTTGAGAAATTCAAAGAGTTTCGACACGAAGTAGAAAAATAGATTGGTAAAAGTATTAAAACATTACGGTCAGACCGTAGTGGAGAATACTTGAGCAATGAATTTCTCGATTACTTGAAAGAATATGGTATTCTTTCACAGTGGACTCCTCCCGGAACACCTCAACTTAATGGTGTGTCCGAACGGAGAAACCGAACTTTGTTAGGCATGGTAAGGTCAATGATGAGTCGCACTGAGCTACCAATTTCCTTATGGGGATATGCATTGAACAGTGCAATAATTATTTTGAATAAGGTTCTGTCAAAGTCTGTTGGACAGACTCCATATGAAATATGGACATGAAAGAAACCTAATTTCTCATTCCTGAAGATTTGGGGATGCTTGGCATACGTTAAACGTTTGGATGGTATCAAACTAGAACCCAAATCAGATAAGTGTCTATTTGTAGGTTATCCTAGGGAAACCAAATGATATTACTTCGACAACCCACAAGAGAACAAGATATTTATTGCTCTCCATACGATTTTCCTTGAAAAGGAATTCCTAAATGCAGTGGTAAGTGGGAGGAAAGTAGAACTCGATAAAAATCGCAGTGATACTGTTCTTGGCACAGACTCCCTCACGGAACACGAACAGTTCATCAGAGATGAGACTGTACCACAATCTTCTAATACACAACCTGAGAGGTATGGGTTTTTGATCTCACCTCATGTAGATATTAATCTTATTGAGGATAATGAGCCGCCTACGTATGAGGAAGCGATACAAGGTATCGACTCCGCTTTATGGCAAGAAGCCATGATGTCCGAAATGGATTCCATGTATACCAACCAAGTTTGGGCACTGGTTGATGCACCAGAAGGCATTAAGCCGATTGGTTGTAAATGGGTCTTCAAGAAGAAGACAGAACATGAATGGCAACATACAAACGTACAAAGCTAGGCTTGTAACGAAAGGGTATCGTCAACGACATGGTGTCGATTACGACGAATCTTTTTCACCTATTTCCATGATTAAATCCATTCAGATAATGCTTGCTATTGCTGCATATTTCGATTATGAAATATGTCATATGGACGTAAAACCGCTTTCCTTAACGTAAACCTTTTGGAGGATGTTTATATGCAACGGCCTGACGGTTTTGTCGTGCCAAAACATGCAAACAAGGTTTGCAAGTTAAATCGATCCATTTATGGATTGAAGCAAGCATCACGTTCTTGGAATCAATGTTTTGATGAGATCATAAAAGAATATGATTTCATTCAAAACGAAGATGATTCTTGTGTGTATAATAAAGTTAGTGGGAGCGCACTGACATTCATTGTCCTTTATGTTGATGATGTATTGCTTATTGGCAATGACATTCCTATGCTACAATTGGTGAAAGCTTGGCTTTCATTAAAATTCTCCATGAAAGATCTGGGAGAAGCAGCCTTTATTCTGGGAATAAGGATCTACCGGGATAGATCTAGAAAGCTGCTTGGACTCTCCCAGAGCTCGTACATTGACAAGTGTTGAATAGATTCAACACATGGATCATCATATTCTTTTATGATCTCATCAAAACATTGATTCCAAGAACGTGATGCTTGCTTCAATCCATAAATGGATCGATTTAACTTGCAAACCTTGTTTGCATGTTTTGGCACGACAACGAAGATGATTCTTGTGTGTATAATAAAGTTAGTGGGAGCGCACTGACATTCATTGTCCTTTATGTTGATGATGTATTTCTTATTGGCATGACATTCCTATGCTACAATTGGTGAAAGCTTGGCTTTCATTAAAATTCTCCATGAAAGATCTGGGAGAAGCAGCCTTTATTCTGGGAATAAGGATCTACCGGGATAGATCTAGAAAGCTGCTTGGACTCTCCCAGAGCTCGTACATTGACAAAGTGTTGAATAGATTCAACATGGATCATCATATTCTTTTATGATCTCATCAAAACATTGATTCCAAGAACGTGATGCTTGCTTCAATCCATAAATGGATCGATTTAACTTGCAAACCTTGTTTGCATGTTTTGGCACGACAACGAAGATGATTCTTGTGTGTATAATAAAGTTAGTGGGAGCGCACTGACATTCATTGTCCTTTATGTTGATGATGTATTTCTTATTGGCAATGACATTCCTATGCTACAATTGGTGAAAGCTTGGCTTTCATTAAAATTCTCCATGAAAGATCTGGGAGAAGCAGCCTTTATTCTGGGAATAAGGATCTACCGGGATAGATCTAGAAAGCTGCTTGGACTCTCCCAGAGCTCGTACATTGACAAAGTGTTGAATAGATTCAACATGGATCAGTCTAAGATGGGACTGCTTCCAGTGTCACATGGCGTCTCTCTATCTAAGGACTTGTGTCCTAAAACTCAAGATGAGAGAGATAACATGAGTCGGATCTCGTTCGCTTCTACAGTCGGATCGATCATGTATGCCATGATATGTACACGACCTGATGTCTCATAGGCTTTGAGCATGTGCAGTCGCTATCAGGCCGATCCAGGTGATGGTCACTGGATTGCTGTTAAGAACATCATTAAGTATCTTAGACGAACTAAGGATGCTTTCTTAGTCTATGGAGATGGAGAACTTGAGGTGACTGGGTTCACCGATGCAAGTTTCCAAACCGATAAAGACGACTCTAAGTCGCAATCTGGGTATATATTTTGTTTGAAAAACAGAGCAGTGAGCTGAAAATCTTCCAAGCAAGAGACTGTTACTGATTCAACAACATAAGCGGAATATATCGTTGCAGCTGAGGCAGCAAAAGAAGCAGTTTGGATCCGTAAATTCCTAATTGGATTAGGAGTAGTTCCGTTAGCAGCTGAGCCCGTTCCTTTGTATTGTGATAATAACGGGGCTATAGCGCAGGCTAAGGAACCGCGGTCTCATCAACGATCCAAGCATGTACTTCGATGTTTTCATCTGAATCGTGAGATCATACATCGTGGCGATGTCAAGATCGAAAAGATCGCTTTAGATGACAACATTGCAGATCCGCCGACGAAAGATATTTCTCAGCAAAAGTTTAAGCGACATGTTCATAATTCAGGTGTTAGATACTTGAGTGATTGGCTATGAGCCAAGTGGGAGATTGTTGGACAATTATGACATATAGCATCATTATTTGTAAGAGACATTGTGATTTTTATACAAATTAACTATGTGACGAAGGAAATTGCTATTTATCATTTTGTAATTGGATTACTTGAATATATATAAATGATAAAAGTCCTTATGATTAGTTCCAGATTAATAAGATATGAGACAGTATTAATCCACGAACGGTTTAATCATTAAATATCTCTAGTCGTAGTATTATCGAGACTGGACATCGATAATGCGGAATAGACTAGTATTACACTTGTGCGCATTATGGAAGCTTAACGACATAAGTCTCATGTATTTAAGTAGTGGATACTTATGCAAGTGTGATAGGAGGTTTTGTTAGCCGTTGGACCGGGAACAGCTTCGCTCTGGATAGACCCATCGAAATCCCATTGGTAGTATGACTATGTGTCTATGTGAATCCGAATCAGGGTAGGTGTATGTGGTCTTAACCTGAGACTTGCATCGCTAATACTTGTGACAATCAGTACGCTTTGGTTTTGGTCGTCTGGGGCTTAAAAAGGTTCTGTGTACGCCTCTTCTGGGTTTACTGAGAATCGTAGTGTATTGGGTGTGATGTCAAGATGGAAGTATCACTTCAGTCATATGGAGAAGATGATCACGCAGGGATACAGAACCAGTACTCTCATATGCTGCAGCTATTGGGATAGTATGACTAGGTCATGATTATCCGATTAAAGAGAATAGTTTCTAGTGGTCCGATATATGCTTCGTACGGGGCAGACACAATTCCAGCCTTAGGCCTAGCATGTGACATCCGATACTGGATCGTAATACGCAATACATAGTATACTATGCCTGATATAGATTATATATTCTTCGTTGAATATTTATGGAGAATTGGGTAGGCACGGTGCTTTGCTAGAAGCTAACCATGTCTTGTAAATCATTAAGAACGTGGTACGAGGTACACACGTGTTTGGATAGTCCGATGACCGTATTTACTGCCAACATATCTAAGGATCTCTTGGGTCACTTCCCAAAGATTCACTGATGACATTTGACTCGAACAGAATTAATCTGGGATTAATTATGAGAGAGAAAATTAATCTGGTATTAATTTCGGTAAGAATTTATCTGGGATAAAATTCGAATAGAAGAGAGAACGCGATTAATTTGGAATTAATCGATTAAATAATATATTAGATATATTAATTGAAATCGGATTTCAATGCGGAATTAAAATTGGATTTTAATTCGGGTAAACGAATTAATTTAGAATTAATTCGTAAGCGACTTTCATAATAACTCTGCTAGGCATTATTATTTAATTGAATTGGATTTAATTACGTCGCGACGAAAAATTCGCTTAATCGGATTAAACGAATCCGAGCCCGAAGTGTGTTGAGCAAGCCCACTTGAATTTTGAATTTAAGTGGTGGGGTCCACTAACTTACATCAATTGTCAACACAAGATGATGGAAGTAGTTGGGAGCTTTTAATGAAACTTCTCCAACACACTTTGCTTTTTGTTTTGCTTTTTGGAAAAGCATATACACCTTTTGGAAAGTCAACTTTGGTAATTGTCTTTAGAAAACAAAATATCAAAAACACAAAACTCTCTCTTCTCTCATAGGCTTGGCCGAAACTCTTCCTCTCCCTTTGAAAATTTGTTGCAAAAATTTCAAGCTTGCTAGCACATTTAGAGTTGATTAAGGTGATAGGGAAACTCACCTTTGGGTTGGATTCATTCAACAAATCTTGGAGCTTCATCATCATACAAAGAAAGTTTTGAATCACATCCGTTCAATGTAAGTTTTTTCCGCAAATTCACTTGATCATTCACACACAATATCATGACTTAGAGACCTTGGGAATGTCTAGGACACTAACGGGTCATTCATCGACATGCAATTTCTTCAACTAGTCACCTTGCCAACTACATAGGCTTTCACTGCTAAAAACTTAAAATTAAGTGCTTACAAGTCTAACCTAGATCGATTACTCAATGAATCAAAGAAAAGTACATTAAAGAACTTATCGTTTCTAAGATTTCACCCTAAAGCATACAATATTCATCATTGGACTATGCTTTACTATTAAGGACTAAAAACAAACAAAACATTTTTTTTTGTTTTTTTTTTTGTTTTTTAATAATAGGTATTAGTATTATCACTATATGCATACATCCCCATACTTAAAACTTGCATTGTCCTCAACGTAAGATAATTATAAAGAAAAAGGATTAAGGAACAACACTACCGCGCATGGAGTTGATCAAGCTCCTGTTGATAAGAATTTAGTTATGTAAGCTTTGTAGGTTGCGCTAACACATTCATAAATACTCATGCAAATAATAAACAGGCAATTAGCACACAATAAAATAAAACTAAAGTAAAGAAAATAAATAGAATAATAAAAAAATACAGATGCAAGGGTTGCCTCCCCGCTAACGCTAAGTTTAATGTCTTCAGCCAGACGTAACCACTTAAGTTGTCATGGTGGTTTCCACATAGCGGACCAAGTAGTCCCACGATCTCTCTTCTTCGGCAGACATTGGTGATTAAAGCATGAAAAAGAACTTTATCTGGCTGCAACAGTTTATCTATGGATCCCTCAAGATATACTGATGGTTGAAATTTGAGGCTGCACATATGACCAAATTGGTTCAACCTCATTTTTAAATTGCTAGGTATCATCTTCAATTGAGCACTAACTCGCATTTTCCTCCTTTTATGGTCATTTGGGATCAGGTTCAGTTCGGGAGGGTTTAGTTCATATTGTAAATAAGCTGTTTCTGGTAGGACTGTGTCTAGCAGGTATGTGTAGTGGCACTCATCATCATCTCGTGGTTGTTTCTCAACATGAAAAATGTTCACCTCCAGTGTCATATTCCCAAATGATAGCTTCAAGAGACCGTTCCTACAATTGATAAGTGCATTGGCTGTAGCAAGAAAAGGTCTACCTAAGATGAGAGGAATTTTCGATTCAGCGTTAACCACAGATTGAGTATCTAAAATTAGAAAATCAACAGGGTAGTAGAATTTATCAATTTACAGTAAAACATCCTTAACTACTCCCCGCGGTGTTCTGGTGGAGCGATCAGCTAATTGTTAAACCACAGATGTAGGTTTAATCTCTCCAAGCCCTAGGTGCTAATAGATAGAGTATGGCATGGGATTAACACTAGCACCTAAATCTAATAAAGCTTTACCGAACTCAAATGTGCCAAAGTGGCATGTAATAGTGGGACAACCTGGATCTTTGTATTTTGGTGGAGTTCTCTGCTCAATTACTGCACTAGCCTTCTCTGTTAGGAATGCAATCTTCTTCACATGATGCTTTCTTTTTATGGTGCATAGATCCTTCAAAACATTCGCATATGTGGGAACTTGTTTTATCACATGTAACAAAGGAAGGTTAATTTTTACCTACTTTAAATGTCCTAGGATCTCACCATTTGGGTCTGCAGCTCTTGCAGTAGGCCGAAGAGCTTGAGGGAAAGGTACTCTAACTAGGATATGTGGCATTTGTTCTTCCTGAGGAGTATTTGTACTACGATCTTTGCAGTCACCTATAATGTTGGAGGTGTCTTGTGTCCCTACCTCTTTACCACTCCTAGTGAATATGGCATTAAGACCGTTTACATTGGATGCCTCATGATCAGCCTGTGCCATGTGTTGTATTTGCGGATTTGGTTGGGCTTGAGATGGAAAATTCTTTGTTCTTGCACACTCTGGACATTAGTCAACTTAGAGACTTGACTCTTAATCTCCTTATTGTCTTCAACCACCTGAGCTACTAATGACTCAAACCTATGATTAGTTTTACTCTGGGCCTCTATAAATGCTTACACAGCATCTTCTAAAGAATTCCTAGGAATGACATGTGTGTGATACTGGGGAGCACTGTAACTTCTAGGCTTTTGAGTGAGTTGTGAGACTCATGTTTCCAACTAAAGTTTGAGTGGTTCCGCCAACCAGGATTATAAGTGTCTGAATATAGTGTGTAAGGTTTCTTTTACATCCCTACGGTATTGCATTGGTCCTCATATGTTTCCCTCATCTCACCATATACATGGTGTTGGTTTTTAAAGTTGTCCCAAGATCATTCAAGCATAAAAAACATGTGAATACAATAAAGAAGTATGGCGGAATCATACTTACAATGAGCGGTTTATGGATGCGTCAAGTTCAAAAAAATTTCCTCCTTGTCCTTGAAGGTCACGGCCAAGCTCTAATTTTTGTTGAAGAAGATAAACAAGCTCCAAACTTTGAGGATTCCAAGCTCTTAGATTGGTTTCCCTATCACCTTTTCATGATCCTTGAAGTGTGCTAGCAAGTGAAGAAAGAAAAACAATTTCCTTGTTCTTCAATGGAGGCTCACGGTTTTGTGAGTATTTGGGAGAGAGAGAAAGTTTTGTTTTCTTTGATTTTGTTTTCCAAAAACAATAACGCAAAAGTGTTACCAAAATTTGGTATATGGCTTTCAAAAAGTCAAAACCATTTTGAAGCCAAAATGGCAATTAAAGCTCTCAACAACCAACATCATGAATAGTGATAAGTTGTCATTCACCAAAATGTGACTTGACATCCATCACTAGATTGACATGCGATGTGACGAGCGATGTGACTTGGGCCGCACTTGATTCTAAATCGGAGTGGCCTCACAAACAAATCCCGGGCTCGGGTTCGTTAATTCCGAATTAACGAATTTTCCGTTGCGACGTAATTAAATAAAATTTACTATTCACGTCGCTTGCGAATTAATTCTAAATTAATTCGTTTGCCCGAATTAAAATCCAATTTTAATTCCGCTTCGAAATCTAATTTCGTTTAATATATCGAATATATTATTTTATCGATTAATTCCAAATTAATCGTTCTCTCTCTTCAAATAGTATTTTATCCTAGATAAAATCTCTCCATAATTAAACCCAGATTAATTATGCTCGAATCATACGTCATTGGTGAATCTTTGGGAAGGGACCCAAGAGATCCCTGGATATGTTGGCAGTAAATTCGGTCGTCAGACTATCCGAACACGTACGTACCTCGTACTACGTTCTTATTGATTTACGAGACATGGTTGGCTTCTAGCAAAGCACCGTGCCTACTCAATTCTCCAAAAATATTCTTAATGGAATATATAATCTATTTCAGGCGTAGTATACGTAGTATTGCGTATAGCGATCCAGTATCGGATGTCACATGCAAGGCCTGGGGCTGGAATAGTGTCTGCCCCGTATGAAGCATATATCAGATTACAAACAACTAGTCTCTTTAATCGGATAATCATGACCAAGTCATATTATCCTGATGGTTGCAACCATTTAGAGTGCCAGTTCTATATCCCTGCGTGATCATCATCTTTATATGACTGAAGTGATACTTCCATCTTGACATCACACCCAATACACTACGATTCTCAATAAACCCAGAAGAGGCGTACACAGAACCTGTTAAAGTCCTGGACGACCAAAACCAAAGTGTATTGATTGTCGCAAGTACTAGCGATGTAAGTCTCAGGTTAAGACCAAATACATCTACCCTGATGCGGATTCCCATAGACACATAGTCATATTACCAATGGGATTCCGCGGGGTCTATCCAGAGCGAAGCTGTTTCCGTACCATCGGTAAACACAACCTCCTATCACACTTGCATAGGTATCCAATACTTAGATATATGAGAACTATGCCGTTAAGCTTCCATAACACGAACAAGTGCAATACTAGTCTATTCCGCATTATCGATGTCTAGTCTCAATAATACTACGACTAGGGATATTTAATGATTAAACCTTTATGGATTGATACTGTCTCATATCTTATAATCCGGAACTAATCATAGAGACTTTTATCATTTATATATATTAAGTAATCAAATTACAAAATGATAAAATGCAATTTCATTGCTACATAATTAATTTGTACAAAAACCACAATGTCTTTTACAAATAGTGACGCTATGGGTCATAATTGTCTAACACATGGCACTCTTGGGCCAAATGGTCAGTCCCCTTGCACACAAAACATTCCCATTGGGGTTCTAAGTGGGCTACTGCATGCATAGACTTTCTATCTTTGGCTATTAAGGCTCATATATGTCTAGTTAATAGCTTAACTTGTGCATTAAGACCGTCCTCTTCTCTAAAGTGGTGTATGCCTCTGCCAGAAGGCGTGGGGTGTGTCCTGTCAGTGTTATCCATGGCATTAGGTCCAGTCCAAGTGTGAGATTTCTCAGCTAGGTCATTTAAGTACTCTAATGCCTCATCAGAGTCTTTTCGGATGAACTCACCATTGCACATTGTCTCAACAAATTGGCGCTCTCTAGGGGTTAGACCGTCATAAAAATAGCTCACTAAGCGCCAACTCTCATATCCGTGGTGAGGAAAACAAGCTAACATCGCCTTAAACCTCTCCCAAGTCTGATAAAGAGTTTCATTATCTCTCTAGGAGAAGGTAGAGATCTATCTTTTCAAGGCATTCATATTAAAGAATGCTTGTGTCATCTCACCCCATGATCCTATTGACCAAGGTCGGAAATAATACATCCATCTCTTAGCTCTATCCTTAAGGGCAAATGGGAAGAACTTAAGTCTAGTTGTGTCTGTAGTCCCAAACCAGTCATGGAAAGTCGCTACAACCTCTTCAAACTCTCTAATATGCACATAGGGGTTCTCGTTCTCCAAAAGGTTGGGAGATACTGTATCATTTCAGGTTTAAAATCTATATGTGGTGCATTAGGAGGAAACATGATGCATGATGGTGTAGCTGTGCGAGTGGGGTGGAGGTACTCTTCAAGAGTCCTTATGGGTGGTCTCTCGTACTCACTCATGGTATGTGTACTAGATCTAGATGGTGTAGCGAAAATGTTTTCAAATATGTTGTCTGAATCTGAATCTGAATCTAAATCTCCCTATTCTATTCTAACAAATCTACCCAACTGATCCCTAAGTCTAGGCATGAACTTAAACAAAAATAAAACTAGAAACAAAAATAAAAGAATAAACTATAAATAAATAAATTAAAATTCAAAATTAAAATTAGAATTGAAATAAAATTAATGAAATAAATAAATACTTAAAAAGAATAAACTAATAATAAAAACTAAACTAAAACTGAAATTGAAATAAAATAAAATAAATAATAATAAAAAAATAAGATGGAACGAGTTACCGCTTTTGTTGTTGACCAAGAAAACCTGCTCATTTTGCTTGTAAACCATCTCCCCGGTAACGACGCCAAATTTTGATTACGTCCAAAAAGTACTTGCGGCTATCGCAGTATAGTTGGGGTGTCGATTCCTCAGAGAGATCGTTACAAATAACTGATTTACTTAAACAAAACGTTAATAGTAACTTATTGAAAAGATAATGATTGATTTGATAATATAAAATAAGGATTAAGAAAAACACTTAGAGATATCAGTAGAGAAAAGCAGCAAAGCATCAGAAATCCCTCTTGTATCAAATTCCTATATTCAGTTATTGATTCTTGTTATTACTCAATTGAAGGTTTCAAATCCCAAACCAAAAATAGGAAGGTATTCAATTCTAAACATATTAAATTCTAAGTTAATCAATGATTGTTTTCTCTATGTTAACAGCACACAAAGTTATCGTTATGACCTATCTAACGTCGACTATATACCTTCAGTCAATACTGCAGCAGAAGACCAACTCATAAAATAACTTTACCAGTCACAACTGGATTCCCCAAACATAGATAAGAGAAGCGTGACTATTCATATATGCAAGTTGATAAAACACAGTTTCTGGATTCATAAATCGAAAGATAATAAAGAATAACAAACATCGATTGTATTAAACGTTAAAAGGTACTTTAGGAATCAACAACATAAATATAAAAACTTAAATACAAGAGTTCATTCTTAGTTTTGCATAGGGGATTAGTTCTCTATGCAGAATAGAGATACAACCTTGATAGATAAGAGAGACATCATGTCGACTTGAAGTTCTTCGTTCTTCTATCTTGAAATTGTGTTTGTGGCTTTTTGATGTGTGTTCTATCTTGTTTTTCTCTTTTTTTTAGGGTTTTGACGAATTTGGGTTTATATAGAGAAGTCTTGAAGTCCATACGTGCGTAAAACACGACAAAATTAAGGTTCTGGGACTCTTCCGGGGTGCCGCGATGCTAGAAAATAGGGGCTGCAGTGACCAACTCACAGCCATGTTGTATGGAATGGATTTTCTGAAATCACACAGTTGTGGGACCTAGCTATTATGAAAAAGATGTCATATACACCCGAAACATAATATAATTTTTCCATCATCACCGCGAAATTCTAACTTGACCCGTAATCTATAATTGTAAAAATCCAACATTTATTTAACTCTTTCATCATTTTATTTATGAATTGGGCTACTTGCACTCTAAAATATAATTTAGGCACTCAAATTTTAATAAATTAATTTATTATAAAAATATCCCTAATGAAATTTACTGAAAAGGACAATTAAATTTATGTTAATTGAATACTATTATTCTTCCCACCATTTACCAAACTCATTCAATCAAATTATTCTAACATGAATTATTAAATCTTAAAACTTTTCATAACATCACATTTACATCATTAGAAAAAAAAATTAATTTAAAAAACGACAAACAAACATCCAAATGTTCTACTGGCTAAATTTGGGCAAATGGCCCAAAGGTTATTGTGTTTCAGGCCCACGCATCAGACTTGCATGGGAACATGAATCAAGACCTCTATCTGGCCCAAAACAGCGTCGTGGACTGCCAAGCGAAGATCTCTGAATGTCCACACGACTCAAAAGATCTCCAGAAGACCCTAATCATACTACTGAATATCCCAGTCGACAATATATGAGTAATGTCTCAGTCGACGTTGCCTCATATTATGCAGTACCCCAATAGACATGGCCTAGCAGTCTACACACGACTAGTTGGAAATCAGTGATTTTGGACAATACCGATTACCTACAAACACAGTGTTGCAATCTAAGTACGATTGAGATTACACCTAATCCCGGAAATTCAGGGACTCTTAATTGAAACTCTACTCTACCACCATTTCCTAAACAAGATTGGAATATGACTATTTCAAGAACCCTAAATTGACTATAAGGCTACTTCATAGCATATAAAATGAGAGAGGATCCAAGGGATTGAGGCATTCAAGCTTTGGCCCTCAAACTCAAGATCTCAAAGCATTCATAATCCCCTAAACACTAGCATATCGCCCTAATGGCAATCTATGAAGGTCAAGGTAACTCTCTGACTTGTTTATCATTTTTTTCTGCTCGTCATTATCATTGACTTGAGCGTCGGAGTGCCTACAGCATCCACCATACTGATGGATACTTACTCTACGCTCACTTTACCTTTGTTTTGCAAGATCGCTAGTGGCCCCATCATACAAATCCTCAATTGTAAGCCAAATGTAAAATTCAGCATCTATAATTTAGCGCCCATCGTGGGGCCCTGACGATTCAAAGTAAATTTATCAGTCCACGGTTCCCAAATCACTCATGGCTTCCAGCAGCGAGAACAATCCAGACTCAATGTCTAGTCAATTGGCCACCTTTTAAGAATGGTTGAGAGCAAGAGATGAGGAAAATATCATGATGTGGAGCACCAACACCGACCTCCAGAAGTAATTGGAGCAGATGGCTTCTATTTCTCAACGACAAAAACCTCAAGGTCACCCCAACGACCTCATCATTCAAACAAAACACTTAAGGGCGTTCGATGATGTAGATAGTGACGATTGTTGGACAGTTATGGCCCATAACATCACTATTTGTACAGATCATGGTGTTGTTGTACAAATTAACTATGTGACAAAGGAAATTGCTCTTCTATCATTTGTAATTAGATTACCAAGATGTATAAATGATAGAAGGTCCATATGATTAGTTCCGGATTGAGATGATATGAGACAGTATCAATCCATGAAGGTTTAATCATTAAATATCCCTAGTCGTAGTATTATCGAGATTGGACATCGATAATGCGGAATAGACTAGTATTACACTTGTGCGCGTTGTGGGAGCATAACGATATAGTTCTCATATATTTGGGTATATGATACTCATGCAAGTGTAATAGGAGGTTGTGTTTTACCGATGGTACGGAAAACAGTTTCGCTCTGGATAAACCCCTTAGAATTCCATTGGTAGTATGACTATGTGTCTATGGAAGTCCGAATCAGGGTAGGTGTATTTGGTCTTAACATGAGACTTGCACCGCTAATACTTGCGACAATCAATATACTTTGGTTTTGGTAGTCCAGGCTTTAACCGGTTCTGTGTACGCCTCTTCTGGGTATATTGAGAATCGTAGTGTATTGGGTGTGATGTCGAGATGGAAGTATCACTCCAGTCATAGTGGAGATGATGATCACGTAGGATACGTAACTCGTTCTCTTATATGCTGCAACTATCGGGATATTATGACTAGGTCATGTTTATCCGATTATAGAGACTAGTTACCAGAGATCCGATATGTGCTTCATACGGGGCAGACACATTTCCAGCCCCAGGCCTTGCACGTGACATCTGATACTGGATCGAAATACGCAATACTATGTATACTATGCCTGATATAGATCACATATTCCAGTAAGAATATTTCTGGAGAATTGGGCAGGCACGGTGCTTTGCTAGAAGCCAACCATGTCTTGTAAATCGGTAAAAATGTAGTACTAGGTACGTACGTGTTCGGATAGTCCAACGACCGGATTTACTGCCAACATATCTGAGGATCTCATGGGTTGCTTCCCAAAGATTCACCGATGACGTATAACTCGCACTTTATTAATATGGGATTAATTAGTTGAGAGAGAAAATTAATCTGAGATTAATTACAGAGATATTTTATCTGGGATAAAATATTATTTAAAGAGAGAGAACGATTAATTTGGAATTAATCGATAAAATAATTTATTCGATATATTATACGAAATTGGATTTCAACGCGGAATTGAAATTAGATTTTAATTCGGGCGAACAAGTTAATTTAGAATTAATTCGCTAGCGACGTGAATAGTAATTTTGCTAGGCATAATTATTTAATTGCGTCGCAACGGAAAGTTCGTTAATTTGGAATTAGCGAACCCGAGCCTGAGAGTGTTTGCGGGCGCACTCGCATTGCGAATTTAAGTGCGGCCCACAAGTCACACCAAACGTCAAATCATTAGTCACTTTGATTGATGTGATGTCAATTCACTTTGAGTGATTGACAACATGTCACCATTGATTGATGGAAGTGGTTGGAAAGCATTAATTGCTTTTTGGCTCCAAAATTGTATTTGCCTTTTTGAAAGGCCTTTTACAATTTTTGGGATTTGATTTTAGTGTATTAGATACACAAACCAAAACACAACTCTCTCATTCTTTCCTCTTCCCTCTCTCGGCCTTGGGCCATTTCTTCTCCAAATTTTTGGCAAATGCCGTGAGTTGTAGGAGAAGCATAGGAAGTTTTGCGGCAAAATTTCCGGAGTGCTAGCACGCTTTAAGGGTCTTGCGAATGTGATAGGGAAACCGACTTGTGAGCTTGGAATCACCATTCGAAAGCTTGAAGCTTGGACCGAAAATGGAGGAGCAAAAATGGAGCTAAAGCTGAGAGCCTCTTGGAGTTAAAGCTTGAAGATTTTTGTTGATCCTCGCGTCACAAAAGCTGATCGTTGTAAGTATGTTTCCGCCATGCTTTTACGAGTATTCACATATATGTTTCATTGCTTGAATTGATCCTTGGGACTTAATAGAAACCCAACAACGATCCCCCACCAGGGGACCGTCAAAGGGCCGCTAGCTGACGAACAACCCTTTACCAATGGACCCAACACAATAAGTCGCCTCTAGCATGCGCAAAGAGATAGATGAGTTTAAAAATGTGGTTCTCTCCAACCTACCCGGGGTGAGGCTACCGGTCTAGAAGAGTCATGTCGGGAGAATTTCAGATACCTCTTTCCTAGAGATCATTACTTCCGTAGAGTTTCCGCGAAAGTTCAGTCCCACATACATGAGGCTATACGAAGGATCTACGGATCGAGATGACCACGTTGTCCATTATAAATATAGGATGATATCTACGGCCGTGACACCACACCAATGGTAGGAGAGAATGTGTAAGGGATTTGGAGAGACGCCAGTAGGCCCATTCCTCACTTGGTTCATTAACCTCCCCTACCAGTCGATTGGATCATACCAAAAACTAGCAGACAAGTTTGTGGAATACTTTGTAAGCTCTTGCAAATTCGCAAAGACCACAGACGACCTCAATGTCATACAACAGCGAAAATGAGAAACTCTTCAAAGCTTTATGGCTCGCTTCAACAAAGAAATTATTGACATACCAGACCTTCACCATTCAACAGTTGTTGAGGCCTTCCGCAATGGTCTACTCATCGATAATGGACTTTATAAGAAGTTGATAAAGTTTTGGTGCTACACTATAGACCAGGCCCTGACTTTGGCTTAAATTGAGATTCGCTGGGAAGAAAACAAAAAAAGAATAGGAATTATGACAACTCTATTAGCCTCCATGAAGAGAAAGCCATGAATCCCCCCAAGCAGCGCAATGACTTTTATAATATGGCTCGACAACCAGTAGATAAGAGGGTTCCACGGGATATGGAGCATTAACCGATCAAGTGAGAATTACGAGCATAAGCCCACATCCTACACGGTTCATAATCGATCTTCACAAAACAGGCTAAGGCTCCCAGACTAAAACTTTACTGTGTCACCCAGGGACTTATTTTCAGCCCTCAAGAAAATTGGAGACGTAGTAAGATGGCCAGCACGACCTAGGGATGGGTCGTCTAAGAAAGAGGTTAGCAAATTATGTGAGTTCCACCGAGACTACGGGCACATGACAGCTGACTGCATTGCCCTAAGATTGGAAGTTATGCAGCTATTAAACAAAGGGTACCTTAAAGACTTGCTTACAGAGAAAGACAAGGCTACTTTGGCCCGAAGAGAAGAAAAATACGGCAGAGAATATGACTCCCCTCCATTGCCTCCAATTGACAGCACAGTCAACCTTATCTCTATTGTATCGGAAATCAGTGACGTCTCTTATTCAGCCGCCAAGCGACATGCGAGGGAAACTACGGCCGTAACATCCTAGCCTACGAAGCTATTTGGAGATACATTTACCAACTTGACCATCAGATTCACTGATGATAGAAGTCCAGGCCTGATGAAACCTCATCACGATGCTCTAGTAATTTCCTTACAGGTGGCTAATTTTATGATCAAGCGGGTGCTAGTAGACACCAATTCTTCAGCCAATGAAATCTTCACCACGGCTCTAACAGACATGGCTTAGAGTTAAACAAGATCAATCGGCCGCCAACGATGCTGATTAGATTCAGTGGAGAGTAGAAATTCATATTGGAAGAGATCTCACTCCCAGTATACGCTGAAGAGGCCAATAAGATGACAACGTTTCTAGTATTGGACTGTCTTTCAGCCTACAACATGATCGTGGGCCGCCCATGGATCCACGACATGAGGGCAGTCTCATCAACCTTCCATCAAGTGATCAAGTTCCCCAACAAGTAGGGAGTATAATAGATTAGAGAAGATCAACGGGTTTTAAGGAGTTTATACTAGATGACCTTAAAGGCCAAGCTTGCTTCAGCATAGCAATGATAGGACGAGCATCAACGAGCCGAGATGGATTAGCCCAACATTGAAGAACTCGACGAGGTCTAGATCCATCCCTAGTTGGTAAACCAAAAAGCTCATATTAGGACCCAACTTGAGCCCAAGCTACGCACAGAGCTAATTAACTTCCACATGGAGATACACCACTATTTTGCTTGGTCGTATGAAAACATGACCAATATCGACCCTAAGATGATAACCTATAAACTCCACGTGGACCTAGACTACCCTCCAATGAAAGAAAAGAGAATAAAATCTGCCCTAGAGACCAAATCATCCACGAACAAGTTCAAAAGCTTTTAGAGAGTGCATCTATTAAAAAGGCCCAGTATCCTGAGTGGCTAGCCAATGTTGTGGTGGTTCAAAATAAGAATGGGAAATTGCGAGTCTACATCAATTTCATAGATCTGAATAAGGCATGCCTGAAAGATTCATTCTCTTTGACTCACATAGACTCAATGGTTGATGTTACGGCGGGGATTAACTACTGAGCTTCATGAACGCCTACTCAGGCTACAACCAGATCCTCACGCACCCAGACGACCAGGAGAAAATGTCATTCATCTCCAACAGGGGAATCTATTGCTATAAAGTAATACCTTTCAGACTTAAGAATATCGGAGCTAAATACTAGTACCTTGTCAACAAGATTTTCTCACAGAAGATAGGGAAGACAATGAATGTGTATATTGATGACATGTTAGTAAAGTCATTAAGGGCCGAGCAACACCTAGAGCATTTGGAGCAGGCATTCGACATCATGAAGAAGTATGACATGAAGCTCAATCCCATCAAGTGTGCTTTCGGTGTGTCATCTAAAACGTTCTTAGGCTACATGGTCACTCAACGAGGGATATAGGCCAACCTAGATCATATCAAGTCTATCCTCAACATCTTCTCCCCCACATGCCCGAGGGATGTCATATGACTCACGGGGAGGGTGGACGCCCTAAACAGGTTTATCTCCAAGTCTATAGACAAATATTTTTGTTCTTTTCCACTCTCAAGAAGGCGAACGATTTTGAATATACTCCAGCATGCTAGGAAGCTTTGGGGCAACTCAAGAAATACTTAACCACACCACTACTCCTCTCCAAGCCAATCAACGAGAAGCGACTCTACATCTAATTAAGCGTGTCTGAGCACTCAATCAGCACAAACCTAGTACAAGAAGACAATGGGACACCGCTTCCAGTCTACTATGTGAGCAGAGCCTTACTTGATACTGAGACACGCTACACTCAAATGGAGAAACTGATGATGGCCCTAGTAATAGCGGCTCGAAAACTACGGCCATACTTTCAAGGGAATACAATCATAGTCTACACCACATATCCCATGAGGAACATACTCCACAAACCCGAGCTCTCCGGGAGGTTGTTCAAGTGGACCGTGGAATTGGAGGAATATAATATAACTTACAAGCCATTAACCACGATCAAGTCTCAAACACTAGCAGACTTTTGGAAAACTTCTCCCCCAGCCCGCAGGTTCAAGCTCACATGGAGATCCAGTGTGTCCAGCTGACTACAACTTGGAAACTTGAAGTGGAAAGGTCAAGTAACAAGCGAGGATACAAATTAGAACTCATACTCACCACGTCAAAAGGAGATGTGTTGCAAAAAACAGTCAGGTATGGCTTCAAAGTCACAAATAACGAAGCTGAATACGAAGCCCTAATCGTTGGATTAACCATGGCCAATGACCTTGAGGTCAGGAAGATCGAGTTTCAATCAAACTCTCAACTCATCGTCAACTAGCTTAAAGGGTCATATCAAGCAAGAGACTCGCAGATGGCTTCCTATCTACAAAATATGGAAAAGCTCCAGGTGATATTTGAAGAGTTTGTAATTTCATAGCTTAGAGGAAGCCCATATTGGGATATATGCCCTAAAGCTTCATGTAATGTGTAAACAGAACTATTAATTTGAAATAAAAGATGCATTATTCATTTATAAATTGTTTTGATTTAAAATGTGTATTATAATTGTCTAATTTACCCTTGATTACTTATGTGCCTTCAGACTTAGTGTATGGATGTCATACACAAGAGGACTTAAGTTTGAAGTTAGTAATCTAAAATAGTCCATAGAGAGCAAACAAATCGAGTACTTTGTTTGTGGTTTATCTATAGCTACGGTCCATTCTATAAATGTATGGCGACCTTGATCCGGGATCGTCCATGTGGTGACAATACAATGTATGATTCTAATAAAGAGGAATGACTCAAAGCCATGAACCTCGAGATAGACTCGATGTACTCCAACTTAGTATTGGAACTTGTAGATCAACCTGATGTGGTAAAACCCATAGGTTGCAAGTGGATCTACAAAAGAAAGATGAGAGCAGATGGGAAGGTACAGACCTTCAAGGCTAGACTAGTGGCCAATGGTTATACCCAGAAAGAGAAAGTCGACTACGAGGAGACATTCTCGCCAGTAACCATGCTCAAATTCATCCACACTCTTCTCTCTATTGCTACATATTATGACTATGAGATTTGGCAAATGGACGTCAAGACTATATTCTTGAATGACAATATTGATGAGTGTACCTATATGGTACAACCAGATGGGTACGTAGCCCAAGGTCAAGAGCAAAATGTTTGCAAGCTATGAAGGTCCATCTATGGACTTAATCAAGCATCTCAATCTTGGAACATAAGATTTGATACCACGATCAAGTCTTATGATTTTAAACAAAACGTCAATGAGCCTTGTGTATACAAGCGCGTCATTGATAGTAAGGTGGTTTTTCTCAGTTTGTATGTCGATGATATTTTAGACATTAGGGAATGGTGTAAAAATATTATCAGACGTAAAATTCTATTATGTACTTGGGAGATTCCAGTTATGTACTTGAGATCCAGATTCTTCGAGATCGCAAAAGACACATGTTAGCTATGTCTCAAACATATTATATCGACAAGATCCTTGTGCGATTTGGGATGTAGAATTCCAAGAAAGGCAATTTATCGTTTCGACATGGAATTCATTTGTCGAAAGAATAATCTCCTAAGGTTCCTTAAGCAGTTAAGGAAATGAGACATATCTCATATGCCTCAACAATCATTAGTTTCAGGTATGCTATATTATGCACGAGACCCGACATCTGTTTTATAGTGGGAATAGTCAGTAGGTCTCAATCTAACCCATGATTAGATCATTGAGTGACTGTGAAACATATTCTCAAGTATATTAAGAGAACGATAAATTATATACTTGTGTATTCTGGTGAGGATATGATCCTCAAGTGATATACAAACTATAATTTTTAGACGGATATCGATTCTCAACATCTGGATCAGTGTTCACCCTAAGTGGTGGGGCCATTGTGTGGATGAGCGTAAACCAATCTTTATTGCTAACTCCACCATAGAGGTTGAGTTGTAGCAGCTTCCGAAGCAACTAAGGAAACAGTTTGGCTCTGGAAATTCTTGGGAGATTTGGAAGTTGTTCTAGATGTGGATAAAATTCTCAAACTTTTTCCGATAATAGTTGTGTAGTGGCTAATCCCAATGAACTAAAAAGCCATAAAAGGAGAAAACATATAGAGAGAAAATATCTTCTTATCAAGGAGACATTGCAAAGAGGAGACGTATCTTTCACGAAGATTGCATCCGCAGAGAACCTAGCTAATCCATTTATAAAAAGCTTGTCGGCTAAAGTGTTTAAAGGTCACCTAGAGGGTATAAGATTATATGACATATCCCATTTGCTCTAATGAAAGTGGAAGATTATTGGGATATATGCCATAGAGCTTTATGTAATGTGTAAACGGAACTATTCAGTTGAAATAAAAAGATGCATTATTCATTTATCAATTGTTTTGATTTAAATCGCGTATTATAATTGTCTAGTTTACCCTTGATTACTTATGTGCCTTCAGACTTAGTGTATTAGTGTCATAAACAAGAGGATTTAAGTGTAAAGTTAATGATCTAAAATAGTCCATATAGAGCAAATAAATCGAGACTTTGTTTGTGGTTTATCTATAGATGCGGTCTATTATATAAATATATGGCGACCTTGATCCAGGATCGTCCATGTGATGACATGAGAATGAATGCACCTTATATGATGTGATTATATAGGATTGGACCCAGATACAAATAAATTTCTTATAATATCCGTTAAATTAAGAAATTCATTTCAATCTACTAGATGGTCATATATAGATTGATATGAATCTCGAGTGTACTATGAACTCCTGCATGGCAGGTTGCGTCCTTTAATTTACAAAGATGAGGTTGGTGTAGAAATCCCGACAAATAGTTACGTACTTTGGGGACATAGTTTGGTGTGTAGCTGGGAACATGTTACATAGATAAGAAGTTCACTCATTCTTGCGAGAAATAGAGGAGCATCTTCCTTAAGGGTTGATTCAGTACTTGAACGATTAGAGCGCTCAAGTTTTTCTATTACGAAAAGGAATAGTAATATTTATAATAGTTATGAATAAATCGTTTATTAGAGAATCAATGATACTTAAGGTAAAAATAATTAGAGGAGTATAACAGATATTTTGACTCGGCTCTAATTATGAGATACTCTCGAAGGGTAAATCCATATGTAATGACTATATCGAAGGACACCAATATAGTTCGACTTATATAATATATCTACAGCAACGATAGTGCAATTTTAGGTTTTTAGTGGAATAAACTAAAGTTAATAATTCGAAATATTTAATTAAAGAGTTTAATTAATATTCTGGGATTATTGGAGCTCGGAATTGTAGGTCCATTTGGTCCCCGTGCTATCTCGATTTACTATAGCAAACTAAATATAATTGGATGGTCCAATTATATACTCACATATATTATGATTGTATATGTGATTAATGATTGATGTCACTCATGAAACTTATATTAATTTTAATATAAAGTTTTTTTTATTATAAATGATTATAAGATAATAAATTATTATTATAAAATCTTGTAATAATTAAATTATATTTTTTTAATATAATTTAATATTTGAAATTTTTGGAAATAAATGGATTTAAAATATGATTTTAAATTCATCTTTATTAAAATGGGAGTTACAAGGTTACTTTTGGCAATATGTTTCTGTCCTAATGAAGACATTAAACACAAAATTATTTTCTCCATTACTAGGCCTTATGTCATAATTTCTATAGGGTGAGGGAGGGGTTTTTGTTATTCTTTTGATAACCTAAACCCTATATTTAAAAAGGAAAATTGTTTTCATTTTTACCCTAATCTTATTTCAATATCATAGCCTCCATCTTCTTCTATTTTTCTCTAGTAAAAAGAAAAGTGAAGGAAATTTTAGTGTGACAATCCAAACTCTAAATTGTTTAGAGGTTGTTTGTGAGTCAAACCCACTTTTGTATTTGTTGGTGGTGAGTCATAACACAGAAGACCTTCTTGGATTCGAAACAAAAACCTTAAACCTTTTCTTTATCTTGTTCTCGGCAGTAAGCTCCAAAATTTCTCACTGCCACGCACTATCATCATCCATTTGGGGAGTGTTTTTGTTGTGGTTAATTGCAGTATTTTGGGGATTCTAGGGGTTGTGTTCAGGGTGTTCTTTGGGTTAATTTTAATGTAAAAATCAGATTTGAACTATAGCGTCCATTAGCGCCAAAACAGTGCAGTTTCGGTGTGTCCAGTGCCTGATTTCAGGGATGAATATACGCTGTTATTCAGAGGCTATTATGTATTGATAAAATCATCAAAAATAGCACAAAATAGAAGCTTAAAAGGCTGGATAGTTCCGGCCTTAGAAAAATGAGAGCATAATTTTTTTTCAAGTCGATCCTTAGTGCTTAGGACGCTTCCGCTGCGCGAGGAATCAGTTCCTACATCCCAATACGTGCTAGCTAAGTTGCACAAACAACCCATATATGATAATCTATTAGAGTGATATGAATTTCTTTGTTTAACAAATATTAAAAGAAATTCATTTATGTCTTGGTCGAGTCATATATGATTACATCATATAAGATGCATCTATTCCCATGTCATCACATGAACGAACCTGGATCAAAGTCGCCATACAATATGGAATGGATCGCAACTGTAGATAAACCACAAACAAAGTGTATGTCTTTGTTTCCTCTCTACGGATTATTTAGGATAACTAATTTCAGACTTAAATCCTCTTGTGTATAACACATATATACTAAGTCTGAAAATACATTTAGTATCCACGGGCATACATGATAATTTATAATATGCGACTTTAAAATCAACATTTTAATAAATGAATAACTGCATCGTTTAGCACTTAAAATAAAATCCCGTTTACATATTACATTATGCTCTATGGTATATATCCCAACAGAGACGACATATAAGACTCCTCTGAACCTTTTTCGGGTTTAGTCAACTGGAGATTATCCTAGATCTTCATCTAGTCTAGTCGACAGGACATTCCTTAATAACCTTCGTCGGGTCAGATAATCTCTTAGACCTTCATCTGGTCCAATCGACATGACATTCTCTAATGATCTTCACCTGGTCAAAGAATCTCCTAGACCTTCATTTGGTCCAATCGACGGGACATTACCTAATGACTTTCATCGGGTCATAAAATCTCCTGAACCAACATCTGGTCCATTCAACCGAGAAAACTCATGGACCTTCTTGCGGTATAGTCAACGTAGTATGACATTTGTTTGGTCTAAGCAAAGCCAGCATCCCAAACGACATGATGACTCCATACGATATATTCGTTGATTACTCTTCAAGCAAATAACTCATTGACTTAGAGAGTAGATGACAAACTGTACGGACTAAATTTGGGCCAAGTACCCAAAGGTTATTGTGTCTCAGGTCCACACATCATACTTGCATAAGAATGTGACTCAGGGCCTATATTTGACCCAACACAGCGTCGTGTACTGCCAAGCGAAGCTTAATCAGTACAAGGCTAGCAACGGCCCTGAGCAGCTGAGCCTACACACAGGACTCACACACAGGGATCACGAGCCCATGCACCCCAAGGGAAGAGGTCCGTATGGTCTAAAGGTTTCTGAAAGTCCATATGACTCAAAAGGCCTCCAACAGACCCTAATCATTCTACTGAATGTCCCAACCGACAAGATATTAGCAATATCTCCGTCGACGTTGTCTCATATTATGCAGTACCCCAGTAGACATGGCCCACCGGTTTACACACGACAGTTCCTCTTAAATAAGGAAACCAGGTATTTAGGACTAGGCCGATTACCTACAAACACAGTGATGCAATCTAAGTATGATATGGATTACACCTAATCACGAAAATCCAGACACTCATAATTCAAACCATATTCTACTACCCTTTCCTAAACAAGATTGAAATACAACTCTTCCAAGGAACCCTAACCGACTAAAAGGCTACTTCACAGCCTATAAAAGTAGAGATGATCTTAGGGATTGAGGCATTCAAGCTTTAGCCCTCACACTTGAGATCTCAAAGCATTTATAACCCCCTAAACACTAGTCTACCGCCCTCACGGCAATCTACGAATGTCAAAGTAACTCTCTGCCTTGCTCTTCCCTTTCTTTCCGCTCGTCATCATCACTGACTTGAGCGTCAGAGTGCTTACGACATCCACGACACCGATGTGTAGTTACTTCAAGCTAACTTTGCCTTTATTTTATAGTATCATTAGTGCCTCCATCAGACAAATCCTCGATTGTATGCCGAAGGTGGAATTCAACATCTACAATGGTGTTTCAAGTGCTGACTATGAATAATAGCATAAAAAAAACTAAATTCAAGTGTTAATTAAACATATATTTGTAAACACGCTGCGTTTTTTCCTTTCACTTTGATTTTGTATCTTTTTGATTTTGGTGTTCAAAGTTATTTTTTTTGGGTGTTGAATATTGTCATGAGTTTATTGAGTAAATAAAGATATTATATAAAGAATTGAAGAGATGATTTTTTTTTGGGTGATTTAAAGAGTGCATAGTAAAAATTAATTTTAAAATTTTAATAAATGAATATGGTAAGTAAGTGTAATTATTAGAATGCAAATAATCTCGTCCGTTATTTAATTTACTACTCCCCTCCAAAAAACACTTGAAATGAAATTTAGGGGTGTATTCAATTGAGATTTTAAAAGATTATTTATGGATAAATAAGTTTAGTGGATTTTAAAAGACTATTTAAAAATGTAATGATTTATAAGATTTTGTTACAATTTTTTTAATAAGGATTTTTTACTTATTGGATTTTAAAAGATTTATATCATAAGAATTTAAAAGATTTGAAAGGACCACATATAATAATAATAATATTATTATTATTATTTTTTTATGATGCTAACCAATCAACTTTTAATCGGATCATGAGTAATGTCTATCTAGTTCAATGAGACATTCTTTTCTTGGGCCATTCTCATATATGTCACCCCTCCAATGAATTAACAATGCTATGATTTCTATTATGGTTAGGTGGAGATGCCTCAACCATTACAACTATATCACTAGATTTGAATACACTCTTTAAAATTTTTTAATAATCTTAATGGAATACCACAAGATTTTTTAAATTATTTAAAAATCTTAATTGAATACAACACAAAAAAATCTTTTAAAATCTCAATTGAATACACCTATAAACCTTGTGGTACCTTTTGTACAAAATATTCAATAATATTCACCTTATTAACACAAAAATTCAATCTTTTAACTGGGTTTACAAAAGAAAAATACAGCCTTAAACAGTGATCAAGTTTCTTTCCACCGTGCCTACGATGTTCATGATAAAACGAAGTAGGTGGTGTTTTGGCTATTGTTGCAAGCAATTTATAACGGAGTTGTTTCTATAATTATTGCAAGTTGAAATATCTGTCATCATTTGCTTTCATATTCTGAGCCCTTTCTATTACTAATGATGTGTGAACGTTTGCATAAACTTTGTTGATACTTATCTTGGTTTTAGTTTTTAAATTTGCTTAAGATTTTGTTTTTGCTCTACCTACCTTTCTCCGCTTGTGATTGACTAGTGGGTATGTTTTGTTTGGTCTAATATATACTTGTTTTAGCATTTTTCAGTTGATAACCTCTTTATTCTTTTGGACTTTGACATTTAGCCACTCGGTATTAGTCTTGTAATCTTGATTCTGGCTAGTTTTGTTTGGGGTAGTTCGGAGTTGTGGGTTTTGGTTTGTTTTGTTTCGTGATTAAGGGTTTTTCTTTTTAGCTCTTTAGGAATTTTGATATTAGTGTTTGATTTGGAGTGTTTCTATGTAGGGAATTGTTTTGGCTGGCTGTTAAAAGATTTTAGAGTCGTAGGTTTGGTTGGCTGTAATTGCTGTTATTCAGAAATTTGAAAACTGAGAACTTAGATTAGGTTGAGTTGTAGTGGTGATTTTGCTTGGGGTTAGTTTTTTGAAGCTATCTGATGAAATGGGGAGTAATGGGTTTGATCATCCACTGAAAGATGTAGACGAGGAAGGTGTTAGCAGGAGAAAGACACTGAACAAGGATTCGGAGCAGACTGGTGGTATTGATGAACCAATGAATGTGGAATATATGTCTTCAATAAAAGAATACAATGCACACACTGTTCAGAGAGCAGAAAAGCAGAAGACGAATTCATTGGAGCAGTCATCAGTTGTGGAGATTTCTCAGTCTAAAGAGTGGGATGTTAGTTCTTCACCTCGACGAAGTTAGTATCCAGAAATCTTGGTTTATAGTTTCTTTTGTTTTTATGTATGCATTTAGATCTTATAATTAACAACTTACAGGTAAAACTTCACAATAGTTGTTTCATTAGGATGGACAACTCAATACCAACAATTTATCACAATTGGTTAAATTTTATCATCGGATTGGATGAGTAGGTTTTAATTCATGGCCTTAAACGTGTTCCACTAACGGACCTTATGACTGAATTACTTAACTTTTAGAGTGTACCAATCTTCTGTAGTTTCGTGATAGGCAGCTGAACAAAAACTTGGTTCCTTATTCACATCTCTTGGTAGAGGGTATAAGTATATAAATCAATCCTTTACTTTTTTATGTTTCCAACCTTAAGGGCCAAACTTCAGATCTAGACAATCGATGAATATTATTGTTTTCTTCTTCTACAAAGTTTATTAATATTTCCACTGATGCCAAAGTATCTGCTCTTTGAAGGCTTGGATCATTGCATCACTGCACCTATTACGCGTAGAGATTCACTAACTGATGTGAATGAGTTCAGATACTCAAGGTCCGTGATAGAGAAGAGGACGATGCCAAGGCATGACCTGAAATTGGATAGACTGTCAGAGCGTGAAAAGGTATAGAACACAATCTCATGCATGTTACAAGTTTTTCTGCTTCTGCCCAAACAAGTGCATGAAATGGTAGATAACAAGTTTGCATGCTCTCACCTGCTTGTGTATGTCCAATTACATCATGTTGCAACAAATGTCAATGTGATCCCTATGCATTGCAATATATATCTAGCTCATTTGTCTAACTGTATTCTCAGCAAACTGAATGTTTTCTCCTGATTTCTTTTGTGGGGGTAGAAATATAGCTCTTTTATTCGATCATCCTATACCTATTTAATCCCTAGAGTCGAGCAAGAGTATTTGGATTAACAATTTATCAACATCATTACTTTGTAATTTAACATTGGGACAATTAGGGCTACTTGATGTCTGGTTCTTTCCCTTATCAAGAAGTGTTTAACTAGTTCTCTCACATTTTTATGGTCTTTTGGTTAAACATTCATCCTTTTAGGCCTAATACATAAAAACCCCCATGTACTTGTATGGAAAAGCCTAATGGGCCACTGACCTTTCAAAATGACCTATTAAACACCAAAAGTTGTTTAATCGGGTAATTAGAAACCCTTGGCCGCTGATGTGGACAAATGCGTGTAATAAAAATTTCACAAGCGCTTGAATGAGAAAAATATTGGAAAATTTCAAAATATATTTACGAATTAAAAAAACGCAGCTCCAATTTTCTCCGAAATTCTTGCCATCTCTTCAACAAAACCATCAATACTCAACTGGGATACTTGTTTTGCTCTTCTTCGCTAGAACCCAAATCCCGTCATTTTCAAGTAACTCGCTTTTCGAATGGATTCAAGTGATAAGAGACCCAAAATCGTTATTATTATAAAACCCTCCAATGGTTCCTCAGTCGAAGATAGTTTCTTCGAGGAATCTTCTTCGCCACCGAACAAGATTCTGTGGCTCGACCATTAGTACGACGGGAACTTCTATGGGAATTGCCGACTCTAGCCTTGAAGAATTTTAACGAGAGTCGGTTCCTTCGAATTGAATTGCCCAGCGGAGAGCTCAATATCGACGATGGTGTTTTATTGAAATGGAGGGCTGATTTTGGCTCCTCTATTGATAACTGTGTCATCCTTGGCGCTGCAACGGCTACTCGGTCTTTGAAATGGGTTTCAAGTTGAGAGTTAATTGGGTTGAAATGGAGAGCTCAGTATTGACGATGGTGTTTCGTTGAATTAATTTTTTTTTTTTTGGGTTGAAACAGATAGTTGGGCTGAAATGGAGAGCTTGATTGCGTGGGTTTGAGAATTTTTTTTTTTTACTTTTTTTAAATTTTTTTTAATTTAATGTCCACATGTCTTAGTACACTGGTTGTTTTGGGTGGTATTTACAAATCATCGCTCGTGTGGTTCACTTCCACCTACCAACTTACAAATTGCTCAGCCAAGGGTTACTAATTGCCAGATTAAATAGCTTTAGATGTTTAATAGGTCATTTTGAAAGGTCTGGGGACAATTAGGCTTTTCTGTACAAGTACAAAGGGTTTATTTTTTATGTATTAGGCCCATCCTTTTATGTTCTTCATTATGGAAAGGCATAACAAATGCTCATTTTTTTATTTTTTTTTTTATCTTGCCCTCAATGTGTCTATTGGTTTTCAAAATTATGTTTCTCCTATTGTACATGATTTCTGCTTATTTTTCCCCCTCAGAAAAAGTTGATTGTGGAGCTAGTCAGGATCCAAAATGACGGGACTGTAGAAGTTGATTTAGATAAAAGTGCACCTGTAGCTTCAGAGTTTTTGGAGTTTCAGCCGGTTGAAGGGCCACCTATTATTTTGGATGATACCAGTTTTTCTGAATCCAAAAAATCAATCCCGAGATTAAATATTGCCATACTTGTGGTTGGAACGAGAGGAGATGTTCAACCATTTCTGGCTATGGCCAAGAGACTTCAGGCATGTTTGACTTTATTCAATTTTCGCTTGACACGTGTTTGTTATAATATTTCTGTTCTTAAGTCACTAATTCCCATCACCACAAGTTTTTATTTTCAATATAATCTTATAGCATTTTGTAAGAGGTTAGGTTCAGCATTTTTTAAAATTTTATTTTATGCGCAAACCCTTTTGAAGGTTTCATATCAAGACTTTGACATGATTTGAAAGAATCGGTCCATGTATGTGAGTTATGTGTACATATATGTTGTTTCAATTATATATGTATCTTAATTTGTTGTAAAAAATTTGTTTGGTGTTTTTCTCCAGGAGTTTGGTCATCGTGTTAGGTTGGCAACTCATGCTAACTTCAAGACTTTTGTAAGGTCATCTGGTGTAGACTTCTTTCCTTTGGGTGGCGATCCTCGGGTTTTGGCAGGATGTAAGAGGTCCCATATGTCGATTTTTCTGTTTTAACTTTTAATTCTGATTATTCTTTTGTTTTTGGTTGTTATTTTGTTTCAGGATCCATCTTTTATTGTTCTTTTTGAGTTAACCCTCCTCGTGTTCTTTTGTTTTAGATATGGCAAGGAATAAAGGTTTGATCCCTTCTGGACCGGGAGAAATATCAATACAAAGAAAGCAGCTAAAGGCCATTATAGAATCTCTTCTTCCAGCTTGCACAGACCGGGATATTGAAAGTGGTGTGCCTTTTAGAGCTCAGGCAATTATTGCAAATCCTCCTGCTTATGGTGAGTCTGTGGGAATATTATGCTGTATTTTGCTTTAATTGCTGAGTTAACTTTTACAAGAAAAATTAAATTGCATTATGTACTTTAAATACTCCCTTGGGCAGTTGCATATGAATTGTAGATGAGGCCTATTTAAGCTGGAAGTTTGACAAGTTTTTTTACCCATCTGAGTCCACTTTGATGATTGGAGTCCTTGGGCATCCCTCATTGTTATACATAGTTTTCGATCTTGACGGCAGTTACTCAAGTTTGCAAATATTTGATAGAATATTTAGTTGAAGACCTTCAATTTTCAATTTAAGTTTTAATGGAATTGAAAGCAGGAAAAAGATCTGATCCTATATCCACTCGTGTGTTTATTAATGGTGAGGCATCTCCTTAACCTACTAAGAAGATGATATTTTAATACTTGTTGGTGAGAAGGAACAATTATGCAATAAGGATATGGAGCCAAAAGTGGAAGAAGAAATGAGAGCTGCAAATGAAATGAATCTTGAAATGATTAGAAATCATTGGAAATTTGATGGCTTTAATCCCTAGCTGTTGAGTAGTTAATAGATTCTTTTCGGTTGTCTATTTCTGTGGCTCTAGAAGTTATATATGATTTTTTCAGAATTAATAATTCGTGTTAATATTTATGAACTTATACTGCAATTTTAATTTTTTTCATCTCTCTCATCACATTTGTTTTCATTGTTGATATATTTTTGTGTAACATTAAAACTTTGACATCTGCTTTGGATTGCAGGGCATGCACATGTTGCTGAAGCTCTTGGTGTACCCATTCACATTTTCTTCACGATGCCATGGACGTGAGTTTTGACTATCCTTGCATGTTATTACCTGTTTTGTATTGCTTTATTACTTAAGAGTATATGACTGTAAATGTCGAACATTTTAAGCTTTTTATGTAATTAATTGATAAAATAATAGTAGAACTTAAATAATATTGTTGGTCCCTTACCTATTAGCTTATATTTCATTAGAGCTAGTTTGCTCAGGAGGTCATGTCTTTGAATCTTCCGACATGATTGCATTTGTATATGTATCAGCATTAGTATCAACTTGCTGCAATCGTTTTTGCTTGCTTTATCCATGTAACTAGGGTCGTCACTGAGATCCTCAGGGCCTAAGGCTATTTTTACATTTCAGGGCCCTTAACCATAGACTATTATTATATTAAAATTTGGGGGATCTTGTCCGTTAGTTGTTTAAGAGTTATAATAAAAAAAATCTGGGAGCCCCTGCCTTAGCCGAGGTCTGGCTCTGCATGTAACAACCTGTTTGATAAAAATCTGTCCTTGCACACGGGGTTTCCTCTTATGGCTTTACCTGTCAATATAAGCTTTTGAGTTTAGTGGTAACTTAATAAATACTATTGAAAAAAAAAAAACTTTACTTATTCCAGTTTAAGTTCCGTGACATTGTTGGATACCATTTTTACTAGGTTGAAATTGTTGGAGCATAATGTCACTTCTTTATATGAATTATATCATTGGAACAAGAAGCATGCATGATATAATGTGGGGAGTAATGGTTTTCCTTTTCAAGTAACTTAAATCGGTCTTCTGCATCAAGAACAATAAGATAACTGACTTGCATAAAGTGACAAGTATGATGTTTGATATGGCCTAGTAAAATGGGAAGGAATAGAAGCAGAGTTTCTGAGGTACAATGGCAACATTCTTTTTGACTGATGTGAATCCAAATGTGCATGAGATTAGTTACGAACAAGTGCATGTTATTGTATCAAGTAAAACTTTGTTTGAGATTCCCTACTTACTTCTATTCTCAATAGACAGGCCAACTTATGAATTTCCTCATCCGCTGGCTCGTGTACCCCAAAGTGCTGGATATTGGGTATGCTCTTGACATAGGCCCCTCCACCTTTTTTTGCCTGCATGAGTGTTACTGTTTGTTTTTCGACTTTGTTATGCCTTCTTACTTCAATTGACAAATTTGCCTTTTCTGCCTCATTTTTTCTGAATCCAGCTTTCATATATAATTGTGGATTTGCTGATATGGTGGGGCATAAGGAGCTATATTAATGACTTCAGGAAAAGGAAGTTGAAGCTTCCCCCTATTGCATACTTCAGTACATACCACGGATCAATATCTCATTTGCCAACAGGCTATATGTGGAGTCCCCATCTTGTGCCAAAGCCAAGTGGTAGGTTTTTTTTATTTTATTTATTTTATTTTCACCTCATTCTGCTTGGTTATATTACATAAATGTTAATTCACAATGTGATTTCTCACAATTTTCATCATTCTTGAGCGAAAGCTTTTATAAATCTTAATAAATTTAGTACCACCGTCTACATTTTCTTTTGATAAATACATTATTTCATCTCTGCTCCAAATGATTGTACTTCTTAAGTTACTGTACCCTTGTTTTGTAAAGCATTTCTTAATGAATATATTATGTTTTTTAGCTTAAAAGAAAAAAAAATCAACTTCATATGTTCTCAGAAATTTTTTAGCAGTATGAATCAATCATTTCTGTTGATTTATTAAGCTTCTATCCTTCTCAGTCTTTCAATATCCTTTTAAATGACAATGCAAATATTTGCGCTTTCTATATAACATATTGGAAGGATTGACTTTGTTTACTTAATTTGCAGATTGGGGCCCTTTAGTTGATGTTGTTGGATATTGTTTCTTAAACCTTGGGTCAAAGTATCAACCACAAGAAAAAATTGTTCAGTGGATTCAAAAAGGACCAGAACCTATATATATTGGGTTCGGTAGCATGGTATGTACTGCAAGTTTCCTTTGTCATGTTTTCTTATAGTTCCTTGTCATCGGTCTGTGAAAGTCTTCAGAATTCACTCGAGTAATTCTGATTCCTTATATTTGTATTTGTTTTTTCTTTCCAAAAGAACATCGTTTTAGATGAACAAATTATCTTTTCCATTTTCCATTGAATATTGTTTTATAATTCTGTTTTATTTGTTTGTTTTTGTCTCCAGCCCCTTGTTAAAATAATTTTCTGGTTTTTCCATTGTTGATGCCATCTGATGATTTGTTTAGATTAATACTTGCTCTATGTCTATTGATTTTTCTGCAATATTTTAGCGATGATCCAGATTGTTGGCTGTAGAATTCTTACTCTTCATGAATGTTAGTATTGAGAAATGCATTTGTTATTTGTGAAGCCGCTCGAAGATCCCAAGAAAACAACTGAGATTATATTGGAGGCTCTGAAGGATACCGGACAAAGAGGGATAATTGATCGAGGTTGGGGAGATCTTGGAAATCGTAAGTTGTTTCCTGTATGTTTGCTGTTTTCTTTCTAGTTGGTTGATGCTCAATTTTTTGTTGTTTGGTTAGAGTATAAGTTACCTTACCAATTATAATTAAGGATATTAACTAAAGATTTTTTATATGATTTATCATTTATTGTAGATGCATCTATCTTTATACATTAGTACTTTTCAACTTGGGAGATAATTCTATTTAAAATTACCTTTTAGGGAGACTTTCATGGTCTTACTATTTGGATCATATTCAGTGACAAGGATCTATTTCACCAACAAATATTAGAAAAAGAAAAATCGATTTTATTTCCAAGTTCATCCATGTACATTTCCTTAATTTTCAACTGTACTTTTTGCCACTATTTTTGTAATATATGATCATTTTGAAGATACTAATTTAGAATTTTTTTTTTTTTTGTTTTTAAATTTTTTTTTCCGGATACTAGTGTAAAGGGTTATTTGTGTAGTATGTTGTTTGATTTATGTTGTAGGGAAGTAGAGTAGAATACTTTATATATTTGCTTAAGAAAGTATTTACAAGAGATGACTTTATATAGCCTTGAGAATACAACAAATTAGGAAAATAAATATTGCACATAAATACTAATTATTCCAACAATCAATCTAATTATTATATTCCTAATTCTAACATTCCCCCCAAGCTGAAGCATACATGTTATATGCATCAAGCTTGGTACAAATGAAATCAATGTGAGGACCTCGAAGAGACTTAGTAAGGACATCTGCTAATTGACCTTCTGAGTTGAAAAAACTATTAGCAATACATCCTGATAAAATTCTCTCTGATAAAGTGACAATTCACTTCTATATGTTTGGTCATTTCATGAAACATAGGATTAGAGGCGATATGTAATGCTGTCTGGTTGTCACAAATTAGCTTCATTTGTGCTCCTCATCCAAACTTTAATTCTTGCAATAATTGTTTCAACCATACCAGCTCGCATGTTGCTAAGGCCACAGCCCTATACTCTGCCTCTGCACTAGACCTGACAACGACAACTTGCTTCTTACTCTTCCAAGATATTAGATTACCTCCAATCAAAACACAATAACCTGTAGTAGAGTATCTATCTGACAGAGAATCTGCCCAATCTGCGTCAGAACAACCAATAACCTGAGTATGTCTCTTATTTTCATATAGTAGAGTTTGGTCTGTGCTTTTTTTACATATCTAAGAATGCATATAACATCTTAATGACTCTGACAAGGAGTTTGTAGAAACTGGCTAACCACGCTTACAACAAAAGAAATATCTAGTCGAGTGATTGTAAGATAGTTCAGCTTCCCAGCAAGTCTCATGTATTGCCTAGAATCATCCAATTGTTCTCCGATTAGCTTCCTATACTCCTCGGGATTCTCCAATGGCTCCCCCTCTTTTGGTAGGAGTTTAAAATTTCGATCCATAGGTGTATCCACCGGTCTGCAATATAACATATCAGTCTCCTGAAGAATATCCAATGCATAATTTCTCTGGGAAATGGCTACTCCAGTGGTGGACTGTGTTACTTCTATGTCAAGAAAGTACTTGAGTCGTCCCAAATCCTTAGTCTGGAAGTGATTAAATAGGTGTGTTTTTAGCTCTTGAATACTCTATTGATCACTTCCAGTGATGACGATATCGTCCACATAAACTACTAGATAGATGCATTTGTCATTGGAATGGCGGTAGAAAACAGAGTGATAAGCTTTACTACGAATCATGCCAAAACCTGTAATCATGGAACTAAACCTCCCAAACCAAGCACGAGAAGACTGTTTTAAACCATAAAGAGAACGGCGAAGCCAATATACCAATCCATACTGCCCATGAGCAACAAAACGTTGGCATAACGTTATTTAGGGAAAACATATTGGACATAACGTTATAAAATCTTTGGATATCATTAGTATACAAAGCTTGAGCCTTACTCCATAACTTGTGACAAGTCTTAATAGGTCCCAAGGTTGTTAAAGGCGAGAGGCGCATCGAGGCGATCAGAGCCAGAAAAGCGACGCTCGAGGCGAGGGGCGAGAGGCGCATGCCTCACAGACACGAGGCGTACGTCTAATAATAATAATTTTATATTTGTAATATATGCATCATTTACTAGTAAATGTAAAAAAAATAATAAATAGATAGTAATATTTTGATATATAGTCCACTTTTATATTAAATCTACTCGTCAAATTCATAATACTTGACAAAATATGCATAATTAAAAACTTCAAATTCAAGAAAACAATAAAAAAAAAAAAAACAAGCATAATTATAAAGTATCTAGTCAAAAGAAACATTCTTAACAAAATATGCATAGTTCAAGTTCAAGAAAATGAAAAACAGGCAGCAAACATTAAAAATCATCTAATCAAGAAATAAACATTCAACTCAACAACCATTTTTTTAACAAGTAACCACCAATAATTTTTTAACAGAACATATATTATTAACACAGCCCCTTTTGTTCATTACAGAATATGATCGGCGAAAATGAAAAATAAAAAGAAAGAAAACAGATGAAGAAAACTAGTGATGATCAGTGAATGAAAATGAAAAAAATATAGAGGAAGAAAGAAGAAAAATGAAGAAAACAGAGGAAGAAAGAAAACAAATGAAGAAAACAGAGGAAGAAAGAAAAAAGATGAAAAAATGTCCTGAAGTACAGTAATCAGTGGTTGGAAAAGAAGAATTGAAGAGAGAAAAAGATGGAAAAGAAGAATTGAAGAGAGAAAAAGATGGAATAGAAGAAAGAAAAAATTGTCGAAAAAACAATTGAAGGTACATACCTTCTAATCACCGGTGGTGGAGACAGCGGCGGTGGTCGACAGTCGTTGGCGACTGAGGAGATGGCAGGCGACAGTGGAGGCAGAAACCATTCATAATGGAGGCAGCAGATGAGGTAAATGATTTTAGGGTTTTTCACATTTCCTTAAATACAACTTTTTTGTCCATGATGCGCACGAATCGTCGTGCCTCTCGCATCTCTGCGCCTCATGCGCATCTCGTCGCCTCGCCGGAATTGCCTCACCTCACCTGTACAGATGCGCATCACCCATCGCCTCGTGCGCCTCTCGCATCGAGGCGCGCCTCATTGCGTCTTTAACAACGCTGATAGGTCCGAAACATGACAAGAAGTTTAGGATCAATGGACTACCATAAGAGATTACATAATTGAGCTTCAATCATTTTCCAAGATTTGCGTTGGTCATCCGATATAACATTCTCACAGGAGGTCAAGTGGTCTTCACACCTTTTTTTTTTTTTTTTTTTTTTTTTTTTGGGAAACGTTGGAAACCCCGCCACCAAACCACCCATTTTGGGCCGCGGCGCAGGTAAAACCCCCGGCTGTCCCAGGCTCTTCACACCCTTTCCCCATAAACCATAATTCAACTGATCCCGACCAAAAAACATAATTTAAAGAGCCAATTAACTTTTCAGATGTAATAACATTAGAACCAGAAAGAATTGGAACTAAGGCACCTGATTTAGGCAATGGAGCTCGCGATGAGTGTCGCTTTCAGATGTGGTAGCCATATGAAGTATCTCTGAAAACTAGAGGGAAAACTGGTTAGAGCCATAAAAGCAGAGGCGGAAGGCAAGCTGCGACGTTTGGCAAGCAAGACGAAGGCGCATGGGACGCACGCGCAGAGGAAAAAGTGGCGCGTGACAGCGCATGGGGCTGAGAACGGCGGCGTGGTTCACGGCGAGTATAGATCGGTGGCGTCTGAGTGTGATGGTGGTGGCGGTTTGGGTAAAAAAGTTGTGGTAAGTGGTGGTGAGAAATCTAGGGTTTAAAGGGTATTTTGGGAAAATCAGGGATATGGACACGCCAAAGGAGGAAACCAATGACTGAGTTGAGACAACCAGCTGACAAGGAGTTGGAGGTGTCGTCGGACACACCAGAACAGTGACGACGGCGATGGTAATGGCGGCTGTGTCGCCGGAAAAAGGGAAAAGAAGCCCAGGATCAACCTACTTGGAAGTAGAGTAGAATACTTTATATATTTGCTTAAGAAAGTATTTATAAGAGATGATTTTATATAGTCTTGAGAATACAACAAATTAGGAAAGTAAATATTACGCATAAATACTAATTATTCTAGCAATCAATCTAATTATTATATTCCTAATTGTAACATATATATTATATGATGTTCCTAGATATAAATGGTATATGTCTATTGCCGAATTGGAGCATTTTCACCAATGAGTGATGCATTTTCTTAACTTTTGTTTTGTAATGCTTGTAACTATCAAATGTTGACATTCCCAAGTGCTTGCTCTCGAAATATTAAGACATCGTACGTTATCTCATGTGTATTTAAAATGTAATGAAAATTTTGTTACTGTTTTACAAGAAATAGGCTTGTGTAATATCTCTTAACAGATCATTTTTCATCCTGCAGTTATAGAAGTTCCTGATAATATATTCCTTCTAGAGGACTGCCCTCATGATTGGTTGTTTCCTCAATGCTCTGCTGTGGTGAGGTTTTTTTATTTTTATTTTTTTAAATGCTGTCTAAAGTGAAATTCTGTGGTTATTGCAACTTCAGCATGTAGCATAACTAATGTATGTTCAGAACTCGGGTGGACCTATCTATAAGCATTTTATAACATAAGAATTTTGTGTCAAACTATAAAGACTTTAAAAATAAAAAAAATAATACTTCTAAATATGAAACCAAAAAATATATCACATTGCTGTTCAAAATTACTTGTTGAATATGACATACATAAAATATAAAATGAATATGTACATATTCGAAGAGCATAAAATATAAATGGTTATTCCAACTTCTATATGTAGTATCTATAAGCAGTAAAGTTGTTTATGTTCTTTCTCTACTATAATAAATTTTCGAAGAGCATATAAAATTATCAAGCTGTTGGGTGCAAGTTGCAAGACTCCAATCTTTGCAAAGACAACAATTAGATACACCCCTTTACATGCTGGATTGAGACAAGAAAAACAAAATATGAAGGGATGGCCCTCTCTGATCCCCCCTGTCTTCATTTGCCGTAGATGATTTGGAATTGTTTATTAGTGCATTCTCATTTTGAATGTGATATAATTATGTTTGTGAAAACTCAGTTAACTTGAAGCTATATACCCCGGATGTGCAGGTTCATCATGGTGGAGCTGGAACCACAGCTACCGGGCTAAAAGCTGGGGTAATATTCTATTCTGTTTTTCATTATTCTTCTGGACTTCATTCTGAATTAGTTTTTACACTATGAGAGACTAGCTCTTCTTGTCTAGCATCAATATTATGACTGATTGCATGTATAGAAACTATTTGACTGGCTGGTCTTATCTCACATCAAAATTATGAATTACAGTGTCCAACAACCATAGTTCCTTTCTTTGGAGATCAGTTCTTTTGGGGCGATAGAATAAACCAGAGAGGGCTGGGACCTGCACCAATACCAATATCTCAGCTTACTGTTGAAAACCTTTCAAATGCTATAAGATTTATGCTACAGCCTGAGGTAATTTTGCATTGGCTTTCCTTTTTTATGAACTGAAAAGTGATACCCAACAGTCTTGAGAGGTTTTGGTTCTTAACTGGACTTCGACTCTCTCAGGTGAAATCTCAAGCAATGGAGATGGCGAAGTTGATAGAGAACGAAGATGGCGTTGCCTCTGCAGTTGATGCATTTCATCGACATTTACCTGATGAGATACCATTGCCTTCTGCGTTACCAGAAAAAGATGACGATCCGGACCCTTTGCGGTGGTTCTTTATTCAAATTGGAAATTGGTGCTGTCAGCATTGTGGTGGTGTGTAAACTTCATAGATCAACCTATAGTGTTTTATAGGTAGTATTTTCTCTTTCCAATTTTCTTTCTTTATTTTTGTTCATGTCATTTTAGTCGAGCACTCCATTCTTTCATTCATGGCTTTTTTATATGTATTTCCATTCATTCATGGCTCTGATGTCCCTGTTTGATTGATAGAAATGGAAAAAGAAGCATATTGGTGTACATTTCTCAGAGAATTTACAGTAGTATCATGTTTCTTCTGCCATTATATGTGTTTATGCACTGTCCAAATTTATCGACTTAAGCTTGATTATATTTACGCACTGTACAAAATTTCATTTCTTTTCTGGTTTAGCAAAGTATCATGCCCTTAGATGTGAGCTGGATTCGAATCTACTAACCCAGTGTAACACTCCGCCAGAGGCAGGATGTTACCGACAGGAGACAATATTAACCCATCTCCATAAGCCTCTAAATTTACCGAAAATCCGGCATGATGTATCCTAAAAACTGGACAATTTGGATCTCAATCCAGCATCAAAACGAATTTGAAATAAACATTATATATCAAAATGGACTTCAGGTCCAAACCAACACATCAAAATCATCACCTAAGGGCTTCGTGCCCATATCATCTATCAACACTTAAGGGCTCTGTGCCTGCAACATCATAAGCAATCAAAATTTTAACTTATTAATATAAACCACGTGCTCAAAGACAACAGAACATCAATCACAAATCCTAGTCCTCTAAACCCTTCCCAGGACGCTTGCGAGGATGACTGCCGCTTGGGTGATCCGCGTCTCGAACATAACTTCCAAAGCTATCGTGGTTGACTAATCTGGAAGCCAACCTGCAAAACTACAAACTGGTTTGGTGTGAGTTATAAAAACTCAGTAAGTAACCATGCAAACACTACAAACAGAGCATACAAGTCAATCACATTATAAGTTTTTCAAATTTACTAAATTACAACGAGTTCAGGGTTATCAACTTTTGTAATCATTTATACTTTATTCATGTCAAAGTTTCATATTTTCATGTCCACATACATGCCAATCTCATAACTAACATTCAAAGCATACAAAGTAAAACTCGAATACCATAAAGTATATCGTTTAACATCAATTCCACTTCAATCACGTGAAATCTATACTTTTATCACAAATATCCATATTTGAAATATCATCAAATCAACAGGTCAAACAAACTTTCTTCATTTGGAAACAAACAATTTCAACTCAATGCAAACTTCCTTTAATTACGGTAGCCTCATAATGACTTAGCATGCGTGAATCATATGCATTCATACATATTATAACTCAATTCTCCTATATTCATAAAAAAATATAATTTTAGAATTCTTACACATATATGTACATACAATAACAGCTGAGCAAACATACTTTACAGCATCTTACACTCGCACTGATTTTCAGATTAGTCATTCATTCTACAATAACATTCACAGTTCCAAATATCACGAATTCTATCGCACACACAGAAACACTCAGACATACATACAGTCATCACACAATCGACAACGAAGTATACATAACAGACAATACATCAAAGAAAACATAATCAAACAATACACATATGACTGACTTACACATACAATGTTCGACTCATTACCTATTTTAGAATAGGTATGAGATGAATTCTGTCCGAACGGATCCCTAACCAGCTCGACTACTACACCACGAGATTATCAACCAATTAAACATACACACACATGCACACATATCACGTGACACAAACTCATCACACGATCTCACACACACACATACATACATGTCAAGCATTGCTTATCATCCGTATCATCGAACACATACTTGTATATATCAAACATATGAATATACTCGTTAATTCGAATTTTCGATACCATAGTCTTTTACTGTTCTCATATCCTTTACCTATCGATCAAACATACACTGTTTTCAAAATTCTTTCTGAAACATTGTTATAGTATCTTATCCATTATACACTTCCATTCATTTTCGTATCTTATCAATCATATACTTTTATCAATCAGAAAAGACTCAGCTACATACCAAAGCAAATACGTGTGCTAATACTTATACATATACATATACGTACCATTATACATTCATACAGTTACATACATAAACACTTGAATATAGACATTGAGCTCGTCAAGTACTTCACTTTATAGCATAGCAATAACCAAAAATCCATACCTGTGGTGGTCGATTACTTAACTATACATAGTCTCGCACTTCTTCCTCAATAACATCTCTTATCTATTCTCATCTTAACCTAAACACTTCAATCATCTATATAAGTATATATAAAGATAAATCAACATTCAGGTACTCATCGCATGGGTTACTTACCTGGCTTTGCGAGCACTCCAGGTCCTAGTCACATATGTCAAAACAAATGGCGAAAAGCTGTTAGAATCGTGATTTATGGTATTCTTGACTTAACTACAATAAAATTTCGGATCTTTTCGGGATAACCAAATCAAGTGCGTTTTCAATTTTTCAGTTTCAATAATCTTAAAACATCATTACAAATAATTTCAAGCCACTAGTTCACCTAAATTCTCGGTTTACGTGTTTTTGGAAAATTTTCCTAAAAAAGTTTCCGCAAACGCTACGGAAGGGTCTCGAACCCTCCGAACCTATCTGGATTTATTCAAACATATTTGTAATATCATAAATAACTCATAACTATCATCAAAACCAAAACGCATCTTTATATGCAAAAATCCATTTTTACTGGAAACTTGCATATTCTACCGGATCGATCAAATTCGTTTCGTTTTTAACTCGGATTCTACCAAATGCACATATTCAATATACTAATACTCAATCAATTCAATTTATATCATTACGCTACTCTACAAAGCTACTCGATACATCCAAATATTTAGCAATAAACTTGAAATTTGTGTATTTTTACTGGGAGGTCTTACCGAGATTTCGAGGCCATATACAGACTCCAAACGATCTCACGAACGCACTGGAATCAATGAAATTCTGATCGGAGTTACTGTTCACTGTGGGTCACTATTCATCTGAATCTTACTTCCTCGATTCGCGTGCAACAGTGCACGGAATGGAAAATCTGTCACTGCAAACTTGTAGTACTCCCTGAGAGCTTCGATTTGGCGGTGGCTCAGGCCGTGAAATGAAGCAAAGATTCACGTGCAACCGTGCACGATATGGAAAATCTGTCACTACCAACTTGTAGTACTCCCCGAGAGCTTCGTTTTGGCGGTGGCTCGGGCCGTGAAATGAAGCAACGATCCGGGATCGGAAAAATCACTATCGCACATTTCTCCCCCTTTATCTCGCCACTCCGGCAGCCTAAAGGGAAATCGTCGGTCACCACGTGGCCGGCCTTGTCGGGACGAAGCCGGTGGTGCCGGCGTGCACCGCCGGGGGTGGCCGGCCGGCTGTGCGCCGACCACCACTTCTTTCTCTCTCTTCTCTTTTCTCTTTCTTCTTGTATCTCTTTCTTATTTTTCCTATAATGATGAACAGTAAAATAAGCCTTACATATAGTGCCATTTTTCAGAAATTACAAAATTGCCCCCACTTAGAAGGGTATTTTAGGAAATCAGCTATTTTGAAGCCTTTCTGATACAAATTTCAAAAAGTGTTCAACACGAAAGTTGTTCGTCTCGAAAAAACGAGTCCGATAGTTCTAGAATCAGCTCAATCGGAGTTCGTTTGTAATGTTTATTACTGAAACAAGAAACTTTTATGCGTATAACGATATAATTAGGAATCGCTTAACTGGTTCTCCAAACCACGCATTTTCTAACGCGATGAATCTTCACTGTAAAATATTCGATTCTATTTTCCAATACATAAACTCTGATTCTGCGAATATCATCTCGCTCTAAATCTTTAACTTTAATTCAGAAACATTTTAGAACTACTCCTAAAAATTCGGGATATTATACCAGTATACAACTAAATAGCTATAGCTATAGCTATTTGGTTTGATATTACGCCATTGATTGAAACGATGAAAGGAAAGAAAATGAGCATGAAATTGATATTGTAGTATCATACATCATCAATACATCTAGTATATTATACAGCAATTATATGATTATCAGATTATACATGGTAGAAAGTAACTCGGATTATGTATAGCAAGATTTACACCCATTATTAATCATTTCTTGTAAAGTTTGATATCTCGCCATTTTGATTCCATGTAATTGCTTGAGCCAACAGGAGCAGCATAAACACCACATTTGAAATACAAATCTCCAGGTCCCTGATCATTCACTACAAACTTCTGTTCGCCATTGATGAAAACTGTGATCTTCCCTTTTCCAACATCATGAATGACATTGAGTCTGAACCATTTATCATTTAAATCTGTTGCCACCGTGTTGAATTTATAGTATTTCATATCTCCATTATAAATTCGAAGTTGTAGAGTTGTAGCTCCCTCGGTTGCTCCATGAATCTGCATTATTGTTACACCAGATGTGCCTTTTGGGACATAAGCATACCCTTCAAATTGCCAAATCCCAGATGAGTAATCATATCCCTGAAACAAACTTAAAAGACTTTTAGACATGTAATGAAAAAGTTGGTGACATTTTTAGCATATGCCTTACCTTTATGCGTACTTCAGTACGTGGTCTGGTGCCACTGCTAGACTTGAAGGGCCTGTCGTGGTTGTAAACCCAAAAACTTCGTATCCCATCTTTGTAAGTGTAACGAGCTCCCAATGGTTCGTTGTAAGGTTTCTGTAAGACGAAATTATCCTCCGCTAATCGCAATTGAGTGAATCCATCAGTAGGATCAGCACAAAAAATTTGATGGCTTTTCAAAGAGCATACAAGCAGCAGCAGCAACAGAAAGCTGTAGTAGGAAAAATTATTCATTGTTCCAAATTCTCTGGCTAGTTGGGTACCACTACCCTATATCGAAATTCCTATTTATAATCAAATTCTACAATGGGGTATGCAAGTTCAGACGATATTGAATTCAGATGCTTAAATTTCTATCTTAGTTCTTGCTATTCATAAAATTATAGGAATACTTTTTTTTTTTCAATTGACTACAAATGTATGTTTTTTAATCCAGCCAAAATGGGAATTATTGCAACGAAAATTCAGTAAATTATTATTTGGAATGTAACTTTGTTGTCTCTGTTAATTGTCACATAGCATCGTTTCATTAATTATAATTTATGTTAATTTCAGCTTCCCGTTGACGGTAAAGTTTCTGTTGTTTTTGGAAAAGTCACTCTATGTATAAGAGTGGGGCCAGTTTTTTAACTTTTATTTATATATAAATAATTTGAAATCTGTTCAACTATTAAATACATATATTTATAACATATTCAAAAAAAAAAATTCACTTTTAGCAATTTTATGATTTGAATTTTTTAAAAATGCAGACGTGTACAGAAGGCAACGACTTTATTATACGCAAGTAAATACATGCATCTATTTTTAAATTTCGAATTTCGACACTGCATTATGTTTAAATTTAAATTTCATCAAATTCATTTTATCCTATACATACTTTGGAAAAGTCACTCTTTGTATAAAAGTGGAACATTTTTATTTTTTATTTTTTATTTTAACAATTCTTTGATCTGAATTTTTAAAAATACATAATCCCACTACACAGATTGTCCTTTTTACTCCAACAATAAGAAATCCTAAGCTTCAATAATTTATTTTTCCTCTTTGTTCTTTGTTCAGACTCAGTTCAGATCATTGTACATATTATAAAAGGTTTAGAAATAATGACTTTATTATTTTGCTGTTGTATGTGGATGACATGTTAGTAGCAGGTCCAAACAAAGATCGAGTCCAAAAATTAAAGGCACAGTTAGTTAGGGAGTTTGACATGAAGGATCTGGGATCAGCAAACGAGATTCTAGGGATGCAAATATACCGAGACAGAAATAACATGAAGATTTGGCTTTCTCAGAAAAATTACTTGGAGAAAATCTTACGCGGTTCGATATGAAAGATTATTAGTCAATTTCTACCTCACTTCCTATTAATTTATAGTTATCCTCATTTATGTGTCGTGGCAATGAAGTTGGGAGGAAGGACATATCTCGAGTACCGTATGCATCGGCAGTGGGAAGCTTAATGTAAGCCATAACTTGTACAAAACCAGACATTGCACAAGCAGTGAGAGCATTTAGTCATTTTATGGCGAATCCTGGTAGAGAACATCGAAATGCTGTTAAGAGGATCTTTATCTTTAGATATATCAAAGAAACCTCAAATGCTACATTATGTTATGGAGGATCAGAATTAGTTATCAGGGGCTACGTGGATTCAGATTTTGCATGAGATATTGAAAAAAGAAAATCCACTACATGTTATATGTTTATACTTGTAGGAGGAGCAGTGAGCTGGATATCCAAGTTACAGAGTGTTGTGGCTTTGTCTACAACAGAAGCTGAATACATGGCAGCTACATAAGCTTGCAAGGAAACTATTTAGTTTCAAAGGTTATTGGAGGAGCTCGGGCACAAACAAGAGAAGACTATATTATTTTGTGACAGTTAAAGTGCTTTGTATATTGTAAAGAATCCAACATTTCATTCAAGAACAAAGTATATGTAGATACAATATCACTTTGTTCGTGAAGTAATGAAAGAAGGCAATGTGGACTTATTGAAGGTACACACCAATGAGAACCTTGCAGATGTAATGACCAAGCCTATCAATACAGATAAGTTTAGTATCACAAAACCACTTTACCATTAACGGTGAAGGAACTTGTTAAATATTTTATGAGAAAAGACTATATTGCCCATGTTTCATTTATATTGTGAAGATAAATTATGTTTACACCACGTCAAGTTTAGAAAATTCTCTATGCACTTGTATCACCCCGGTAATCCCGATGACTACTAAGTTATGGATGGCATAGCGCATGATATAAATCATGTTCAAGAGTGTATGTGTTTGTGGAATTATATTTCGGACCTTCGATAAATCCTTTGTAGTTCCAATACGGAATTTATTTTATGTTCCACTTCGTACAACGAGTAGTATTTGGGGCATAATCTTTTTATACGATCTCTGAATTTTATGAATTTTATATCTTCGAAAAGCTAAGACCAAGACCTACAACTTCTGTGTAATTTTCCAAATAAGAACCAGAATCAGGCCAAAAACACAGCTAACAAATTCGAATGAATAGTACCCCGAGGACTAATCTAGATAATTCTCCAAGGTTCACAATATTTCTGATTTTTTTTCATAAAATCATTACACAAATTAGCCAAATCAGCCCCTAATATAAATAGGGGACACTATTCATTCATCCCCAAGATAGACGAAGAAGAAGAAGAAGAAGAAGAAGAAGAAGAAGAAGAAGAAGAAGAAGAAGAAATGTGAGGAGAAGAAATAAATGAGAGGAAGAAAGATTTTGAAACTTTACAAGAAATTTTGAAGAAGAATGAGGAGAATCTAACACAAACCAAGTTTAGAAAGAAGAAAGAAAGGCTTGTGGACTCTAATGGAAAAGATAAAGCATGATTCAAGGTAAGGAATCTTGACCTAAAATTTGATTTGTGGGGTTTTGATAAAATAAAGTTATGCTAGTGTTGTTGGCATGTTAGTAATTGCATCAAGGTGGATAAGGAACTAGGAAATTGATTGGATTAAGAGATGGACAAATTTATAAAATACTAGATATTAAATTAAATTAAGATTTATGAGATTAAAGGGTTGCTTCGATGATCGTATATTGGTATAGAATGTATGAATGTCATGTTGGACAATTATGACCCATAACGTCACTATTTGTAAAAGACATTGTGGTTTTTGTACAAATTAACTATGTGACAATGTAAATTGCTATTTTATCATTTTGTAATTTGATTACTTGAATATATAAATGATAAAAGTCCTTATGATTAGTTTCAGATTAATAAGATATGAGACAATATCAATCCACAAAGGTTTAATCATTAAATATCTCTAGTCGTAGTATTATCGAGATTGAACATTGATAATACGGAATAGACTAGTATTGCACTTGAGCGCGTTGTGGGAGCATAACGACATAGTTCTCATATATTTAAGTATTGGATACTTATGCAAGTGTGATAGGAGGTTGTGTTTACCGATGGTACGGGAACAGCTTCGCTCTGGATAGACCCCTCAGAATCCCATTGGTATGAGACAATAAGATATGATTAGTTTCAGATTAGTTTCAGATTAATAAGATATGAGACAATATCAATCCACAAAGGTTTAATCATTAAATATCTCTAGTCGTAGTATTATCGAGACTGAACATCGATAATACAGAATAGACTAGTATTGCACTTGAGCGCGTTGTGGGAGCATAACGACATAGTTCTCATAATTTAAGTATTGGATACTTATGCAAGTGTGATAGGAGGTTGTGTTTACCGATGGTACGGGACAGCTTCGCTCTGGATAGACCCCTCAGAATCCCATTGGTATGAGACAATAAGATATGATTAGTTTCAGATTAGTTTCAGATTAATAAGATATGAGACAATATCAATCCACAAAGTTTAATCATTAAATATCTCTAGTCGTAGTATTATCGAGACTGAACATCGATAATACAGAATAGACTAGTATTGCACTTGAGCGCGTTGTGGGAGCATAACGACATAGTTCTCATATATTTAAGTATTGGATACTTATGCAAGTGTGATAGAAGGTTGTGTTTACCGATGGTACGGGAACAGCTTCGCTCTGGATAGACCCCTCAGAATCCCATTGGTAGTATGACTATGTGTCTATGTGAATCCGAATCAGGGTAGATGTATTTGGTCTTAACCTGAGACTTGCATCGCTAATACTTGCAACAATCAATACGCTTTGGTTTTGGTCGTCCGGGACTTTAACAGGTTCTGTGTACGCCTCTTCTGGGTTTATTGAGAATCGTAGTGTATTGGGTGTGATGTCAAGACAGAAGTATCACTTCAGTCATATGGAGATGATGATCACGCAGGGATACAAAACTGGTTCTCTATTATGTTGCAACTATATGGATAATATGAAAAGGTCATGATTATCCGATTATAGAGACTAGTTGCTTGTGATCCGATATATGCTTCATACGGGGCAGACACTATTCCAGCCCCAGGCCTTGCATGTGACATCTGATACTGGATCACAATACGCAATACTACGTATACTACGCCTGTTATAGATTATATATTCCTTAAAGAATATTTCTGGAGAATTGGGTAGGCACGGCGCTTTGCTAGAATCCAACCATATCTCGTAAATCGGTAAGAATGTGGTACCGGGTACGCACGTGTTCGGATAGTCCGACGACCAGATTTACTACCATCATATCCAGGGATCTCATGGGTCGCTCCCCGAAGATTCATCGATGACGTATGACTCGAACATAATTAATCTGAGATTAATTATAAGAGAGAGAAAATTAATCTAGGATTAATTGCGGAAAGATTTTATCTGGGATAAAATTCAATTAATAGAGAGAGAACGATTAATTCAGAATTAATCGATTAAATAATATATTCGATATAGTAAATGAAATTAGATTTCATAACGGAATTAAAATTGGATTTTAATTCGGGCGAACGAATTAATTTAGAATTAATTCGCGAGCGACTTTAATAGTAATTTTGATAGGCATAATTATTTAATTAAATTTGATTTAATTACGTCGCAACGAAAAATTCATTAATTCGGAATTAATGATCCCGAGCCCAGAATGTGTTTGCGGGCCAACTCGGATTTTGAATCAAATGGGGCCCACAACAAGTCACATCATTAGTCATTCACTTAACTTTTATTGGATTGAAGTTAGTAGAGATTTTTGAGATAACTTGTAATACACATTAGCTTGATTTGTGAAAGGTGATAGACTATTACCAAATCTTGGATTTGGTATATCATTATTTTGGTTTTTGAAAATCAAATACAACACTTTCACTCAACTCTCTCCTCTCTTCTCATTCACGCCCAAAGCACTCTATATTCCTTTTCTTATTGGCTTGGTCGAGAATCACAAGGGACAAGGGGAAATTTTGTTACAAAAATTCTCCATTGCTAGCACATCAAAGATCATACAAAGGTGATAGGGAAACCTTTCCCAAGAGTTTGGAATCCCATTCTTCAAGCTTGGAGCTTCAACATACAAATCAAGAGGAGCTTTGAGCAACTTCTAAAAGTGGAATTTTTGAACTTCCCACCTATATCCAACCGTTCAATGTGAGTATATTTCCACTATATTCCTTTGAGTATTCACACCTATTACATGCTTAAATGATCTTGGATTGTCCTTAGAAACCCAACAATGGTATCAGAGCCTATTTAAGCATGAAATTGAATTATGGTTCTTAATCTTGAATTTGGGTATTTTTGATTTGAGCATGATTTAATCAAATTTTTTGTTTGAGTATGTTTAGATAATGATAACTTAGAGTTATGCATGATCAATTTTATAAAAAATTAATTGGATTAATTTTCCCCAAATTACTAGGCTTGGCCGAATGCATTAGTACCCTAGGTCATGGAGATTTTTTTTTAAACCATTGGATGTGTTTAAAATGCTTGGATATATTAGTTTGTGATTTAATTGGATTGAAATCAAAATTGATATAAAAATCCCTAAATTGCCGTGAGCCTTGGAAGCATGTTGGAATTGATTTTGCTTCAATTTGTGTTGGACATAAGTTGATTAATAATAAAGCATGATTAATTATGTAAATTGGTATTTTGGAAATGTTAATTTAAATAATTAATTATGGCCATACACTTTAATTAATTAAATTGTGAAATTTGGAATATTAGAATTTAATTAATTTAGGCTTAATTTGGAATTGGGCTAAAATTGTTGTATTTGGGCCTAATGGGCTTGGTTGGGCCAAGTTGGTTTAGGACAATTGGATTGGATCCAAATTGGGCCTAAACCATTCCATTAAGTCCAAATATAATAAATGGGCCTTTTAAAATTTAATTGGGCCTAATGGGCCAAAATTAATTTTGTGGCAAAGGGTGATTCCTTATTGGGCTTTGGTTGCCAAAGTCCATGCCTTAAGAAATTAATTGAAAGCCCATTGGACTTTAATTAAATTGACATTGGATGTTAATTGGGCTTTGAGACCCATTAAGATTAGATTTAGAATCTAAGTCGTAAAGACGCATTAAAAGTGTAATTATTTAATTTAGAATTAAATAAAGAATTAGTATTGAATACAAATTAAATTGGATTTAAAATTATAGTTCGATATAATTCAAGAATTCGTACTTTGAGTACTTATTCTCAAACGAGTTGGACTCGCGCAAATCAAATCGTTGTTTGAACATTGGATGATCACTTAATTCAAAGATTAATTAATTGGATTAGATTGATTGAATAACATGCTTTGTGTGAATACATGGATGTATTGTATGAATAATGTATATCATATGGATATTAGATGGGTGATGGCAATTTTGGAAATTATTGTAATAAATTTAGAATTTATTAAATTGGACCTGCGTGTCCAGCCTTTATCTCTCGATTTTTGTAATTCTCTTCTCACCAATTCCCCTCAATGTAATGAGGTTTCTTTATTGTATTATGTAATTGGGTAGAAGTTAGAATAGTGCTAGCCGGGGAGAGGAAAGTGAGTGATTTGTTCTAGGAACAATTTGTGAGATATCCATCTGCATATCATTATTAATTTATTTATCGCGCCTTATTATGCTTTTAGAATGCTTGTTTAAGGGTGTATGATGAGACCTAATCAAAGATAATTAATTGGTTGCCAATTACGCCAAAAACCCTCAACAAATATTAAGCGTTTTCCTTCCATTGAGTGATTCATTATCAAGATCCAAGATTGGCATTGGTTGTTGGCCAAAGTCAAGACCTTTGTCCATCGCGGATGTGTTTGAATCATGAAGGCTTTGTTCCATATCGCATGTCTTGGCCAAGTTATGATTTGTTGGCCAAAGTCAAGATCACTTCTTGTTCATCGACATCGATTACGAAGCTTTCCAAAGTCAATGGGTCACGCTTAACTGGAATCATTAAGCTTGTTGAGCCAAAGCCAAGGCTTAGTTGATTCAGAAGAAAAGGTTAGGAAAATATATTGGATATATTGGCATATATATTGTATATATGTTTCGGACTTGGAGGTCCACCTACCGGATCTAGGAATTGGATGATATCCAATTGATCTTAAAGATCTCCATAGTTAAATATCATACAGCTTGTTGGCCAAAGTCAAGGTTGTGTGTTATTTAACGGGATCATAGCCCACTAGGAAACTAGGTTTCCCGAGTACTCAACAGATGGTTATAAGCTCGACGAAAAATAGTGGGAGGCTAGTATTGAATTTGCAATTTCGTTCAAATACTTACCAAATACGCGCTTTCAAATTATTTCGTCAATTATATATTTATTAGTTGGACTAATATTTTATTATTTTTCTTGTAACAGTTGGACTGTACCCAAATATCGTTAATTGAATAGTTTGACTATTGCAATTAAGATGACTGGAAAGATCGGGGTTAGAGACATTATCATGGGCGAAAATGTCTTTAATGGTGCGAACTTTCCTGACTGGGATATGAACCTCAGGATTGTCCTGGGGGCTGAGAGGATGCTATATACGATAGAGAGACCTCTCGGGCCTAAGCCCGGAAATGAGCAGCCGCTTGAGCTTGAGCTTTGGAAGACTCATAGCGATGACAACTCAACTGCTCAATCCGTCATACTCGCTGCGATGACCCCTCAATTTCGTCGCCAAAATAAGGGATTGGATCCCTATACTATGATGGTAAAATTGAAGGACCTTCATCGATCTAAACTTAGATCGCAAAGGTATGAAATGCAGAAGAAGCTCTTTCACTCTCGAATGTCAGATGGTACATCTGTTGAGCACCATGTGTCACAGATGATTGCTGACATTGAACAACTGGGTCAGCTAGGCATAACCTTTGAGGCTGAGACTTCTATAGATTTGATCTTGCAGTCTCTTCCTGACAGCTGGAGCGGGTTCATCATGAACTACAATATTATGAACCAAGACCATACTCTTGGAGAGTTGATGGTAATGATGCGTGAAGTAGAAAAAAAAGCTATTGAAGGGAAAAAAGAGCGAGGCACACTTCACTTCAACATCTCAGTCTCCGAGGGCTTGGCCTAAGGCAACTGGAGGTGTAAAGAAGAAGAAGAAGAAGAAGAAGGGCAAGGCCAAATCGTCAAAGTCTTCTGGGAAGGCAAAGGAAAAATCCCAAGATGTATGCCTGCAGTGTGGCAAACGGGGTCACTGGAAGAGTGACTGCCGTGAGTACAAGGCGTACATGAAGGAAATGAAAGCGGGCAAGGCACCAACTTCATGTATGTTTGTTATAGAAATAAAAATGTCTACTTCTAGTTTTAAAAATTGGATTTTTGATTCTGGTTGTGGTACTCATTTATGTACTGATGTGCAGGATCTACGGATTAGCAGGAGACTGGCCTCATGAGAGATAGACCTCCGAGTTGGAAATGGGACAAGAGTCGCCGTTTTGGCTGTTGGGACTTATATTTGGGAACTGCCCTCGGGGCATGTACTTAATCTTTCAGACTGTTATTATATACCTAGTTTGACTAGGAATATTATATCTGTATCTTTATTAGCCCAATGTGGGTATACTTTTTTATTTAGAAACACTGGGTGTTTTATGTATAAAAATGATATGGAGATATGCAGTGCTGATGTGAATAATGGTCTTTATATTTTAGATATACATCAATCTCAAACATATAATGTAACAAACAAAAGTCTTAAATTAAGTAACAAAGATGAAACTTATATGTGGCATTGTCGTTTGGGACACATTAACAAGACTCGCATATCCACACTTTCGAAGAGTGGGTACTTGGACGGATTTGATCTAAATTCATATGACGTCTGCGAATCTTGTTTATTAGGCAAAATGCCTAAAACACATTTTAGCGGTAAAGGTGCACGTGCCACCGAACTGTTAGCCTTCGTTCATAGTGACGTATGTGGGCCCATGTCTAGCCAGGCTAGAGATGGATATGAATACTTCGTAACCTTTACGGATGATGCATCGCGTTATGGTTATGTGTATCTTATGAGACACAAGTCGGAAACTTTTGAGAAATTCAAAGAGTTTCGACACGAAGTAGAAAAACAGACTGGTAAAAGTATTAAAACATTACGGTCGGACCGTGGTGGGGAATACTTAAGCAATGAGTTTCTTGATTACTTGAAAGAGTATGGTATTCTTTCACAGTGGACTCCTCCCAGAACACCGCAATTAAACGGTGTGTCCGAATAGAGAAACCGATCTTTGTTAGACATGGTAAGGTCAATGATGAGTCGCACTGAGCTACCTATTTCCTTCTGGGGATATGCATTGAACAGTGCAATACTTATTTTGAATAAGGTTTTTCATCAAAGTGTGTTCAACAGACTCCGTATGAAATATGGACAGGAAAGAAACCGGGTTTCTCATTCCTGAAAATTTGGGGTTGCTGGGCATACGTTAAACGTTTGGATGGTACCAAACTTGAACCCAAATCGGATAAGTGTCTATTTGTAGGTTATCCTAGGGAAACAAAATGATATTACTTCTACAACCCACAAGAGAACAAAGTATTTGTTGCTCTACATGCGGTTTTCCTTGAGAATGAATTCCTAAATGCAGTAGTAAGTGCGAGGAAAGTAGAACTCGATGAAAATCAGAGTGATACTGTTCCTGGCATAGAATCCTTAACGAAACATGAACTGTTCATCAGGGATGAGACTGTACCACAATCTTCGAATTCACAAGAACCGCGTAGGTCGGAGAGAGTCAGAAAACAACCTGAGAGGTATGGGTTTCTGATCTCACCTCAAGTGGATATTAATCTTATTGAGGAAGACGAATCGACTATGTATGAGGAAGCGATACAAGGTATCGACTCCGGTTTATGGCAAGATGCCATAAAGTCTGAAATGGATTCCATGTACACCAACTAAGTTTGGACACTGGTTGATTCACCAGAAGGCGTAAAGCCTATTGGTTGCAAATGGGTCTTCAAGAAGAAGACCGACATGGATGGCAACATACAAACGTACAAAGCTAAGCTTGTAGCGAAAGGGTATTGTCAACGACATGGTGTCGATTACGACGAAAATTTTTCGCCTGTTGCCATGATTAAATCCATTCGGATAATGCTTGCTATTGCCGCATATTTCGATTACGAAATATGGCAGATGGACGTCAAAACCGCTTTCCTTAACAGAAACCTTTTGGAGGATGTTTATATACAACAGCCTGACGGTTTTGTCGTACCTAAACATGCAGACAAGGTTTACAAGTTAAATCGATCCATTTATGGATTGAAGCAATCATCGTATTCTTGTAACCAACATTTTGATGAGATCATAAAAGAATATGATTTCGTTCAAAATGAGGATGATCTTTGTGTATATAAGAAGGTTAGTGGGAGCGCACTGACATTTATTGTCCTTTATGTTGATGATGTATTACTTATTGACAATGACATTCCCATGCTACAATTGGTGAAAGCTTGGCTTTCATTAAAATTCCCATGCTACAAAGATCTACCGGGATAGATCTAGAAAGCTGCTTGGACTCTCCCAGAGCATATATATTGACAAAGTGTTGAAGAGATTCAACATGGAACAGTCTAAGAGGGGACTGTTGCCAGTGTCACATGGCGTCACTCTATCTAAGGACATGTGTCCTAAAACTCAATATGAGAGAGACAACATGAGTCAGATCCCGTTCGCTTCGGCAGTCGGGTCGATCATGTATGCCATGATATGTACATGACCTGATGCCTCGTATGTTTTGAGCATGTGTAGTCACTATCAGGCCGATCCAGGTGATGGTCACTGGGTTGCGGTTAAGAACATCCTTAAGTATCTTAGACGAACTAGGGATGCGTTCTTAATCTATGGAGATGGAGAACTTGAGGTAAATGGGTTTACCTATGCAAGTTTCCAAACCGATAAAGACGACTGTAAGTCGCAATCTGGGTACATATTTTAACAACGGAGCAGTAAGCTGGAAATCTTCCAAGCAAGAGACTATTGCCGATTCAACAACAGAAGCAGAGTATATGCTGCAGCTGAAGCAGCAAAAGAGGCAGTTTGGATCCGTAAATTCCTAATTGGATTAGGAGTAGTTCCGTTAGCAGCTGAGCCCGTTCCATTGTATTATGACAATTACGGGGCTATAGCGCAGGCTAAGGAACCGCGGTCTCATCAACGATCCAAGCATGTTCTTCGACGTTTCAATCTGATTCGTGAGATCATACATCGTGGCGATGTGAAGATCGAGAAGGTTGCATCAGAGGACAACATTGCAGATCCGCTGACGAAAGTTATTCCTCAACAAAAGTTTGAGCGACATGTACATAGTTCAGGTGTTAGATACTTGAGTGACTGGCTATAGGCCAAGTGGGAGATTGTTGGACAATTATGACCCATAACGTCACTATTTGTAAAAGACATTGTGGTTTTTGTACAAATTAACTATGTGACAATGGAAATTGCTATTTTATCATTTTATAATTTGATTACTTGAATATATAAATGATAAAAGTCCTTATGATTAGTTTCAGATTAGTAAGATATGAGACAATATCAATCCACAAAGTTTTAATCATTAAATATCCCTAGTCGTAGTATTATCGAGACTGGACATCGATAATGCGGAATAGACTAGTATTGCACTTGTGCGCGTTGTCGGAGCATAACATCATAGTTCTCATATATTTAAGTATTGGATACTTACGCAAGTGTGATATGGTTGTGTTTACCGATGGTACGGGAACAGCTTCGCTCTGGATAGACCCATCGGAATCCCATTGGTAGTATGACTATGTGTCTATGGGAATCCGAATCAGGGTAGGTGTATTTGGTCTTAACCTGAGACTTGTATCGCTAATACTTGCGACAATCAATACGCTTTGGTTTTGGTCGTCCGGGACTTTAACAGGTTCTGTGTACGCCTCTTCTGGGTTTATTGAGAATCGTAGTGTATTGGGTGTGATGTCAAGACGGAAGTATCACTTCAGTCATATGGAGATGATGATCACGCAGGGATACATAACTGGTTCTCTATTATGTTGCAACTATCGGGATAATATGACAAGGTCATGATTATCCGATTATAGAGACTAGTTGCTTGTGATCCGATATATGCTTCGTACGGGGCAGACACTATTCCAGCCCCAAACCTTGCATGTGACATCTGATACTGGATCGGAATACGCAATACTACGTATACTACGCCTGTTATAGATTATATATTCCTTAAAGAATATTTCTGGAGAATTGGGTAGGCACGACGCTTTGCTAGAAGCCAACTATATCTCGTAAATCGATAAGAATGTGGTACCGGCACGTGTTCGGATAGTCCGACGATCGGATTTACTGCCAACATATCCAGGGATCTCATGGGTCGCTTCCCAAAGATTCACCGATGATGTATGACTCGAACATAATTAATATGGGATTAATTATAAGAGAGAAAATTAATCTACGATTAATTGCGGAAAGATTTTATCTGGGATAAAATTCAATTAATAGAGAGAGAACGATTAATTCAGAATTAATCGATTAAATAATATATTCGATATATTAAATGAAATTAGATTTCATAACGGAATTAAAATTGGATTTTAATTCGGGCGAACGAATTAATTTAGAATTAATTCGCGAGCGACTTTAATAGTAATTTTTCTAGGCATAATTATTTAATTAAATTTGATTTAATTACGTCGCAACGGAAAATTCGTTAATTCGGAATTAACGAACCCGAACCCAACTCAGATTTTGAATCAAGTGGGGCCCACAACAAGTCACATCATTAGTCATTCACTTAACTTTTATTTGATGGAAGTTAGTAGAGATTTTTGAGATAACTTGTAATACACATTAGCTTGATTTGTGAAAGGTGATAGACTATTACCAAATCTTGGATTTGGTATATCATTATTTTGGTTTTTGAAAATCAAATACAACACTTTCACTCAACTCTCTCCTCTCTTCTCATTCACGCCCAAAGCACTCTCTATTCCTTTTCTTATTGGCTTGGTCGAGAATCACAAGGGACAAGGGGAAATTTTGTTGTAAAAATTCTCCATTGCTAGCACATCAAATATCATACAAAGGTGATAGGGAAACCTTTCCCAAGAGTTTGGAATCTCATTCTTCAAGCTTGGAGCTTCAACATACAAATCAAGAGGAGCTTGGAACAACTTCTCAAAGTGAAATTTTTGAACTTCCCACCTAAATCCAACCGTTCAATGTGAGTATATTTCCGCTATATTCCTTTGAGTATTCACACATATTACATGCTTAAATGATCTTGGGATTGTCCCTAGAAACCCAAAATGTCAAAGTTGAAGAGGTATTTGTGTGAAGGTCGTAGTGTGGGGTGTTGGTATTGCATTATGGAATTTGGAACTGGAGAGTTGAATATTGGCCTGGAATCAGGCCAGCATCGCAATGCGTATGGGATTGCATCGTGACGTCGAGTTTAGAGATGCCCTCTGTTTCAGGTCTGAGTGTGTGGACGTCGCGACGCTCAACACTTGATGTCACGACGCAGATAATGAAAATACACTCTACCTCAAGTCGGTGCATGTGAGAGTCACGCAGAACATTTGAATGCCCTCTACCTTGGGTCAGTGTGTGTGAGACTCCGAACATGTGAACACCTTTTACCTTGGGTCGGTGCGTGAGGGAGTCACGCTGAACTTACCCTATACCTCGGGTTGGTTATGTGTTTGCCTAAGGTCGGTCGTGAGGAAGACTCGAGTCGGTCATGTGGAAGACTCGGGTCGGTCATGTGGAAGACTCGGGTCGGTCATGTGGAAGACTCGGGTCAATGGTGTGGAAGACTCGGGTCGGTGGTGTGAAGCCTCAAGTCGGTCATGTAGAAGTTGCGACGCTCAACACCTCGAGTCGCGACGTAGAACATAAAATGCTCTCTGCCTGAGTCTGTTGTTATGGACGTCGCGACACTCCAGACCCGATTTTGTGACGCTCCAGAGTCGATGTCGCGACGCGTAACAGAAATAGTTTCATTTTATTCCAATTGTAACTTAGGATGTAAAAGGCAAACTAGGGGTTTCGTATCACCTCATTTACACGCATTATATCATGTTACAAGCATAATCAATGACTTGTATCCTAATTAAGTTTGTCAATTATAGATCATCACAGGAACCGTAACTTCTTTTGGCGAAATAAAATAATGACAGCCAGATTCCAAATCTGTGAGTGAACCTTTTTCTCAAATTTATTTATACTTATATGTTTTTGAATTGAGATTTAAATTTCAAGTACATAAGGCATTAGCCAAGTTTGATTACAAATGCTTTACAAATTGATAATGTTTTTAGAAAGATTGATTTTAGAGTATGATTTTGTGATTTTGGAGACATGAGGGAAAAACTCACCTCATATGTAACTTGGTACATATAATGGAATTGATGGTTACTGGAATTGACAGATTCAGAACATATGCACATGTAGAGTAGGACTAGGGGGACAATGATACATAATGCCCATAGATCCTAGATTTTAGGGTTAGGGGGACGGCGATACGTAACGTCCCTAGACCCTAGATTCAGGCACATGATGGTGGCATGTATTGGGGGACAGTGATACGTAACACCCAAGTGTCATGGATTTGCACACCTGGCTATAGTTCAGTGGCTTAGGGGACCGCAAGACTTAACACCCTAGGACTACTAGTTTAGGCGTATGGGGGGACGATGAGACGTAACAACCTAATACGTCAGGTTTTCTAGAGATATGGTTTTCAGTTTAGGCGTATGGGGGGACGACGAGACGTAACAGCCTCATACGTCAGGTTTTTCAAAGACAGATTTTAAGAAATATGGTTTTCAGAAATGATGGTTTTATGAAAAGAATTTTAGAAAGAGCATTTGTATAGAAAGACTAAGAGTTTTATAGATATAAACGAGTTGCAAGAAAGGTTCACAGAAAGATATCGGTTTTCAGATACGAAAGAGTTTTCGGAAAAGATTATTTTCTTGAAGATGATTTCGATTTCAGAAACAAATGAATGTTTTATAAAGTATTTCAATTTTCATTTTTAAAATTTTCCACTCACTAGGTCGTGCAAACGATCTAACCCCCCACTCCCAGTTTTTCTATTTTGCAGGTTTACCCAGAGGATGAGCTCGGGAGGATGGATAATGATGGCAATCACTATGGTGTTTGGTCCACCAGGTCAAGTCAGAGAGAGAGTTCTATCAGAGTCACAATAAAGTCATACATCAGATATTAGTATGGGATCAGTCATTGTATTGAGTAAAAGTGTCCATAAACAGAGTTGTAAATTGTATTGTTATTAAGTAAACAGTTATGAACATTGAGTCACATTCCAGGTTGTTGAGATTGGGCAATGGTCCCTATGCACGTTCTTAGATTTGAAATGAGTTTATAATATCGATCATAGTCAGAAAGACAGAGGCTTAGAGGAATAAGTCAGCATATTCTCTGCTGGTAGCATCTCCCGGAGATGGATGTTACAACACCACTTTCAGTTTAGTAAATTATTTCTACATCACCTCCAAACTAGTAAATTATTTCATTTTAAATTAATAAATAAATTTTTAATTCTACATACATACATTTATAACAAAAATTTGAAAGCACAAATCATATTTCAACTAAAAACTTTAAATTTTAATTTTTTTAAGCATTAAAAATTAGTTTTTTCAAAACCCGATCAGAGTTTTTGCCATCCGTATTGTTAGGTCGGCTCAAACATGTTGAGGATAGTAATGCATAGGAATGGTAAAAATTCCCACGGGATGTGACAAAGGAACCCATTTTTTTGAATTGAACCAAGTAAACCCCTAAGAATCAATGATTTCTTCGAACAAATCCCTCCAAATTTAGCCCTAAACCACCAAGGTGTTGGGGCAGTTGTGGAACCCCTAGGGTCGGATCGGTGTCCCGGGTAGTAAAAATGGGTCTAACCCGTGGAAATAAAGTATGGGTATAATTTTAAATTATTTAATAAAATACTATATTCCATTACGAGTGTATTGGAAAAAACTGGGACTGAATCGGAGTCCGGAAACTCCCGAACGAAGCAAAACAAAAACTGCGCGCAACAAGCGCGTGACACGTGTGTAATACATGCGCTACAGTACGTGCGCATACTGTAGCGCCCATGTGTGAATCATTTTTTTTGTTTTCTTTGTTCCTTTTATCATTTCCTTCAGCTCACTTTCCAGTAAGCTGAATGGATTAGGGTATTTTACTCTAATCACTTTCGGTTCTCTCTAAACACTTTAAAAACACCCAAAATTATTTTTTAATTTCAAAACCAACATTAACACATGTTATAGAATAAAAATCAAGTTTTTCAAAATATCAAATATTTTCACAAAAACATAAATTTATTCTAAATACGCATTTACGTAAATTTTGAATCCATTACACAAACCAAATTATAATCCCAATAAGAAATGTCTCGTGAACAATTCTAGGTCACCCAAAGATGGTCAAGTGATTCTAGAATGATAGCCATAACTCTAAGCCTTAATCTAGAGTTCCAAACTCTAATTAATTATTACATGTCCAACATGAACATTTTGACCTAATTACAAGCATATTGTGTTTATACTTCCAAAGCATCCTAACACAATTTATTAGCCTTATTTCAACATTAAGCTATGTGATCATGCATCTAATACATAAATAAACATAGCTTAGGAGAAGATCAAACATTACCTAGCAAGCTTGATGCAAGATCCAATCTACTTCTCCTTTGTTGAAATTGTTGGAGAACCTCCAAGTGTGCAAAGTTCACTTTAAGATCCAATCTTGTTTCCAATGCTTCCAAGCTTCACTTCAAGATACAATCTTGATTTCTCCTAGATGAAATGTTGTAGAGACCTCACAAGCTTCTCTAAACACTTCTCTAACTTAGGCTAATTTCTCTAAAAATTTGCCTGTATTTGTACTTGTAATTAAAATCTTCCTAAAGCTTGCTATTTATAGCAAAACTTAGGCAATTTTTAATTAATAAAAGTTCTAATCAAATTTTAAGTGGGCTTCATCCAATTTGTCCAAATATGTATAATTAGGTGTGACTAATCTCCATTGTCTCCAACTTTGATTTAATCCAATTAAATCAAGCCAAGGATTAGGAAATGGATTAGTTAAATGTTTGCCACCTTGATTTAATCCAATTAAATCAATCCAAAACCACCTATTATTACATACTTACAATTACCATAATATCCTCAAATGGTGGAGATAATTATGATTTTACAATTAAGCTCTTATGTAATTATTGAATTAATCCAATTAATCCAATTAGGTCAAAGTAAATAATCAATGTTATCAAATAACACTTGATTATCTTAATTGATAATTATAATATCGAATATTCTCTTTTATCAAAAATAAATCGGCTACCCAAGTGCTCAACGAGTACACTTCATATTGGGACTCTCTAAGTTCAGACATGTTCGTCATATAAGCCTAACTAATATGTACGCAATTCGGCCACCTCCGAATTCACGAAGAACATGAACGACCTTTCTGAACTATACAAGTCGATGTCATCACATATGTTTAACAATCCCTCCGTCGTAGGCTATTCGAGTTGTGCTTAGGAAACATAGAATACACCGTCAAGTTTCCAAGGCGCACATCTCATGTCGACATGTCCACGATTCCTTACAACTGATGCGATCCACCCTAGGTGATCAGCTTTGGCCAAAGTCTTTAAGAATCATGACTTACTCACATGGATACCTAAACCCCTTATGGTACACATACGGGCTGACAGATCATATCCTGCTTCGCACTTGATTACTGAGTGCAGCGGTCCACACCCAACGAACATCTAGAGACCAGACCATGAAAGGTTTCTGACATACATGGCATCAAAGTGTGGAGGATCTTACACAAAATCAATGATATCCTATAGTCAAAGGATTACATATGCTACTCGACTCGAAGAGATTCCTATTGACGGTGGTGTGTACTTCCAACTATTAGGAATCACCTATGAGTCATTCAGTATTCGCTCTAACGAATACCCACATGTCTATACGAGTTTCTAAAACTCATGGTACATCGCATTAAACCATTGGAACTCCAATTCCAATACACGATATGTTCTAGTCTTATAAGTTATAGGAATTCGACCGTATTTTAAAACCAACAACTATGAATATTTACTTTATGAAAAGCTTACACCCAGTGTCAAAACTATTCTAAGGTCGATGTCATTCTTAGCATATCTATACATCAATCTAATACGCATAATGACAATACCATTAATAAGGTATGAAATTAAAAATGTAGTTATTTTATTAATAAATAATAAAATGTACAAATCATATTGACACTCCAAACACCAACTCCATCACAAGGAACTATGTCATTGATAACCCATAGATGATGATTCAGAGTGTTTTGCTAGTAGTTGTGGACGCCATTAAGATTGCTAAGCTTAGATAAGTCGGTTGCCACTTGAAATGAGGAAATCCCTTATTAGATCAAGATTCTGCCATAGCCAATAACTTCAATGAAGAAGACAATCTATTTTCACGTAAACCGGGTTTGATTTTATTCAAGAAGAACATGTTTCTTATATATAAAAAACTTAAAGAAAACCATAAAGAGTAAAAAGACCAAAACACCCTTAATGGGTGAAATTACCATAAAGCCTAAAAACTACCATTGGCTTTTAATCAAACATGTCCCCAAATATCGTTTCCCACCTAAAATAACTTAAAACAAAGATTAAAAACTAATCTAACTTAAGAAAAATTTGAGGTGCTTATACAAGCTACTAATTGACTTGTTTATTAAATAAGGAAGGTTCTAAGAATAATTAACCCTAATGACTTGGTCATCTAGTTTAATTACATCAAAACTAAAGTCAACATATCAAATAAACTGATAAAAAAAATTACAAGGTTTGGTCGAATTACAATATGGTAAAAATTAGGCCAAAATTTTCGAATAGGTCATTGTCTTCAAAATGGGCTTGTGAGCGTCACTCAGATCTGATTTGGGCCAAGTGAAATAGCATTAGGCCCTCTCCATTGATGCTCACATGCGTCTCCGGTGTGCCATTGACTTATCTGTTATAGTTGGCAATGAAACTCTGAGCTAATCCTGAATTGCCTTCACTTTTTTCACATCTACCTTGATGCCACCTGCACTCACAACAAAGCCAAGAAAAATAATTTTATCCATGCAAAATGTGCATTTGTCAGAGTTAGCATACAGTTCTTCCTATCTCAACACTTCAGAACATGCCTCAAATGTAGATCATGCTCATCTATTGATTTACTGTAAACTAAGATGTCATCAAAGTATACCACAACAAACTTACCTATAATTGCACGCATAACATGATTCATTAATCTCATAAATGTGCTAGGTGCGTTTGTAAGAACAAATGGAAAAACTAACCATTCATTCAATCTGTATTTGGTCTTAAAAATGATTTTCCATTCATCTCATTCTCATATGAATGTGATGGTATCTACTTTTTAAATCAATTTTACTAAAGACCTTGGACCAATGCAATTCATCCAACATGTCATCTAGCCTAGGAATAATATGGTGATACTTTGTCATTATATTGATGATTGCTCGACAATCGACACACATCCGCCATGCCCCATATTTCTTATGAACTAGAAGCACTAATACCGCTCATGGACTCATGTTTTCCTTACATACCATTTGTCCATCAACACATATACTTGCCTTTGAAGCTCTGTTGTCTCCTCAGGGTTGCTTCTATAAACTGGCTAATTGGGAATGACTATGTCCGGTATGAAGTCTATTTGGTGCTCAATGCCTCTAATGGGTTGGAGAGTATTATGGATGTCTTATGTCAGTACATCGTTGTATTCCTGCAAAAGAGATGAAATAAACACAGGAAGCAAATGATCAGTGTTAGTAAAATAAACACGGGGCTCCTTGTAGACTAACAATAACATAATTTTGTGTTAGGATATATGCCCTAGAGCTTTATGTAATGTAAATAAAATTATTTATTTTGAAATAAAAGATGCATTATTCATTTGTCAAATATTTGACTTAAATCGCATATTGTAAATTATCTTTGTTTACCATTGATTACTCATGTTCCTTCAGACTTAGTGTATAAGTGTCATATATAAGAGGATTTAAGTTTGAAGTTAGTAATCTAAAATAGTCCATAGAGAGCAAACAAAGCGGGTACTTTATTTGTGGTTTATCTGTAGCTGCGGTCCATTCTATAATTATATGGCGGCCTTGATCCAAGATCGTCCATATGATGACATGAGAATTGAGGCACCTTATATGATGTGATCATATAGGACTGGACCCAAATAGAAATGAATTTATTATAATATCCATTAAATAAAGAAATTCATTTCAATCTACTAGATGATCATATATGGATTGATATGAATTTTGAATGTACTGTGAACTCATGAATGGCAGGCCGTGTCCTTTGATTTATAAATGTGAGGTTGGTGTAGTAATCTCGGTCAATAGCTACATACTTTGGGGACATGGTTTGGTGTGTAGCTGAGGACATTTTACATACATATGGAGTTCATTACTTCTTACGATAAGTAGATGAGTATCTTCCTTAAGGGTTGATTCGGTACTTGAACGGTTAGTGCGCTCAAGTCTTTCTACCACTTCTTCTTGCGAGAAGTAAATGAGTATTTTCCCTCTCACGTTCACTCACGTTCCTCTTGGGAACACTCACGGCTTTAGCCTTATTTTCCTCACTGGATTCGGCCTTAGCCTATTTTGTAACACCACGACCGTCATGATATAATTATGTATTTCCTTGTGTATTTATAAGAAATATTCTAGTATTTAATTATGCATTATTAGCATGTATGGTACTCATATAAATTATTTCGGGATCACAGTGTAATACTTTTCAGTTTAATGGTACAACTAGATTTTACCATGTTACAAGTAACTTTTAATATTTTGCCATAACGTGAGCTACCAATGTCGGTTTTCAGTGATCCTTATATCCTCGAAAATCTCAGAAATGATCTACAACTTTCATGTTTAATATTATTCTAAATTTTGACGTGAACTAGGTCAAAAATTACCTCTTTTCTAGAAAATGACATGTGATTGATTTATATTACTATTTTAATTATAAAAATCTTCTTTTGTGATATAAATACAAATACTATTAATCTTTCTGTTTCTTCTTAACCTCATCCTCAAATTTAACTTGGACTTTAGCAAACAAAATTTCTTCCTCCTTCACCTCACCTCACGCCACATCAAGGAAGAGAAGGGAATGCTTTCTCAAGCTACTTTTTAAACTAGTAAGTTCCTTACACACTCCTTCCTCTTTATTTCAAAATTTTCATGTGTGTCTTCCATATCAAATTTTCAAACCATGATGAAATTGGGCATTAATGGATTCTTGTGTTAATATTAAGTGTCATTTGTTGGTTATTGATACATTTGGGGGTGGATTTAACATGAAACACGATTCTTTTTGGCTAGAACTAATAAGTTTGAATCACTTGTCAATGACAAACTCAAGATACCGATGTAGTCCTGACAGCTTTGGCACGTTCAGGATTTCCACTTTCACTTGAATTTGTCTAGTATCAATACACAACCGGTATGGATAAAATCCCATAACCTACACCATCACAGCTTTGGCACGATCTCGGATGCAGTTATAAAAAGATACCCATAAACCGTACGGACAAGACGGACCAAGAAACATTTATCCAATACACGTCACTTTACAACCTTATTTTTAAGCGGGGATTTTCCTCAGGAAGCTATACTCTATATCAAATGCAGAATTTTAATCTAAATCACTTTCTAAACAATTCAATTCTACCTATAGAAAACATAACTTAATTTAACGATTAAATTTCCATCACATTTCCGTTAGCGTAGAACCGAAAAGTCAAGAAACATATATAGATTACATGCATGTGTGAACATTAAAATTGGATTAAATATCAAATATCAAGCATGAATAATGTAATGGATGAAGCATCAGACCTGCTCTGATACCATTTTTGTTGGGGTTTTGGGCGATGGGCGCGGCGGAAGTGCGGTTCGGGTGAAATCATAATTTAAAACTTTTTGAAATTACCGAATAAATTATTCAATATCTAATATGAATAATTTATTCATATTTCACCTAAACCTATTTATTCGATATCAAATAACGACATAAATATAAATGAAACGTCGCGAAAATTTTATGAAAAATATTTTTCCGTAAAATGACGCAAAAGACATTTTTGACCGAACCGATCACCCACCACTTATGGGAAGTCCCCAGGTCAGCCCCAATAGTGTTAGGGCAGTTCATGGGCTGCCTGGACAGTGAAAAATTCACTGTTTGGATAGCCGTCACCTGGTTGGCTCAAAAGTCACCTGATAACGCCGTTTTTCACCGTTTTCGCTTATTTCAACTCCGAAACACTTTCTGACAATTATTCCAACTCCCAAAACACATCCAATACATTCATAAGACATCAAATTCATCATAAAATTTACAGTTTAACCAGAACTGATCCATAAATTGAAATTTCCATTTTTCATGCTTTAAATCTAAATTTTCAACATTAATCAAATTAATCTCAACACCAAATCAAGTAACCACATATGAACAACCCAAGAACAATTCTAGGCATTACAAGAGTGGTCATAACACTCCAGAATGGAAATATGTCATCTAATGACCAAATTGGATACTAATTACAATAATTCCATCCAATATACTTCACACATGCTTTAAACTTCCAAATCCATCAACCAACATCAAAAGCCCCAAAATTTAAGAAACTAGGGAACCCTAGAACTATTCTTAGAATTCAAGAAAACATGAAATTTAATTTCAAGCTTAGGGTTACGTAGATTACCTTTAATCCCTTGAAATCCCAAACTTTGTCTTGAATTTTTCCTTTGTTTCTTCATGGATTTGATCAAACTAATCCTAGGGCTTTTCTTTTGTGAGGATTCGGCAATGGTGGTTCCAAGTGAGAGAGAAAATAAATTTTTTATTTTAAAGAGAATGAGACCGACTTCTAGGGGTATTATTGTCCATTTCCAAAAATTAAATCAATTAATTAAATTAAACTTTATCTCAACAAATCAAATTTGGACAAATAAAGTATAATTAAATCATACCATGTAAACCAATAATAATTGGACAAATTTTCATAACATTTATGAAAAAGGTTTAATTAATTAATCATTTAAATATTTAACAATTAAATATCTAAATAATTAATTAATATAATAATTATTATATATGTATTTTATTTACAATAAATAACAAATACATATATTTATGGCATGTGTCAAAATCTCATTTGACGAATAATTAATGTGTATCTAATCGTATTATATATCAAATACAAATACACAATAATTATTATCGGAAAAAATCCCCTAATGCATGTGTTATCGTTTAACCGATTAAACGACTCGAATTAATTCACTTAATCCGAAGTATTATGAATAATCCGTATTATTCATATCGCGTTGCCCAAGTGCTCAACGAGTACACTTCATATTGTGGGACTCTCTAAGTTTAGGTTTATCCGTCACGAAATCCAATTTTGTGTCCATAATTCACCCACTCATGAATTATGACGACCACGAATAATCTCGCTAAACTATGCAAGTCAAGGTCATTCCATACGTATAATCCCTCTATCACAGGCTATCCATATTATACCTGAGGTATAGATAAAAACGTCAAACCCGTTCGGTATAATATAGTCGACTTTCAATTTACGATCTCTAAATAACACTCGGAACTGATTTCCGAAGTTATACCACAGCCATAGATTTACTAGATCGTAAAAACGTGAGGATGCCTATGCCATGTATACAGGACTAATGGATTCTATCTTGATACGCACTGGATATCATGAGCATCAGTCCACACCCAACGAACAGACGGAGGTCTGATCATGAATATATCATTGACGTGACTGCCATCAAAGTGTGGAGGATAACTCATATATCCTACTGTGGTATCTCAAGTCAAAAGGACCACTATGCTCGCTCAACTCGAGAAGATTCCTATTGACGTTGGTGTACCATCTATTAGGAAATCTTCAGTGAGTCATTAAGTGTCTTATCGAATAAACACCAACATATCTATACGAGTGTGGGACATAGAAACTGGACGACGCATGTTGTTCTAGGCTCGCGGCCTAGTCAGGAGTACGGACTAGCCACGTGGACTAAACCGGAGAATAATGGAGTCGCCACCCGGTGTGAACCGGGAAAATGAGATTTAAGGCCGCACTCACCCCTCGCAAGGGAAGACCTCAAACCGTTGGGTTCGGAATGGTCCATTACTTATGTCACTTGTAATGAAAGGATTTGTGTAATAATTTAATCAAGCTTAAGTAACACTTATTTCCAAGAGTATCATGCTTCTAAATCCATATGCGCAAAAATAAACTTACACCTAAATTTGCATATATTTCACATCTAAGGTTGCATGCTTGAAAGTACATCAAAGTAACAATGAACATACAACTTCATTGGCATATTGTATTCATGGAAACACAAACACACACTAACCATGCAAGCACACATAAAAGCGAATCAAATAATGGCGAACATGCGATTTCATAGACATATCATACTTATACGTGCGAAAGCATAAACAAATAGCCATTACATGTCCATGCGTAAATAAAAGAGTCAACTAAGTACATAATGCAAAAAGACAATTAAGGATGCAATTGGGCATTAAAGTAAGCATGCTATGATGTGGTGCAAAAGAAGATAACTAATATGGACACAAACACACATATGAGCACTTTTACAAGTGGTACGTGGAATTGTATCGCAAGTACAGACCGCACTACCATCCATTCGGAATCGGCTACAGAATTTATGTCTGGGTTTCCATCCGATATACCACAAGAAATAATACTCAAATGCTATCATAACATGGATATATGAATTGTAATACGTTAAGCCAAGACTAAGGTAAATAATGCAACCAATGGAATAAACATGCTTTTCATTACGATGCGTACAAAGATAAGGATGACTATATGGGATTTCATAATACATGCATGAATGGTATAGTTGGCTGCTGTGATAAGGAGAGTTGATGCGTCGGTGTGAGGAGTGTGGGGTACGTTGTTTGGGTGAGTCACTGGGAAGACGTGTGTGTAGTGGGCTATTTAGGCGCTGAAGTCGAGGTTGGCAGATGGCTGGGACGTACGTGGGCTGTGTGAAGGGTGAGAGGCGAGAGAGATTTGTTAAGGGTGTTTTGTGATTTGTTTGGCTGAGGGAGAGTTAGCTGAATGGGCATGTGGCGTGAAGGGCAAAGATACATGGCTATGGTGCGTGATTAATGTGCTGTGGCTAGTGTAAATGCGTGGAGGCTAAAGGTTGAAGCGGCAACATGTGAGAGGGGCTGATTGAGTGAGACAGTGAGGGGCGTTTGCGTGGGTTTAAGGTAGCTCGTGAGTATGGGATAGTGGCGTGAGTGGGGGTATTTGAATGAGAGGTCTTAGTGTGAGTGGAGGGCTTATAATATGGATGTACCAATGGTAATAGATCGAGCCAAGACATGGGTAGATGATGCAATCAATATATGAAAGACGCGACAAATATCGTGGTAAAGGTAGCCTTTTAGGCTTTTCTTCCCCCAAATGGAGAACCTTTTTAGTCCAACACAATAAGCCCATGCGCTTTCCATTACAATGCGTACAAAGACAATGATAACTATATGAAACTTCATATACCCGATTGAACACATCTTACATTCAACCGAATATACATCAACCGGCGCGGCAAAACATCGTGGTAAAGGATTTTAACCCCTCCAAATAGGGGACCTTTAATCCAACTTACTAAGCCCATGCGCTCGATCTCATCATGCATACAAAGAATAAAGACAATAATACCAAACTTAGTATGCCCGATTGATCATATCTTACATCCAACCGAACACACATCAACCGGCGCGGCAAAGCATCGTGGTAAAAGATCTTAACCCCTCCAAATAGGGGACCTTTAATCCGACTTACTAAGCCCATGCACTCGATCGCATCATGCATACAAAAATAAAGACAATAATATCAAACTTAGTATGCCCGATTGAACATATCTTACATTCAACCGAACGCACATCAACCGGCGCGACAAAGCATCGTGGTAAATGGTTTTAACCCCTCCAAATAGGGGACCTTTAATCCGACTTACTAACCCCATGCGCTTGATTGCGTCAATCATAAACAAGTAACATGCGGAATTCAAACTACGAAAAATAAATAAATCAAAGCAATTTAAAACAAAAGAAGGTGTCGTTTACTCAAGCGGTACGTGGAGTTGTATCCCGAGTACAGATCATACTACCGTCCATTCGGAGTCGGCTATGAAATTTATGTTCGGGTTTCCATCCGATATACCGCGAGAGTTGACACATCTTTCATTTTATTCCAAGGCCACAACATACAATATTCGTAATACATGCATATTTATCTACTCAAGGGCCACAACATGCATTTTAACATAACAATCATGCGAACAATACTCAATAAATAATAAAATAAAACAGAAAATGAATGTGGAAAATACCCTCAGGTCTAACCTTTTTTGCCGACCTTCGGACTTGCGTTTCACGGGGATCGGAAGGGTAAAGCTCCTCAACTTCTCTGGTTCACTAGTTTAGCGTCTTAGCTCACTGTTTTGCTGTTTTGCTTGCTGTTTGGCCTCCGTTTTACTGCTGTTTCCTCTGTATTTTCTGCTCCCTGTTCAAGTCACTGTTTTGATGTTTCAACGGACTATTTTGGGTGTTTTCTAAAGGTTTTAAGTGAAGTTATTTTGATTATTTTAGGGATTATAAGTGCAGTTTTTTATGTTACTGTTTTAAGGATTTTTGGACTACTTTAAGTGGATTTGGGCTGCTGTTCAGAGTGATTTAGGCGTGCAGTACAGGGGCTGTTCAGGTCAGTTTTTTTTGGGGGAAGTAATTGCGTCAATTGTGACTGTTTTGGTGTGCGTGGGGGGCAGTGTTTGGGGCTGTTTTGTGCGAATTTATGACTGTATTTGAGGCTTATTTTGGTGTGGATTAGGGCTGTGAAAGGTGGCTAAAGATGCGGCAAAGGGGGCTGTCTAAGGGAAGGGTATTCGGTGGTGAGAGTGGAGGAGATGGAGAGAAATTTTGTTGCTTCTTTCTTGGTGTGATTTGCGTGTAGTGTCTAGGGTTTCTTGCTATAATTTGTGTGTGTGTTGTGTGTATGAGCTAGGGGAGTGCATGTCTTGGTTAGGGGTTGTTTATATAGAGAAGGGCTAGGGCTACTCCTTGTTTCACAAGGAAGTGATTTGATTTAGTGTCTAAGAAGGAAAGCAATGGATTTGATGGAGACAAGATTGGTGTAGATTAGGAAGTCAATATATTTAAATTGGTTATAGTGATTTAATTAGGCATAACATATTTTTAATTTAGTATGTGATTTTATTTAGTTAGGAAGTTAATATATTTGATTTATCTAAATTAGGTATGATTATATTTTATGTTTTATTTAATTGGTAAATGGTTTAATTATTTTATTTAATTTAATTACATTATCTAATAATATTAATTTAATATTTAATTTAATTTGGGTGATGGGCGTGTGGGCCTAATGTGGTGTGGGCTTAATGTGGCTTGGTAGTGGGTTAGGCGTGTATGTGCTAGATTAAAAGGGTTTTGGTTTTTTTTTCCGGGCCAAAGGTGATCTAAACGGAGGTCCAACAAGTGAGCTTGACGCTAAATAAGTGAACAAGGATCTAACGAAATACCGATTCCCTTCCGACGACCGTTTCCCGCAATATCCTTAACTAAAAAGGTAGTGCCTCCAACTGAGACTCATCATCGGGTTTCACATGCAAAAATGCAATGCCTACAGTCGCCCCCACTTTGATGGGACTTGTGCATTGTGTGACTTTGAACAATCCTATCAAAGTTATGCAATGCATTTTCACTTACCTGGCTCGTCTGCCGCCTCGAGCTGAGTTGGTGCTGCAGTGGACCTCGATCCTGGGACGCATCCCAATAACTGCAACCGAAAACGGGGCACCTCGACCCTGGGACGAATCCCGGAACTGCAACTGTCAATAGAGGTACCTCGACCTTGGGACGCATCCAAAAACTGCTGACGACAACGGGGTCACCTCGACCCTGGGACGCATCCCGGAACTGCAACTGTCAACAGAGGTACCTCGACCTTGGGACGCATCCCAAAACTGTTGACGACAACGGAGACACCTTGACCTTAGGACGCATCCCGATACCATTGGAAATGAGGGCCTCGCCCTAGAACAAATGATGTAGTGGGTCCTCGACCCTGTGACGCATCCCGAAACTACAACTGATGATGCAGTGGGCCCTCGACCCTGTGACGCATCCTGGAACTGCAACTGTCAACAGGGGTACCTCGACCCTGGGACGCATCCCAAAAATGCTGACGATGTGGGCCTCGCCCTCAAGCTGATATGGGCCTCGCCCCCTAGGACTCATCCCCAAGACTGAAACTGCGCTGACGCTGTTTGGCTCATTTCTGCCGCTTTCTCTTTTCTTCGATCCTGCGAACACAAAACCAAGAACAAACACGAAGAGAATGCAATGTTACGTGTATGCATGAATGATTTTCTTATCCCGTTGGGTTAGGTCTTCTGCCAATTTCCTTGGTGACTGCTCGGTCTTCTCTCCCTTAGGCAAAGTACTATTTCAATCTGTCTACGTTGATTGGCTCGGTGAACTCGTTCCCCTCCAAGTCTGATAGCTTTACTGCTCCATTTCCCATTACCTTCTGCACTATATAAGGTCCTTCCCAGTTAGGTCTTAACTTTCCTCTTGGATCTGTCGTCGACGGCCTTGATTGCTTAAGTACCAAATCACCCTTTCTAATCTTGGTGGGGCGTACTTTCTTGTTGAATGCTCGGGCTAGTCTCTTCTGATACAACTGCATGTGATACAAAGACTTCGTTCTTTTCTCATCCAACAGTGCTAACTGATCAAACCTCTGTGCGGCCCACTCCTGTTCTGGTAATTTTGCCTCTGCTAATACCCTCATAGACTGTATTTCCACTTCTACTGGCAATACTGCTTCCATTCCATAGACCAAAGAGTAAGGTGTGGCCCATGTTGCTGTTCTTACTGATGTTCTGTACCCTCACAAAGCATATGGTAGTTTCTCGGCCCAATCTCTGCAGTTCTCTATCATCTTGGCTAAAATCGTCTTTATAGTCTTGTTGGCTGCCTCAACTGCCCCATTTGCCTGCGGCCTGTACGGTGATGACTTGTGGTGGCCTATCCCATACCTCTGTAACATTGCCTTCGTCTCTCCTTGAAACTAAACCCCGTTGTCTGTCACTACATGATGCGGCATACCATACCGACAAATGAGGTTCCGAGCTATAAACTTTGCCATCTGTTTTGCTGTAACATTGCAGAATGCTTCGGCTTCCACCCACTTCGAGAAGTAATCTACTGCCACTACTATGAAGTGATGCCCATTCGATGCATTCGGTCGAATTTCTCCAATCATATCAATTCCCCATGCTGAGAAAGGCCACGGCTCTGACAGCCCGTGCAACTCTGTTTGCGGTAAGTGATTCAAATTACCATGTGCTTGACAGTCATGACAGTGCTTTACCATTTTCGCGCACTCTGTTTCCATGGTTGACCAATAAAAACCTTGTCTCACTATCTTACGGGACAGATTCAACCTGTTCATGTGCGGACCACATACCCCGGTGTGTTTCTTCCATTACATGCTGAGCTTCTTCTTTTCTCAAACACTTCAACTGAATACCGTTTGCTTGCCTCTTGTACAGTTCCCCTTTCAAAATCACATACTGGGAAGATAACTTCTGAATGACTATTCTGTCTTTTCTGCCTGCCCATTTCGGGAGTTCACCATGTTCCAGATACCTCTGAATGTCACAATACCAAGGTTTACCGTCGTCGACCTCAACTTCCAGAATTATTTCTATCTCATAAGCAGATCTGTTTGCTGTTGTCAGTATCAACTGTCTCATCACTAACTTTTCTGGATTTTCCCAAGTCGCTGCAAGTGTAGCCAGTGCGTCTGCCATCTAATTCTCTTCTCTCGGCAAGTGCTGAAACTTACAATCTGGGATAACTTGTGCCAACTTTCTGAGGTGAAAAAGGTAAGGTTTCAACCGTTCTTCTTTCAATTCCCATTCTCCTCGCATCTGCTGGACTACCAACATAGAATCTCTGTAGACTTCCACACTCCCGGCCTTCAAGGCTATCAATGCTGTCAAACCAAAAGCACATGCTTCATACTCGGCCATGTTGTTAGTCACTCTGAATGTCAACCTCTTGGCCAACGGAAAAGTCTCTCCCTCGGGGGTCACTATCACGATCCAAATTCTGGCTCCCTTGTAATTCACTACTCCATCAAAATACATCTTCCATCTCTGAACTGTTTTGGATCTCTTCATCTAGAAATTCAAACTTATACTGATCCCCCTCAACAGGTTGCAATGCCAGAAACTCTGCTACTGCTCGCCATTTGATCACTTTGGAGGTGAGATACTCAATGTCAAACTCTGTCAGCAATACCAACCATCTGCCCAATTTTCCCACTAGTGAAGGCACCGAATGAAGATATTTCAGAGGATTTTCCTTTGCCACTACCTGGATCTTGTAAGACTGGAAATAATGTCGCAACTTTCTGGAAGCCCATACCACGGCAAGACAGATCTTCTCTACTTCTTGATATCGAGCCTCATACGGGATCATTTTCTTACTCAGATAATAGACTGCATGTTCTACCCCTGTCTCATCTGCCTGTTCCATCATTGCCCCCAGTGCTTCTGATTCTATAGCCAAATACAATATCAAAGGTCTGCCCGGTCTCGGAGGTTTCAATACAAGAGGCTTTACCAAGTACTCTCTGATTTTGTCGAAGGCTGTCTGACACTGTTCATTCCATCTCACTGGCTGATCTTTTCTCAACAGTTTGAAGATAGGCTCACATACTGATGTCAACTTGGCGATGAACCGACTGATGTACTGAATCTTCCCCAAGAATGCTCGGACTTCTTTTTCTGTCTTCGGTGCAGGCATTTCTGTGATTGCTTTGATCTTTTCGGAGTCTACCTGTATTCCTCCAATTCCCACTGTATGACCAAGCAATTTCCCTAATGTCACCCTAAACACGCATTTCTTGGGATTTAGCCGCAAGTTGTATCTGTCAACTCTCTGCAGGAACCTTTCTAGTGCTTCAATATGCCCAACCCTTGTCTCTGATTTCACCATCATGTCATCCACATACACCTCAATCTCTTTGTGCATCAAGTCGTGGAAAAGTGTAGTGGCCATCCGCTGATAAGTAGCTCCCGCGTTCTTAAGCACAAACGGCATTACCTTGTAACAATAAGTACCCCCACTCAGTAACAAATGCAGTCTGTGTTTGTCTTCCTCAGCCATAGGACCTGATTGTAACCTGAAAACCCATCAGAAAATGAATACATAGCAGATAAAGCCACACTATCAATCAGAACATCTATATACGGTAGAGGAAAATCATCTTTCGGACAAGCATTGTTGAGATCTCTGTAGTCTACACACATTCTGACCTTCCCATCTTTCTTTGGCACCGGTACTATATTAGCCAACCACTCAGGATACTTTACTACTTCCAGGAACCCCACATTTATCTGTTTCTAAACTTCCTCTCTGACTCTCTCAGCCCATTCTGGTCTCATCCGTCGGAGTTTCTGTTTTACTGGCCTCATATTCAGATAAGTTGGTATTGTGTGCTGGGCAATGTTTATGTCTACCCCAGGCATGTCCTCATAGGACCAAGCAAACACTTTGGCATATCTGACCAATACCTCTTCTAATTTCTCCCTTTCTTCGGAGGTAACTTCACTTGCAATCAGAATTTCCTGGGACTCTCAGGTGTACCAAGGTTAAATGCAGTAGTTCTGGCTGAACTGATATGAAATATGCTTGATTCGTGCAGAGTAAATGGAAATGACTCAGGCAAGTAAGCAAAAGAAATGTCTTTATTATTGGATAATGCGGAAGTACATTCAAACAAATCAGGAAAGAATGTCTTCATCATCTATAGAACTTCTTCCTCTGCAACCAGGTTTTCCTCAGGTTTTTTGTCCTCTCCCAGAGTCAGGCTCTCTAACTTCATCAGTTCTTCCTCCCAATTCTCTTCTTCTTTCTTCACAATTTCTTCAACTATCGGCTTCTTACCCAACATATCCTGGAAGATCTCAAACCCAGGTACCACAATTCCATTAACTTCCACAGGCTCAGGCTCCCCTTGATATCCTGAAGCTTTCACAAAACATTCCATCAGTTTCAGGCCCTTTTTCTTGACCTTCGGCTTTTCTTCATCAGACTTGTACCCCAAACCCTTCCGAGTAGTCTGTCCTCTGAAATCTGGTAATTTTGAACCTTCACCCGGCTCAAACTTCATTTTTTCATGATCCTAGCCACCCTAGGATCCACCCACTCCTCAAAAGTAGCTGACACCTGAAACCTCGTGAAAGGTTGTATCTCCAAGGCGGCCACGACATTATCTATCTCAGCCCGGATAGTAACAACTTCTCCCTCATAGGGAACTTGATCATTTGATGTGTGTAAAGGGAAGGCACGCCCCCAAGTTTGTGAAACCAAGGCCTTCCCAACAATAAGGCGAAAGTAGCCGGGATGTCCAATACCGTGAACTCAACCTCATCTTCAATCGGGCCTACCTTGACCATAGCCACAAAAGTACCCTCAACTCCCCTTTTGCTGTCATCATAAACCTTAATAGTCATGCTGGAGGGGTCCAAGTCTGTTGCTTTCATACCCAATCATGCCAGAATTTTCAGCGGGCACACATTGATGGACGAACCGTCATCCACCATCACACATGAAGTTCTCTTGCCCCTTACCTCGGCCTTGATAAATAGAGGCCTGTTATGATTTCTTCCTTCCGCCGGGAGTTCATCCTCAGAAAATGATATCTGCATAGCTTCTTTTTGAATTGACCCAACAAACATTGCAGGGTTGGCGTCTTCCGGTACCACAATCTTACTCAAGGCCTCAACCATGGTCTGCCTATGCTCCCGAGATGCACATAACAGTTCCCAGATACTCACTTGTGTGCCTCAGCACTATATCCCCCTCAGTATTTTCTGCAGTCTCAACCACTTCTATACCATCTCCTCAAAAATACTTACCCTTTTCTGCCATATCATTGTAAAAACGACCGCTGCGCGTCATTCCCCTCACTTCTTCCTCATCACTGCTAGAGAAATCAAGCCAAAAGTTTTTCTCTGCTCAGTCTCATCTTCACTAGTACTATGCCAGATTCCCAGGCAAAAGGCTTGTGGGTGAAAGGATTTTAGGACAAGTCTTCTGGGAGGCCAGAATTGATCATATAGGCTGCTGGTGGGTGGTACGACACGGTAGTTGGGTAAGGGGTTTCTGTGTGTGTCAGGCAAAAGTTTCTGGGTCATGTATTTTCTTGGAGTCTATTAGGTCTTGGATTTCATGGCGGAGTCGGGCGCAGTTGTCGGTGTCATGGCCATTTTGTTGGTGAAAGTGACAGTAAAGGCTTAGGTTATAATGTGATTGTGGGGGATTGGGTAATGGTTTGGCTTCCAAGGGTTTTAAGAGCCATTGCCTCTTCAATTTCTCTAGCACCTTTGACAGAGGTCTTCCCAAGCTGGAAAATCTCCGGTTCCGGATAGCGGCAATCTCAGCAGAAACGGGCTTTGTTCCCGATGTTCCCCCAATGGGCCTCCTATTCAGACCATAGAATTTTCTATTCTCGGCCTCTTCTTCTTGAATATCCATGACAGTTTCCCTCAACTGCCGAAAGTCTGTAATCATGGAGGTCATCCTCCTCAACTTGCTGTAAATGGAGGGCTTGGTGCCCTTGATAATCATTTTAATCTGATCCTTCTCCGAAGGCCTAGTCTTCATTTTCAACAACTGACCTCTCCATCGGTCCACATACTCCTTAAAACTCTCCTCCGATTTTTGATTGACATTCTCCAGATCATGGAGTGACAGATCGATCTCTAGGTCAGTGACATACTGCTTCAGGAAGGCATCAGCCAACTCCCTCCAATCTTCCTTCACTTTCTTCTCCAAACTGTGGTACCACACCACGGGAGCTCCCTCGAGCGACATTCCAAACATCTTCTGCATTTGGCGCTGAGACAGGCCAACTGAACTCATGACTGATAAAAACTGTCGGAGATGCACCCTTGGATCCCCATTCCCATTAAACTTAGCCATATCAGGCATCTTGAACTGTGCCGGCAACTGTTCCTCGAAAGTCAGTGTGTCATAATCCAGCAAATCCTCATTCTTACCCCTCATCTTGCGGGTAACTGACACAACCTGATCCCGAGGTTTCTGTAACTCTGCCTGAGACCCAGATACTCTGCCTGCTGCATACTCTGCCATATCATCATCAAAAGTGGGGATATCATCCCCCAATCTGTTCGGAGGTTCCTCTTGCCTCACATCCCCGGAACTAACCCCGGCACGAGACCCAGCTATACCAGCCACATCAGTAGTCAAAGCTTGCAACTGTTCAGTGACCTTGGCGAGACCATTCTCTAACTGATCCATACGGGATGCCTCATTACCGGATTCACTCATGACTGTTACTGTTCTTTTAATGAGCCTTGTTCCTTCTCTAACCCAAACGGTATCTATGATGTCTTTTTGAGACATAGAAGGTGTTAACATGACATATGTATGTATGAGGTGCATGAGATGCATGTAACATATATAACATACTAAATCAACTAAAATTTTCAAACAAATCGGCCCGTTATCATTTTAGAAGCTTTTGGGCTAACTGTCATAGGAGTGAACTCGTCCCAGTTTAAATGGCCCAACAAGTTCACATCTCATGGCAAGGAGCCCAACTAAATCCAAATGGTAATGTTCCGAACACAAGCACAAAGTGGCCCATCAATCACTTAGAAGCCTTTGGCCCAATCGTCGTAAAATACGTTCTTGTCCCAGTTTAAATGGCCCAACAAGCCCATATCCCATGACAAATGGTCCAAATGGATCCAAACGACGATGTTCCCAAACACAAGCATAAAAGAAAGATAATGCAAACATAAAACAATGATTTCTACAGAATGGCCCATCAACATTTCAGAAGCTTTGGGCCTAGTGGTCATAAGGTACGAACTTGCCCCAGTTTAAATGGCCCAGCAAGTCCGCATTTCTGACAATAGTCCAACTGCATCCAAATGAGGATGGTCCACAAGCACATATTCAAGGAAATAATTGTTACTTTAACCATACAAACCCGATCTATGGGTGGGTTCGCAAGAGTGTAGATAAAGGCTCTCACCGGCGAAGGGTGGCCCACAACTAGGTCTCCCCAATAAAGGGTTCGAGCGACCAAGTGAGCGCACCCTTTTTTATACACTAAGGTACGTGTCAATGAGCTATGGTGTGTGACTGACTGTCAAATGGATTTCCCATTGTAGATTCCCCAGAGGGAGGGTGGAGCGAGGCTCTCTGAAGTACCCTAGCCTCTTAGGCTCTTATCGCTTGGTGACAGGAATAACCAACGAGTCCTCCAAATTAGTCCATCACAATAGGCTACGAGTAGATGGCCATATAGGTGCCTTCACAACTTTTCCTTCTAGGAAGGTAGTGAATGAAGAAAGACACCAACCATTACCTAGCCTCAAAATGCCCTTGATTAAACCCCCATTTTATCCACTATATACACGGTCAATTAGAACATAAATCCAAACATTACAAGACAATATTTCGGGGCCGATTCTCTATCCCCAGTGGAGTCGCCAGACTGTGGGACACAGAAACTGGACGACGCATGCTGTTCTAGGCTCGCGGCCTAGTCGGGAGTACGGAGTAGCCACGGGGACTAAACCGGAGAATAATGGAGTCGCCACCCGGTGTGAACCGGGAAAATGAGATTTAAGGCCGCACTCACCCCTCGCAAGGGAAGACCTCAAACCGTTGGGTTCGGAATGGTCCCTTACTTATGTCACTTGTAATGAAAGGATTTGTGTAATAATTTAATCAAGCTTAAGTAACACTTATTTCCAAGAGTATCATGCTTCTAAATCCATATGCGCAAAAATAAACTTACACCTAAATTTGCATATATTTCACATCTAAGGTTGCATGCTTGAAAGTACATCAAAGTAACAACGAACATACAACTTCATTGGCATATTGTATTCATGGAAACACAAACACACATTAACCATGCAAGCACACATAAAAGCGAATCAAATAATGGCGAACATGCGATTTCATAGACATATCATACTTATATGTGCGGAAGCATAAACAAATAGCCATTACATGTCCATGCGTAAATAAAAGAGTCAACTAAGTACATAATGCAAAAAGACAATTAAGGATGCAATTGGGCATTAAAGTAAGCATGTTATGACGTGGTGCAAAAGAAGATAACTAATATGGACACAAACACACATATGAGCACTTTTCCAAGTGGTACGTGGAATTGTATCCCAAGTACAGACCGCACTACCATCTATTTGGAATCGGCTACGGAACTTATGTCTGGGTTTCCATCCGATATACCACAAGAAATAATACTCAAATGCTATCATAATATGGATATATGAATTGTAATACGTTAAACTAAGACTAAGGTAAATGATGCAACCAATGGAATAAACATGCTTTTCATTACGATGCGTACAAAGATAAGGATGACTATATGGGATTTCATAATACATGCATGAATGGTATAGTTGGCTGCTGTGATAAGGAGAGCTGATGAGTCGGTGTGAGGAGCGTGGGGTACGTTGTTTGGGTGAGTCACTGGGCAGACGTGTGTGTAGTGGGCTGTTTAGGCGCTGAAGTCGAGGTTGGCAGGTGGCTGGGACGTACGTGGGCTGTGTGAAGGGTGAGAGGCGAGAGAGATTTGTTAAGGGTGTTTTGTGATTTGTTTGGCTGAGGGAGAGTTAGCTGAATGGGCAGGTGGCGTGAAGGGCAAAGATACATGGCTATGGTACATGATTAATGTGTTGTGGCTAGTGTAAATGCGTGGAGGCTAAAGGTTGAAGCGGCAACATGTGAGAGGGGCTGATTGAGTGAGACAGTGAGGGGCGTTTGCGTGGGTTTAAGGTAGCTCGTGAGTAGGGGACAGTGGCGTGAGTGGGGGTATTTGAATGAGAGGTCTTAGCGTGAGTGGAGGGCTTATAAAATGGATGTACCAATGGTAATAGATCGAGTCAAGACATGGGTAGATGATGCAATCAATATATGAAAGACACGGCAAATATCGTGGTAAAGGTAGCCTTTTAGGCTTTTCTTCCCCCAAATGGAGAACCTTTTTAGTCCAACACAATAAGCCTATGCGCTTTCCATTACAATGCGTACAAAGACAATGATAACTATATGAAACTTTGTATACCCGATTGAACACATCTTACATTCAACCGAATATACATCAACCGGCGCGGCAAAGCATCGTGGTAAAGGATTTTAACCCCTCCAAATAGGGGACATTTAATCCGACTTACTAAGCCCATGCGCTCGATCCCATCATGCATACAAATAATAAAGACAATAATACCAAACTTAGTATGCACGATTGATCATATCTTACATCCAACCGAACACACATCAACCGGCACGGCAAAGCATCATGGTAAAGGACTTTAACCCCTCCAAATAGGGGACCTTTAATCCGACTTACTAAGCCCATGCACTCGATCGCATCATGCATACAAAAATAAAGACAATAATATCAAACTTAGTATGCCCGATTGAACATATCTTACATTCAACCGAACGCACATCAACCGACGCAGCAAAGCATCGTGGTAAATGGTTTTAACCCCTCCAAATAGGGGACCTTTAATCCGACTTACTAAGCCCATGCGCTCGATTGCGTCAAGCATAAACAAGTAACATGCAGAATTCAAACGACGAAAAATAAATAAATCAAAGCAATTTAAAACAAAAGAAGGTGTCGTTTACTCAGGCGGTACATGGAGTTGTATCCCAAGTACAGATCATACTACTGTCCATTCGGAGTCGGCTATGAAATTTATGTTCGGGTTTCCATCCGATATACCGCGAGAGTTGACACATCTTTCATTTTATTCCAAGGCCACAACATACAATATTTCGTAATACATGCATATTTATCTACTCAAGGGCCACAACATGCATTTTAACATAACAATCATGCGAACAATACTCAATAAATAATAAAAATAAAACAGAAAACGAATGTGGAAAATACCCTCAGGTCTAACCTTTTTTGCCGACCTTCGGACTTGCGTTTCACGGGGATCGGAAGGGTAAAGCTCCTCAACTTCTCCGGTTCACTAGTTTAGCGTCTTAGCTCACTGTTTTGCTGTTTTGCTTGCTGTTTGGCCTCCGTTTTGCTGTTGTTTCCTCTGTATTTTCTGCTCACTGTTCAGGTCACTGTTTTGACGTTTCAACGGACTGTTTTGGGTGTTTTCTAAAGGTTTTAAGTGCAGTTTTTGTGATTATTTTAGGGATTATAAGTGCAGTTTTTTATGTTACTGTTTTAAGGATTTTAGGGACTGTTTTAAGTGGATTTGGGCTGCTGTTCGGAGTGATTTAGGCGTGCAGTACAGGGGCTGTTTCAGGTCAGTTTTTTTTTGGGGCAGTAATGGCGTCAATTGTGACTGTTTTGGTGTGCAGTGGGGGGCAGTGTTTGGGGATGTTTTGTGCGAATTTAGGACTGTATTTGAGGCTTATTTTTGTGTGGATTAGGGCTGTGAAAGGTGGCTAATTATGCGGCAAATGGGGCTGTCTAAGGGATGGGTATTCGGTGGTGAGAGTGGAGGAGATGGAGAGAAATTTTGTTGCTTCTTTCTTGGTGTGATTTGCGTGTAGTGTGTAGGGTTTCTTGCTGTAATTTGCGTGTGTGTTGTGTGTATGAGCTAGAGGAGTGCATGTCTTGGTTAAGGTTGTTTATATAGAGAAGGGCTAGGGCTACTCCTTGTCTCACAAGGAAGGGATTTGATTTAGTGTCTAAGAAGGAAAGCAATGGATTTGATGGAGACAAGATTGGTTTAGATTAGGAAGTCAATATATTTAAATTGGTTATGAGTGATTTAATTAGGCATAACATCTTTTTAATTTAGTATGTGATTTTGTTTAGTTTGGAAGTTAATATATTTGATTTATCTAAATTAGGTATGATTATATTTTATGTTTTATTTAATTGGTAAATGGTTTAATTATTTTATTTAATTCAATTACATTATCTAATTAATATTTAATTTAATATTTTATTTAATTTGGGTGATGGGCGTGTGGGCCTAATGTGGTGTGGGCTTAATGTGGCTTGGTTTGGCTTGGTTAGTGGGTTAGGCGTGTATGGGCTAGATTAAAAGGGTTTTGGTTTTTTTTTTTTTTTCTGGGCCAAAGGTGATCTAAACGGAGGTCCAACAAGTGAGCTTGACGCTAAATAAGTGAACAAGGATCTAACGAAATACCGATTCCCTTCCGACGACCGTTTCCCACAATATCCTTAACTAAAAAGGTAGTGCCTCCAACTGAGACTCATCATCGGGTTTCACATGCAAAAATGCAATGCCTACAACGAGTCTCCCGAGACTTATGGTTCAATAGGATAAACCATCGGACCAAGTCACGATATCTAACATGTACTGGTCTCAACGGATTTTATTAACTGACCCATATTAGCAAATCTTGACCATGAACTTTATTAAAGATATACATCTTATAGTGTGCTTCCCATTGTCAATTACAAACTACGTTGTAACTGCGCACTATATTGTAAATCCTAGGGTCTTTGTCTAATATACTCGTATCACTAAATCGGATTTAGTTTCGATCTAATCATAATCAGATATCTAATCGTAATTAGATCGAATAAGTGTATAAAAGACAATTGTGCTACCATTAAACTAGTAATATTATGTAAGATAGAATTGTTGGTCTCTAAGATCATCCCAAGAACATTTAAAGCATGATAAAAGTGTGAATACTAAAAGAAAGTATAGAGGAATCATACTTAAAAAGATCGGTTGTAGGATGTGTTGTAAACAAAATTTTTGCTTTCTTTGAAAGTGTTCCAAACTCCTCTAAGTTGTGTATCATGCTCCAAGCTTTGATCTTTGATTCCAAGCTCAATGGGAAAATTTTCCCTAACACCTTTGTATGATTCCTTTATGTGCCAGCACTTAAGAAATTTTGAAACAAAATTTCAAGAAAAGAAGATGAAGCTCACGGCATAGGGAGAGAAAAGATAGAGCATTTTTTCCAATTTTTTGTGCTGTGTGTATTGATTTCTAAAATTCAAATCATGATATACCAAATCCAAGATTTGGTATTTTTCATTCACCAAAATGATTAAACAAACACAAAGTGTGTTGAGTGAAAAACAAGTAAAGCTAATTTTACACTCAAGCCATAACAACTTCCATCACATGTCAAGCTTGTGATGTAGGTCAAGTGGGTCCCACCACTTGTAAATTTCGAATTTATGTCTAACAATCTCAACGCTCGGGCTCGGGTTCGTTTAATTCCGAATTAACGAATTTGCCGTTGAGACTTAATTAAATCAAATTTAATTAAATAATTATGCCTAGCAAAATTACTATTAAAGTCGCTCGCGAATTAATTCTAAATTAATTCGTTCGCCCGAATTAAAATCCAATTTTAATTCTGTTATGAAATCTAATTTCATTTAATATATCGAATATTTTATTTTATCGATTAATTCCGAATTAATCGTTCTTTTTTTTTAATTGAATTTTATCCCAGATAAAATCTTGCCGTAATCAATCCTAGATTAATTTTCTCTCTCTTCTAATTAATCCTAGATTAATTATGTTCGAATCATACATCATCGGTGAATCTTCGGAAAGCAACCCATGAGATCCCTGGATATGTTGGCAGTAAATTAGGTCGTCGGACTATCCGAACACGTGCGTACCTTGTACCATATTTTTACCAATTTACGAGACTTGGTTGGCTTCTAGCAAAGCGTCGTGCCTACCCAATTCTCCAGAAATATTCTTAAAGGAATATATAATCTATAACAGGCGTAGTATACGTAGTATTGCGTATTGCGATCCAGTATCAGATGTCACATGCAAGGCCTGGGGCTGGAATAATGTCTGCCCCATACGAAGCATATATCGGATCACAAGCAACTAGTCTCTATAATCGGATAATCATGACCTTGTCATATTATCCCGATAGTTGCAACATAATAGAGAACTGGTTCTGTATCCCTACGTGATCATCATCTCCATATGACTGAAGTGATACTTCCGTCTTGACATCACACCCAATACACTACGATTCTCAATAAACCCAGAAGAGGCGTACACAGAACCTGTTAAAGTCTCGAACGACCAAAACCAAAACATATTGATTTTCGCAAGTACTAGCGATGCAAGTCTCAGGTTAAGAACACATACACCTACCCTAAAGCGGATTCCCATAGACACATAGTCATACTACCAATGGGACTCTGCGGGGTCTATCCGGAGTGAAGCTGTTTTCATACCATCGGAAAACACAACCTCCTATCACACTTGCATAAGTATCCAATACTTAAATATATGAGAACTATGTTGTTACGCTTCCATAACAAGCACAAGTGCAATACTAGTCGATTCTGCATTATCGATGTCCAGTCTCGATAATACTACGACTATGGATATTTAATGATTAAATGGATTGATATTGTCTCATATCTTATAATTCGGAACTAATCATAATGACTTTTATCATTTATATATATAAGTAATCTAATTACAAAAAATGATAAAATGCAATTTCCATTGTCACATAGTTAATTTGTACAAAAACCACAATGTCTTTTACAAATAGTGACGCTATGGGTCATAATTGTCCAACAAGAATTGCTCATATTTATGAATCGGTCATAAATACGATCCGGATTGGCACTCTGAGCACCAACCCTAACAGTATATTCATTGGATATGCTCGCAACAGTAGTGCGTATCGATTCTTGGTACACAAGTCTGAGATTCCTGACATCAATTCGAAGATGATAATTGAGTCAAGGAATGCGATATTTTTTGAAGAGACATTTCCTTGTAAGGACAGACAAAGAAGAGAGTCTCTCAAAAGAACTATTGATACTGTCAAAGGCAGTGATCAGGTTGACCAAGAGTCAGATCAACGTAAAAATATTGAGACAATCGAACCTAGACGTAGCAAAAGAGCAGGAACTGTTAGTGTTCCTAGAACATGCCAAGTATCTCTAAGAGTGATTCGTGTGTGAATTATCAAGTGAGTTGCGGAATTAACTTACATTGATTGGATGAGTTTCAAAACTTTTCTTTGTCGAAGATGAAGCTCCAAGCTTTGAATAGAGTCTTAAACCCTTGGGTGAGTTTCCCTATCACCTTGATTCACTCCATATGTGCTAGCAAGAATAAATTTTGAAAGAAAAAATTGCCCCTCCAAGAGTGCAAAGTTTCGGCCAAACATGAGAGGAGAAGAGAGAATAAGTTTTTGTGTTTTGTTTTTCCAAAAACAATTACCAAAAATACCTTGCAAAAAATGTGGTATATCTTTTCCAAAAAGAATAAAGAAAGTGTGTTGTGTAAGATACATTAAATGCTCTCAACAACCACCATCAACTTGTGACATGTTGATGTGAGTGGTGGGTCCCACACTATTAAATTCAAAATTCAAGTGGGATTAGACAACACACTTCGGGCTCGGTTACGTTTAATCCGATTAAACAAACTTTCTGTCGCGACGTAATTAAATCTAATTTAATTAAATAATAATGCCTCGCAAAATTATTACGAAAGTCGCTTACGAATTAATTACAAATTAATTCAATCGCTTGAATTAAAATCCAATTTTAATTCTGTGTTGAAATTTGATTTCAATTAATATATCCAATACATTATTTAGCCCAAATAAATAAATTAAATAGAAAAATCTAATTTAACTATTAAATTTATTTTACCGATTCATTCCAAATTAATCGCGTTCTCTCTTCTCGACGAATTTAATCCCAGATAAATTCTTGACTCAATTAATCCTAGATTAAATCTTTCTCTGTTAATTAATCTCATATTAATTCTTACCGTAATTAATCCCAGATTAATTTTCTCTCTCATAATTAATCCTAGATTAATTCTGTTCTAGTCAAATCTCATCGGTGAATCTTTGGGAAGCGACCCAAGAGATCCCTGGATATGTTGGCAGTAAATACTGTCATAGGACTATCCAAACATGTGCGTACTCGGTACCATGTTCTTACCGATTTACAAGACATGGTTGGCTTCTAGCAAAGCACCGTGCCTACCCAATTCTCCAGAAATATTCTTTAAAGGAATATATAATCTTTATCAGGCGTAGTATACAGTGTATTGCGTATTACGATCCAGTATCGGATGTCACATGCTAGGCCTGGGGCTGGAATTGTGTCTGCCCTATACGAAGCATATATCGGATCACTAGCAACTAGTCTCTTTAATCGGAAAATCATGACCTTGTCATATTATCCCGATAGCTGAAGCATTTAAGAGCACCAATTTTGTATCCCTGCATGATCATCATCTTCATCGAGTTTTACTTTCCTCCTACTTACCACTGCATTTAGGTATTCCTCTTAGGAAAACCGCATGAAGAGCAACAAATTTCTTTGTTCTCTTGTGAGTTGTGGAATTAGTTTCCTTAGGATAACCAATTACATAATGGACACTTATCTGATTTGGGTTGTAGTTTGGTATCCTCCAAACATATGCCCAGCATTCCCAAATCTTCAGGAATGAGAAATCTGATTTCTTTCCTGTCAATATTTCATATGGAGTCTGTCCAACAGACTTTGACAGAACCTTATTTAAAATAAGTATTGCACTGTTCAATACGTATCCCTAGAAGAAAATTGGTAGCTCAGAACGACTCATCCTTGACCTTACCATGTCCAACAAAGTTCGGTTTCTCCGTTCGGACACACCGCTCATTTGAGGTGTTCCAGGAGGACTACACTGTGAAAGAATACCATACTCTTTCAAGTAATCGAGAAACTTATTGCACAAGTATTTTCAACTACGGTCCAACCGCAATGTATTAATACTTTTGTCGGTCTATTTTTCTACTTCTTGTCGAAACTTATTGATTATATCAAAAGTTTCTGACTTGTGTTTCAGAAGATACATATAACCATAATGCGATGCAACATCCGTAAAGGTTACGAAGTATTTATATCCACTTCTAGTCTAGATAGATATGGGCCCACTTACGTCACAATGAACGAGGGCTAACAGCTCGGTGGCACGTGTACCTTTACCGCTAAAAGGTGTTTTAGGCACTTTGCTTAATAAACAAGATTCATAGACGTCATATGATTTAGGATCAAATCTGTCCAAGTATCCAATCTTCGAAAGTGTGGATATACGAGTCTTGTTAATGTGTCCTAGACAACAATGCCACAAATAAGTCTCATCTGATTAATTCAGTTTGAGCATTTTGTTTGTTATGTTATATGTTTGAGATTTGTTTATATTCAAAATATAAGTACTGTTATTCACATCTAATGTGTATATCTCAGTATCATCCTTATAAATAAAACACTTAGTGTTCATTAACATAAAGGTATACCCGCAACGAGTTAAACTAGATATAGAGATAATGTTTCTAGTCAAACTAGGTACATTATAACACTTTCCTAATTTAAGTACATGCCCAAAGGGCAGTTCCAAAACTTAGGTTCCCATAACCAAAATAGCGACTCTCGTCCCGTTTCTGACTCTCGGTCGATCTCATCTGAAGCCAGTCTCCTGCTAATCAGCAGATCCCGCACATCAGTACATATATATGTACCATATACAGTATTAAAATCCAATTTTAAAACCAGTAGTTGACATGTTTATAACAAACATACCTGAAGTCGGAGCCTTGCCCGTCTTCACTTCCTTCATGTCTGCGTTGTCCATACGGCAGTCACGCTTCTAGTGACCCTGTTTACCACAGTTTAGGCAGATATGTTGGGATATGTCCTTAGTCTTCCCAGAAGACTGTGATGATTTTGCCTTTGCCCTTTTCTTCACACCCTTAGAAGCCTTCGGCCAAGCCTTGGCCTTCTGGGATGTCGAAGTAAGATGCGTCTTGTGCTTCTTGCCCTTTCAGAAGCTCTGGCTCTGCCTCCTTGAGGATAGCCATTAACTCTCCAAGAGTTTTCTCTTGGTTCATGATAAACCCGCCCCAGCATTCGGGCAGAGACTGTAAGACCAAATCTATAGAAGTCTCGGCCTCATAGGTAATACCCAGCTAACCTAGATGTTCGATGTCAGCAATCATCTGTAACACCTAGTGCTTGTCAGATGTACCCTCTGACATACGCGAGCGGAAGAGCTTCTTTTGCAATTCATACTTCTGAGATCTAAGGTTAGATCTGTGAAGATCCTTTAATTTCAACATCATGATATAATGATCTAATCATTAGTTTTGACGATGAAATTAAGGAGTCATTGCGGTAAGCATGACAGATTGAGCACTAAAGTTATCATCACGATGAGTCTTCCAAAGCTAATGTTCCACTATTTGTTCAACTCCGGGCTCAGGACCGAGAGGTTTCTCTATCCAATGGAGTAACTTCTTGGCTTCTAGGACTATCCTGAGATTCAATTCCCAATCTGAAAATTTACGCCGTTAAAGATATTTTCACTTAGGATTATGTTCTTTTACGCTAATCTTTCAGCTATATTGATTGCTATAGTCCAACTACCCAATCAATAATTTCGGGTACAATCAAATGTAATGATTTCTATAGTCAAACTCTTAATCAACTATAAATGATCGGTTACATTCAAATGTAATGATTACTGTAGTCGAACTATATAACCAACTACAAATGAAGTAGTGTGTTGTACATTCTAATTGTTGAACGAAAGCAATATTAAATATTAGTCCAACTAATATATATTTATAACTACGATAAATAAAATAAAAGAGCGCGTATTGGCAAGTATCTAAACGAAATTGCAAATTTAATACTAGCCTCCCACTATATTTCGGCAAGCCTCTAACCCTCTGTGGAGTACTCGGGAAACCTAGTTTCCTAGTGGGCTAGAATCCCGTTAAATAACACACAACCATGACTTTGGCCAACAAGTTGTATGAAACTTAACTAGGTAGATCTCTAAGATCAATTGGATCACATCCAATTCCTAGATCCAGTAGGTGGACAACCAAGTCCGAAACATATATCCAATATATGTAAATATATCCAATATATTTCCTAACCTTTTTCCTCTAAATCAACTAAGCCATGGCTTTGGCTCAACAAGCTTAATGATTCTAGATAAGCACGACCCATTGACAGTAGGAAAGCTTCGTAATTGAGGTTGATGAACAAGAAGTGACCATAACTTTGGCCAACAAGTCACAACTGCCCAAGACACGCGATATGTAACAAAGCTTACGTGGTTTAAACACATCCGTGATGGACAAAGGTCTTGACTTTGGCCAATAAACCAATGCCAATCTTGGATCTTGAGAGAGAACCACTCAATGGAAGAAAAAACGCTTAATATTTGATGAGGGTTTTTCGCGTAAATTGGCAACCAATTTATTATCTTTGATTAGGTCTCATCATACACCCTTAAGCATGCATTCTAAAAGCATAATAAGTCGCGAAATAAATTAATAATGATATGCGAATGGATATATAACAAATTTATTCCTAGAACAAATCTCTCCATTTCCTCTCTCCCGCTAGCACTATTCATACTTCTACCCAATTACATAATACTTCTAAAGAAACCTCATTTACATTGAGGGGAATTGGTGAGAAGAGAAATACAATGAGAAAAGAGATAATAGGCTGGACACGCATGTCCAATTTAATAAATTCTAAATTTATTACAACAATTTTCAAAATTGTCCTCACCCTTCTAATATCCATCTGATATACATTATTCAAACAATACATCCAAGTATTCACACAAAGCATGTTATTCAATCAATCTAATCCAATTAATTAATCTTTGAATTAATGACCATCCAATGTTCAAACAACGATTTGATTTGTGCGAGTCCAACTCGTTTAAGAATAAATACTCAAAGTACGTATTCTTGAATTTTATCGAACTACAATTTTAAATCCAATTTAAATTGTATCCAATACTAATTCATATTTATTTCCAAATTAAATAATTACACTCATTAATAGTGCCTTTTAGACTTAGATTCTAAATCCAATCTTAATGGGTCTCAAAGGCCCAATTAACATCCAATGTCAATTTAATTAAAGTCCATTGGGCTTTTAATTAATTCTTAAGGCATGGGCTTTGGCCAATATGGATCAAACCCAAATGCCAAGGCCCAATTAAGGAATCACCCTTTTTGCCAAAAATTAATTTAGGCCCAATTAAATTGTTTAAAGGCCCAATTGTCATAAATTGGACTTTATGGAAATGGTTTTAGGCCCAATTGGATCCAACCCAATTATCATAAACCAAACTTGGCCCAACCAAGCCCATTAAGCCCAATTACAACAAATTAAATTAACACATCATTCGAAATTACATATTAATTTAATTAAAGTGTAATTAACATAATTAATTAATTAACCTACTGTTTCCAAAACATCAATTTAATCCAATTAATCATGCCTAACATTTTAATTTATGTCCAACACAAATTAAAGCACAATCAATCCATTCCAACATGCTAGGCTCACAGCATTCGCAAGTAAAATATCATGCAATTTGATTTCAATCTAATTAAATCAACTTTTAACATATATTTCATACCAACAACACATCCAATTGCTAATTTTTCAAAAAATCACCATGAACTATGACTATGGTGAATTCGGCCAAGTGAGGGAATTTGGGGATTTTTTATCCAATCAATTTTTCTCAAATTCTAAGATGCACAAATCCAATTCATCATCATCCAAACTCAACCAAACAATCAATTTAGGTAAATCAAGCTCCAAGCCAAAAATCTCAAATTAAAGTATATGAACCCTAGATTTTCAAATCAATCTTAACCTGGCTCTGATACCATTGTTAGTGTTCCTAGAACATGCCAAGGATCTCTAAGAGTGATTCGGGTGTGAATTATCAAGTGAGTTGCGGAATTAACTTACATTGATTGGATGAGTTTCAAAACTTTTCTTTGTTGAAGATGAAGCTCCAAGCTTTGAAAAGAGTCCTAAACCCTTGGGTGAGTTTCCCTATCACCTTAATTCACTTCTTATGTGCTAGCAAGAACAAATTTTGAAAGAAAAAATTGGCCCTCCAAGAGTGCAAAGTTTCGGCCAAACATGAGAGGATAAGAGAGAAGAAGTTTTTGTGTTTTGTTTTTCCAAAAACAATTACCAAAAATACCTTGTAAAAAATGTGGTATATCTTTTCCAAAAAGAATAAAGAAAGTGTGTTGTGTAAGATACATTAAATGCTCTCAACAACCACCATCAACTTCTGACATGTTGATGTGAGTGGTGGGTCTCACCGTATTAAATTCAAAATTCAAGTGGGATTAGACAACACACTTCGGGCTCGGTTACGTTTAATCTGATTAAACAAACTTTCCATCGCGACGTAATTAAATCCAATTTAATTAAATAAATGTCTCGTAAAATTATTACGGAAGTCGCTTACGAATTAATTCCAAATTAATTAATTCGCTTGAATTAAAATCCAATTTTAATTCCGTGTTGAAATCTGATTTCAATTAATATATCCAATATATTATTTTAGCCCAAATAAATAAATTAAATTGAAAAATCTAATTTAACTATTAAATTTATTTTACCGATAATTCCAAATTAATCGCGTTCTCTCTTCTCGACGAATATAATCCCAGATAAATTCTCGACGTAATTAATCTCAGATTAATTCTTTCTCTGTTAATTAATCTCAAATTAATTCTTGCCGTAATTAATCCCAGGTTAATTTTCTCTCTCATAATTAATCTCAGATTAATTCTATTCGAGTCAAATCTCATCGGTGAATCTTTGGGAAGCGACCCAAGAGATCCCTGGATATGTTGGCAGTAAATACGGTCATCAGACTATCCGAATGTTAGGAAGCGGCCGCGAGTGCGCAGCGGAAAATAAAATTTATTATGCCGTTTTCCCTTTGCCCAATACCCATTTGTTTTTATTATTCTACAAGCCTAGGCATGTTACTATATATTCTAAGCATAAAACTCATAAAACATGCAAAGAACATAAACCTAAACATGTTAACTATCATAAGAACTCTAATTAAAATAAAGAAAGAAAAGACTTACTTGAACCGAAGACTCCTGCAGTCCTCCCTCCAATCTACAAGCTTTTCTCGAAATCAGCAAGCTCTTCCAAATCCAAAGAGCCACCCAAATGTATGGCCTCCAAAGATGCACACACCAAAGCCAAAACTCAACAGCAAGACTACGCCTTGAGTGCACGGGTATTTTGCCCTTGGTACTAGCCTAGGCAAATACCTCCAAACTTTTAACTCGAGGTTCCTCTAGTCAATTAGACTTAAGAATCCTCAAAATCAGTGGCTTACTCTTAAACTTTAGAGTTGCTAACTTATATAAACCCAAGATATGAAAGGTTTTGGTGTAATAATTTGTGAAGAATTCTTTGGGTTTATATAGTGCTCCAAAGACAACAAAATTAATTAAGAATTCGATGTGGGATAAAAGCTAATTTAATCTTAGCCATTGGATCTTAATTTAGTGGTTAAATAAGATTTTAAAACCCTAATAAGAGTTTGGGCCGAATTGGAATTCAAAACAAATAATAAAAAAGTTTTTTACTGTTCACATTACTATTCATATGAATAGTATTTTTTTTTTAAATTCCAATTCCCAAAGTGCCCCCATCGTCATTCACCAATCCCTAAGCCACTATGGAACCTCATAAATGATCTGTTCAATAATTAAACACATTGAACCATTTATGAACAATTCCTACATCAATCAGATATGCTGTTATTTTTGTACTGTGCACTGTTAACCATTGATTTCGACTTTGTTGTGTGTGACCTTTTGGGTTCCCCTCAAGTTGGACATGAAATGAATTGTGATAATATAATCGAACATAAATTACCCTCCAATCAGATGGTCGTTCGATTTCAATGACCAAGGTTGACATCTAGCAACATGCCAAAGCCCCCAAATGAGAAGGAAAGATATATATATACCCATTCTGTATGCGATTTACAAATGATACGGTCCATCACATCACTGTATCCCCACCTATTGACCTAGGGTACGGAAAGTGTCTACCCATATGGTCAAAGGTATGATGTTGATAGTGTCATGAATCGTGCTAACCCAAGAATCTCACATGATTATTCCGCTGCGGCCACAGTCTCAAGCACTGATCACACATATCAACCCGCGGACTGGAATACTACTCTTATAAGAAAATATTATCCGAGAGAGTGGCGATTCTCTGTTGTATATTTACAAACTTCATGTGTTTCAACAAATGACCCAAGCATACCCTTATGACCAGATCTTTTGAACCGGGGAAGGAGAATGTGAAAGTTATTTGATCCACACATAAGATTATAAAGACCTCAAGTCTAAGGACTAGTCATATAATCGATACATGAAAGTTCTCACAGACACATGGGATAAACACTCCATATGAAAACTTTCGGCGGTTAGTTCGATGGACACGAGCAACTCATGCATCCATGTGATACACCAAGTGGACGGATCTCCACTAGTAGCCTATGAGATCGACTACCCCACTTAAGGGTGGATCATATCATCATGCTAGTCTCTCCGCTTTGTGAATGCCCAGATTATTCACAAAACTATGACTAGGAACATTTAAGAGTAATGATTCTCATAAGTCGTGGAAGCCATCATCTTATTACTCCAAGGGCTTTATTACAGTGTTGATGATTCATATAAGTTATGTAAGACACGTATAATAAAGATTGCCATTTTATTAATTAATGAAATATTACAAATACATGTACATATAACTCATCCACAAGTTGGGTATAGGGCATATCCCTAACAATCTCCCACTTGCACTATAGCCAACTAGTATGAATCTGGACATCATACTCCCGGGTGTGCCTATCATGCTTTTTTTGAGTCAGCCCTTTATTCAGAGGATCTACAAAATTATCTTCTGTGGGTATTTTCTCTATAATAACTTCTTTTCTCTCAACAATCTCCCTGATGAGATGAAATCGTCTGATTACATGCTTGGATTTCTGGTGGAACCTTGGTTCTTTTGATTGAGCAATGACGCCCGTGTTGTCACAGTACATCGTGACGCCATTCTTTATCGTGGGAAGCACTTCCAGCTCCGTGATGAACTTCTTTATCCAGACTGCTTCTTTAGCAGCCTCAGATGCTGCAATATACTCGGCTTCAGTGGAATTGTGTATGCCCCATACGAAGCATATATCAGATAACTAGCAACTAGTCTCTTTAATCGGATAATCATGACCTTGTCATATTATCCCGATAGCTGCACCATTTAAGAGCACCATTTATGTATCCCTGCGTGATCATCATCTCCATATGACTGAAGTGATACTTCCATCTTGACATCACACCCAATACACTACGATTCTCAGTATACCCAGAAGAGGCATACAAGAACCTGTTAAAGCCCCGGACGACCAAAACCAAAGTATACTGATTGTCGCAAGTATTAGCGATGCAAGTCTCAGGTTAAGACCAAATACACCTACCCTGATTCGGATTCCCATAGACACATAGTCATACTACCAATGGGATTCCGAGGGGTCTATCTAGAGCAAAGCTGTTTCCATACCATCAGTAAACAGAACCTCTTATTGCACTTGCATGAGTATCCAATACCCAAATATATGAGAACTATATCGTTACGCTTTCATAACGCGCACAAGTACAATACTAGCCTATTCCGCATTATCGATGTCCAGTCTCGATAATAATACGACTAGGGATATTTAATGATTAAACCTTTCGTGGATTAATATTGTCTCATGTCTTATTAATCCGGAACTAATCATAAGGACTTTTATCATTTATATATCCAAGTAATCCCATTACAAATGATAAAAGAGCAATTTCCTTTGTCACATAGTAATTTTATACAAGAACACCATGTCCTTTACAAAATAGTGATGTTATTGGTCATAATTGACCAACAAGAATGTCTAAGTCGTTTGGTCCCAATTTTCTGACATACATGTTAGAAAATGAGCCTCAAAGCTATAAAGAAACAATGTCTTCGTCGGAGGCACCTTTGTGGAAAGAGGCTATCAACAGTGAGATTGATTCCATCCTACATAACCATACTTGGGAGTTGGTTGATCTTCCTCCAGGTTGTAAGCCACTGGGATACAAATAGATATTCAAAAGGAAGATGAAACTTGATGGATCAACAGATAAGTACAAGGCAAGACTTGTCATAAAAGGTTATAGACAAAAAGAAGGCATTTATTACTTTGACACCTATTCACCAGCGACTCATATCACGACAATAAGAATGCTCATAGCCATAGCAGCTATATTTGGTCTTGAAAAACATCAATTGGATGTAAAAACGGCATTCTTGAATGGTGAACTAGTTGAAGAGATTTACATGGAACAACCAGAAGGGTTCAATGTTCCTGGACAAGAACAGAAAGTGTGCAAACTTGTAAAATCCTTATACGGATTAAAACAAGCACCTAAACAATGGCATGAGAAATTTGACAAAAAGATGTTGTCAAATGGGTTCAAATCCAATGAGTGTGATAAGTGTGTGTACACCAAGTCAACTCAAAAAGGATATGTCATTGTGTGTCTCTGTGTAGACGATATGCTGATAATTGGTAGTAATCATGAAATGATTCAGTCTACCAAGAAAGTGTTATCCAGCAGATTTGATATGAAAGATTTAGGAGTAGCTGATGTGATCCTAGGAATTATGATTTCTAGGACATCATAAGGATATATATTATCTCAGACTCATTATATTAAGAAGATAGTTGAGAAATATAACCAAGGGGATCTAAATGTGATTAGAACTCATGTAGACCTAACTCTTCATCTATCAAAGAATACTGGTTCAAGCGTATCGCAATTAGAGTATTCGAGAATCATCGGAATTCTGATGTATCTCATGAATTGCACTCGACCTAATATCGCTCAAGCTGTGAATAGGCTTAGCATATATACGAGCAATCCATGACATAACCACTAGAAAGCCATAGTAAGAGTTTTGAGGTATCTGAGAGAAACTTCAAAATATGGCTACATTATGCGAGATATTCTGCTGTTCTAGAGGGATATAGCGATACTAAATCTGATACAGTGGATTCCAAATCTACGAGTGTATTTGTTTTCACACTTGGTAGTGCAGCCGTGTCATGGAAATCCTCGAGACAAACATGTATTGCCCGGTCTACAAAGGAATCAGAGTTCATAGCATTAGACAAAGCGTATAACGGAAGAAGCAGAATGGCTTCGAAATTTCCTGGAGGATATTCCAAGTTGGCCCAAATCGGTGCCAGCGATAAACATACATTGTGATAGTTAATCGGATATTGGGAGAGCCCAAAATACAATGTATAATGGTAAGTCTCGACACATACGTTAGAGACATAATACCATACGTCAACTGCTCTCAAGTGGCATAATACCGATCGATTATGTTAAGTCGAAGGAAAACTTAGCGGATCCACTTACTAAAGGTTTACCTAGAGAGAAAGTTGAGAAGTCATCGAGGGGAATTGGCTTGAAGCCTATAAATTAAGAATTGTCACTATGGAAACCCAACATATCTAACTGGAGTTCCCAAGATCTAGGTTCAAAAGGGACAACTGAAACTTTGTGCAATTCAAAACAAGCATTGTAGAGTTTTGTACTATTTCTCATTCTGATAATGACACAGAGTATTGTCTGTCAAGGTTAGGATAAGCTAAGGCTTTTAATGATCACTATATTAGGAGATGAGTCTTAATGGGGGTAAAGGTAGATTACCTCTTCATAATAGATCACCTATTTCAAATAAGAAGTGAGGCCGCTTCCATGGGATTTTACAGGCTGACTTCCCTAAAGTGCTTGATGAATCCAGGACCGATGTTCATGGCTGAAATGAACACAACCGTAGAATGGGAAATGGTAGAAGTAAAGCCGTGTGTTGGCAATTGTCTTGGTTTACACCAACGGCAGAACAGTTCAAGACTATGGGTCACTGGTTTGCCAAGTAAATCCGATTGTCATTCACTAAGAAAGGTTCAAGGCGAAAGTTACCTATTTTAATGCAGCTTTAGTTCACAGAAACTCTCTCAAGTGTCTGTATGAATATTTAGAGAATTGTGGGGGATTGTAGTAAAGTCTCTAAATATGTATGGTATGGATGCAATGAGGGTCATGTCACTTGAGTAGTGGCCTTTGGGAAAGGCACTAACATGTAGGAATATGTCCTTTAATTGAAAGAACACATATATAGGCTCCAAAGGGTTTAAGGGAGGGGTATAACCCTTGAGAGGGTTACACCCCAAACAAAGGGTGCCCTACATGGCACCCTTCCATGTCTATATAAGGGAGCCTTATGTTCTTTCTTAAAGATCCGGAAATCAGAAGTCTTGAGTGTTGGTTTCTAATGTGGTCCCAAGATCATATTTAAGCAATGAAAAGAATGAATACTCAAAGAAGTGAGACGGAATCACACTTACATTGAATGGATTTTGAAGAAGATGAACACCAAAGAATCTTTGATCTATTCGGCCAAGGTGGTCCTTTGTTGACGATGAACAAGCTCCAAGCCTTTGAAAGGATTCCAAGCTCTTAGATTAGTTTCTCTATCACCTTGTGATGATTCCTTGAATGTGCTAGCAAGATTGAAAGAAAAATAATTTTTATTTCCTTTAATGGAGCTCACGGTTTTTGAGCAATGGAAGAGAGAGAGAGAGTTTTCTTTTGTTTGATTTTTGTTTTAAAAACATTTTCTCAAAATGTGTTACCAAAGTTGTGTATATGCCTTTCAAAAAGTGAAAACCATTTTGGAGCCAAAAATGGCATTCAATGCTCTCAACAACCACTATCATTAATAGTGACTAGTTGTCTTTCACAAAAAAAATGTGACTTGACATCCATCACTTGAGTGACATGTGATGTGATGAACGATTGTGACTTGTGGTCGCACTTGATTCAAAATCGGAGTGGCCTCGCAAACACATCCCGGGCTCGGGTTCGTTAATTCTGAATTAATGAATTTTCCGTTGCGACGTAATTAAATCAAATTTACTATTCACATCGCTTACGAATTTAATTTAACTAAACTCGTTTGCCCCGATTAAAATATAATTTTAATTCCACGTCGAAATCTAATTTCGATTAATATATCGATTATACTATTTTATCGATTAATTCCGAATTAAACGTTCTCTCTCCTCAAATAGTATTTTATCCTAGATAAAATCTCTCTGTAATTAATCCAAGATTAATTATGTTTGAATCATACGTCATCGGTGAATCTTCGGGAAGCGACCCAAGAGATCCCTGGATATGTTGGCAGTAAATCTGGTCGTCGGACTATCCGAACACGTACGTACCTTGTACTTCATTTTTACCGATTTACGAGACATGGTTGGCTTCTAGCAAAGCAGGTGTCTACCCAATTCTCCAGAAATATTCTTAATGGAATATATATAATCTATATCAGGCGTAGTATAGATAGTATTGCGTATTGCGATCCAGTATCGGATGTCACATGCAAGGCCTGGGACTGGAATAGTGTCTGCCCCGTACGAAGCATATATCGGATTACAAGCAACTAGTCTCTTTAATCGGATAATCATGACCAAGTCATATTATCCCGATGGTTGCAACCAATTTAGAGTATCAGTTATGTATCCATGCGTCATCATCATCTCCATATGACTGAATTGATACTTCCATCTTGACATCACACCCAATACACTACGATTCTCAATAAACCAAGAAGAGGCGTACACAGAACCTGTTAAAGTCCTGGACAACCAAAACCAAAGCGTATTGATTGTCGCAAGTACTAGCGATGCAAGTCTCAGGTTAAGACCAATTACACCTACCCTGATGCGGATTCCCATAGACACATAGTCATACTACCAATGGGATTATGCGGGGTCTATCCAGAGCGAAGCTGTTTCCGTACCATCGGTAAACACAACCTCCTATCACACTTGCATAAGTATCCAATACTTAAATATATGAGAACTATGTCGTTACGCTTCCATAACACGCACAAGTGCAATACTAGACTATTCCGCATTATCGATGTCCAGTCTCGATAATACTACGACTAGGGATATTTAATGATTAAACCTTTATGGATTGATACTGTCTCATATCTTATAATCCGGAACTAATCATAAGGACTTTTATCATTTATGTATTCAAGTAATCAAATTACAAAATGATAAAATGCAATTTCATTGCTACATAATTAATTTGTACAAAAACCACAATGTTTTTTACAAATAGTGACGCTATGGGTCATATTGTCTAACAATCTCCCACTTGGCCTATAGCCAGTCTCTCAAGCATCTAATACCTGAACTATGTACATGTCGCTCAAACTTTTGTTGATGAATAGCTTTCGTCATTGGATCTGCAATGTTGTCCTCTGATGCGACCTTCTCGATCTTCACATCGCCACGATTATGATCTCACGAATCAGATGGAAAGTCGAAGAACATGCTTGGATCATGATGAGACCGTGGTTCCTTAGCCTGCGCTATAGCCCTGTTATTGTCACAATACAATGGAACAGGCTCTGCTGCTAACGGAACTACTCCTAATCCAATTAGGAATTTTCGGATCCAAACTGCCTCTTTTGCTGCTTCAGCTGCGCAATATATTATGCTTCTGTTGTTGAATCGACAACAGTCTCCTGCTTGGAAGATTTCCAGCTTACTGCTTCGTTATTCAAACAAAATATGTACCCGGATTGCGACTTGTAGTCGTCTTTATCGGTTTGGAAACTTGCATCGGTATACCCAGTTACCTTAAGTTCTCCATCTCTATAGATTAAGAAAGTATCCTTAGTTCGTCTAAGATACTTTAGGATATTCTTAACCGTCATCCAGTGACTATCACCTGGATCGGCTTGATAGCGACTACACATGCTCAAAGCATACGAGACATCAGGTCGCGTACATATCGTGGCATACATGATAGATCCGACTACTGAGGCGAACGGTATCCGACTCATGTTGTCTCTCTCATCTTGAGTTTTAGGACACATATCCTTAGATAGAGTGACGCCATGTGACACTGGCAACAGTCCCCTCTTGGACTGATCCATGTTGAATCGCTTCAACACTTTGTCAATGTACGTGCTCTAGGAGAGTCCAAGCAGCTTTCTAGATCTATCCTGGTAGATCTTTATTCCTAGAATAAAGGCTGCTTCTCTCAGATCTTTCATGGAGAATTTTAATGAAAGCCAAGCTTTCACCGATGTTAACATGAGAATGTCATTAATAATAAGCAATACATCATCAACGTAAAGGATAATGAATGTCAGTGCGCTCCCACTAACCTTCTTATATACATAAGGATCATCCTCGTTTTGAACGAAATTATATTCTTTTATGATCTCATCAAAATGTTGGTTCCAAGAACGCGATGCTTGCTTCAATCCATAAATGGATCGATTTAACTTACAAACCTTGTTTGCAAGTCTAGGTACGACAAAACCGTAAGGCTGTTGCATATAAACATCCTCCAAAGGTTTCCGTTAAGGAAAGCAGTTTTGACGTCCATCTGTCATATCTCGTAATCGAAATATGCAGCAATAGCAATCATTATTCGAATGGATTTAATCATGGCAACGGGTGAAAAAGTTTCATCGTAATCGACATCATGTCGTTGATGATACCCTTTCGCTACAAGCCTAGCTTTGTACGTTTGTACGTTGCCATCCATGTCGGTCTACCTCTTGAAGACCCATTTGCAACCAATAGGCTTTACGCCTTCTGGTGCATCAACCAGTGTCCAAACTTAGTTGGTATACATGGAATCCATTTCGGAATTCATGGCATCTTGCCATAAACCGGATTCGATACCTTGTATCGCTTCCTCATACGTAGCCGGCTCGTCTTCCTCAATAAGATTAATATCCACATGAGGTGAGATCAGAAACTCATACCTCTCAGGTTGTTTTCTGACTCTCTTCGACCTACGCGGTCCTTGTGTATTCGAAGATTGTGGTACAGTCCCATCCCTGATAGACTGTTCATGTTCCGTTAAGGATTCTGTGCCAGGAACAGTATCACTCCGATTTTCATCGAGTTCTACTTTCCTCCCACTTATCACTGCATTTAGGAATTCCTTCTCAAGGAAAACCGCATGTAGAGCAACAATTACTTTGTTCTCTTGTGGGTGATAGAAGTAATATCCTTTGGTTTCCCTAGGATATCCTACAAATAGGCATTATCCATTTGGGTTCAAGTTTGGTACCTTCCAAACGTTTGACGTATGCCCAGCAACCCCAAATCTTCAGGAATGAGAAACCTGGTTTCTTTCATGTCCATATTTCATATGGAGTCTGTTGAACATACTTTGACGGAACCTTATTCAAAATAAGTATTGCACTGTTCAATGCATATCCCCAGAAGGAAATAGGTAGCTCTGTGCGACTCATCATAGACCTTACCATGTCTAACAAAGTTCGGTTTCTCCGTTCGGACACACCGTTTAATTGTGGTGTTCCAGGAGGAGTCCACTGTGAAAGAATACCATATTCTTTCAAGTAATCAAGAAACTCATTGCTCAAGTATTCGCCACCACGGTCCGACCGTAATGTCTTAACACTTTTGTTGGTCTGTTTTTCTACTTCGTGTCGAAACTCTTTGAATTTCTCAAAAGTTTCCGACTTGTGTCTCATAAGATACACATAACCATAACGCGATGCATCATCCGTAAAGGTTACGAAGTATTGATATCCACCTCTAGCCTGGCTAGACATGGGCCCACAGACGTCACTATAAACAAGGGCTAACAGTTCGGTGGCACGTGCACCTTTTCCGCTAAAAGGTGATTTAAGCATTTTTCCTAAAAACAAGATTCGCAGACGTCATATGAGTTTTGATCAAATCCGTCCAAGTACCCACTCTTCGAAAGTGTGGATATGCGTGTCTTGTTTATGTGTCTCAGACGACAATGCCACATATAAGTTTCATCTGTTACTTATTTTAAGCCTTTTGTTTGTTACATTATTATGTTTGAGATTGATTTATATTCAAAATATAAAGACCATTATTTGCATCAGCTGTGCAAATTTCTATTTCATTTTTATACATAAAACACCCAGTGTTTCTAAATAAAAAAGTATTCCCGCATTAGTTTAACATAGATACAGAAATTATATTCCTAGTCAAATTAGGTACAAAATAACAGTTTATAAGTTCAAGTACATGCCCCGAGGGCAGTTCCAAAACATAAGTGCCCATGGCCAAAATGGCAACTCGAGTCTCATTTCCAACACGGAGGTCAATCTCTCCTGAGGCCAGTCTCCTACTAATCCACAGATCATGCACATCAGTACATATGTGAGTACCATAACCAGAATCAAAAATCCAATTTTTAAAACTAGAAGTAGACATGTTTATTTCTATAAAAAACATATATTAAGCAGGTGCCTTGCCCGCTTTGATTCCCTTCATGTGTGCCTTGTACTCGCGGCAGCCACGCTTCCAGTGACCCCGCTTCCCGCACTGCAAGCATACATCTTGGGATTTTTCCTTGGGTTTCCCAGAACACTTTGACGATTTGGCCTTGCCTTTCTTCTTATGCTTCTTCTTCTTAACACCTCCAGTCGTCTTGGGCCAAGCCCTCGGAGTCTGAGATGTTGAAGCATAGTGCGCCTCGCGCTTCTTGCCCTTAAGGAGCTCCTTTTCTGCCTCACGCGGAGTGGACATCAACTCTCCAAGAGTCTGGTCTTGGTTCAACATGTTGTAGTTCATGATGAACCCACTCTAAGTGTCAGGGGAGAGACTGTAGGATCAAATCCACTGAAGTCTCAGCCTCGAAGACTATGCCCATATGTCTGAGCTGCTCAATGTCAGCAATCATCTGTGAGACATGGTGCTCAACAGACGTACCCTCTGATATGCGAGCGCGGAAGAGCTTATTCTGCAACTCGTATCTTTGCGATCTAAGATTAGATCGATGGAGATCGTGCAACTTCGCTATCATCTCATAGGGATCCAACCCCTTGTTTTGACGATGGAATTACGGAGTCATAGCGGCAAGCATTACCGATTGAGCAATCGCATTATCATCGCTATGAGTCTTCCAAAGCTCTAGCTCAAGCAACTGATCAGGTCGGGGCTTAGGCCCAATACGTCACTCTAAAGTACAGAGTAACTTCTCAGATCCCGAAACAATTTTGAGATTCATATCTCAGTCCTTAAAGTTTGTGCCATTAAAGACGTTGTCGCCTATGACAATTTCCCTAATGCTCAACTTTCCTGTCATCTTAATCGCAATAGTCAAACTATTCGATTAACGATGTTTGGGTACAGTCTAACTGTTACAAGAAAAATAATAATATATTAGTCCAACTAATAAAATAATTGACGAAATAATTTTGAAAGCGCGTAAAGCTAAGTATTTGAACGAAAATGCAAATTCAATACTAGCCTCCCACTATTTTTCGTCGAGCCTCTAACCCTCTGTTGAGTACTCAGGAAACTTAGTTTCCGAGTGGGCTAGGATCCCATTAAATAACACACAACCTTGACTTTGGCCAACAAGCTGTATGATATTTAACTAGGTAGATCTCTAAGATCAATTGGATCTCATCCAATTCCTAGATCCGGTAGGTGGACCTCCAAGTCCGAAACATATATACAATATATATGCCAATATATCCAATATATTTTCCTAACCGTTTTCCTCTGAATCAACTAAGCCTTGGCTTTGGCACAACAAGTTTAATGATTCCAGTTAAGCGGAACCCATTAACTTTGGAAAGCTTCGTAATCGATGTCGATGGACAAGAAGTGATCTTGACTTTGGCCAACAAATCACAACTTGGACAAGACACCGATATGGAACAAAGCCTTCATGATTCAAACACATCCGCGATGGACAAAGGTCTTGACTTTGGCCAACAAACCAGTGCCAATCTTGGATCTTAAGTAAGAATCACTCAATGGAAGGAAAACGCTTAATATTTTATTGAGGGTTTTTCGCGTAAATTAGCAACCAATTTATTATCTTTGTTAGGTCTCATCATACACCCTTAAGCATGCATTCTAAAATCATAATAAGGTGCGAAAATAAATTAATAACGATATGCGGATGGATATTTCACAGATTGTTCCTAGAACAAATCACTCACTTTCCTCTCCCCGGCTAGCACTATTCTTACTTCTACCCAATTACATAATACAATAATAGAAACCTCATTAACATTGAGGGGATTTAGGTGAGAAGAGAATACAAAGAATCAAGAGAGATTAGGCTGGACACGCAGGTCCAATTTAATAAATTCTAAATTTACAACAATTTCCAAAATTGCCATTTCCCTTCTAATATCCATCTGATATACATTATTCATTCAACACATCCATGTATTCATTCATAGCATATTGTTCAATCAATCTAATCCAATTAATTAATCTTTGAATTAAGTGATCATCCAATGTTCAAACAACGATTTGATTTGCGCGAGTCCAACTCGTTTGAGAATAAGTACTCTAAGTACGAATTCTTGAATTATATCGAATTACTCTTTAAATCTAATTTAATTCGTATTCAATACTAATTCATTTATTTAATTCCAAATTAAATATCTACACTTTTTAATGCGCTTTAACGACTTAGATTCCAAATCTAATCTAAACGGGTCTCAAAGCCCAATTAACATCCAATGTTGTTTAATTAAAGTCCAATGGGCTTTCAATTGATTTCATAAGGCATGGACTTTGGTCAATATGGGTCAAACCCAAATACCAAAGCCCAATTAAGGAATCACCCATATTTGCCAAGAAACCAATTTCGTCCCATTAGGCCCAATTAAACTTTTAAAGCCCATTTGTTATATTTGGACTTAATGGAATGGTTTAGGCCCAATTTGGATCCAATCCATTTGGCCCAAACCTATTTGGCCCAACCAATCCCATTAGGCCCAAATACAATAATTATAAGCCCAATTCAAAATCAAGCCCAATTTATTAAATTCCAATTTTCCAAAATTCATAATTTAATAAATCAAACTATTTAGCCATGATTAATCTTTTAAATTAACATTTCCAAAATACTAATCTAATCCATTAATCATGCTTATCATCATCAACACATGTCCAACATAATTGATTCAAAAAATCATTTCATTTCATGCTATATACCTCACGGCATTCCCTAGGGTTTTTGTTCGATTTCATTTTCAATCCGATTGAATCTCAAATCAACATTATCCCAAGTCTTTAAACTCATCCAATGATCAAAAGAACAAAAAATACCATGACTTTATGGTTTAGTAAGCATTCGGCCAAGCCATTAATTTAGGGGAAAAATAATCCAATTCATTTTTCATGAAATTGATCATGCATAACACTATGTTATCATCATTCAAGCATACTCAATCAATCAATTTTATCAAATCATGCTCAAATCATTTTTACCCAAATTTTAGCATAAGAACCCTAATATTTTTTCATGCTCAAATTAGGCTCTAAGATACCATTTGTTGGTTTCTAATGTGGTCCCAAGATCATATTTAAGTAATGAAAAGAATGAATACTCAAAGAAGTGAGGCGGAATCACACTTACATTGAATGGATTTTGAAGAAGATGAACACCAAAGAATCTTTGATCTATTCGGCCAAGGTGGTCATTTGTTGATGATGAACAAGCTCCAAGCCTTTGAAAGGATTCCAAGCTCTTAGATTAGTTTCCCTATCACCTAGTGATGATTCCTTGAATGTGCTAACAAGATTGAAAGAAAAACAATTTTTCTTTCCTTCAATGGAGCTCACGGTTTTTTAGCAATGGAGTAGAGAGAGAGAGTTTTCTTTTGTTTGATTTTTGTTTTCTAAAAACATTTTCTCAAAATGTGTTACCAAAGTTGTGTATATGCCTTTCAAAAAGTCAAAACCAATTTTGGAGCCAAAAATGGCATTCAATGCTCTCAACAACCACTATCATGAATAGTGACTAGTTGTCTTTCACCAAAAAAATATGACTTGACATCCATCACTTGAGTGACATGTGATGTGATGAGCGATGTGACTTCTGGTCGCACTTGATTCAAAATCGGAGTGGCCTCGTAAACACATCCCGGGCTCGGGTTCGTTAATTCCGAATTAATGAATTTTCCGTTGCGACAAAATTAAATCAAATTTACTATTCACATCGCTTACGAATTAATTCTAAACTAACTCGTTTGCCCGAATTAAAATCTAATTTTAATTCCACGTCGAAATCTAATTTTGATTAATATATCGAATATATTATTTTATCGATTAATTCTGAATTAATCGTTCCCTCTCCTCAAATAGTATTTTATCCTAGATAAAATCTCTCCGTAATTAATCCAAGATTAATTATGTTTCAATCATACGTCATCGGTGAATCTTCGGGAAGGACCCAAGAGATCCCTGGATATGTTGGTAGTAAATCCGGTCGTCGGACTATCCGAACACGTACGTACCTTGTACTACGGTTTTACCGATTTACGAGACATGGTTGGCTTCTAGCAAAGCACCGTGTCTACCCAATTCTCCAGAAATATTCTTAATGGAATATATATAACCTATATCAGGCGTAGTATACGTAGTATTGCGTATTGCGATCCAGTATCAGATGTCACATGCAAGGCCTGGGGCTGGAATAGTGTCTGCCCCGTACGAAGCATATATCGGATTACAAGCAACTAGTCTCTTTAATCGGATAATCATGACCAAGTCATATTATCCCGATGGTTGCAACCAATTTAGAGTATCAGTTCTGTATCCATGCGTCATCATCATCTCCATATGACTGAATTGATACTTCCATCTTGACATCACACCCAATACACTACGATTCTCAATAAACCCAGAAGAGGCGTACACAGAACCTGTTAAAGTCCTGGACGACCAAAACCAAAGCGTATTGATTGTCGCAAGTACTAGCGATGCAAGTCTCAGGTTAAGACCAATTACACCTACCCTGATGCGGATTCCCATAGACACATAGTCATACTACCAATGGGATTATGCGGGGTCTATCCAAAGCGAAGCTGTTTCCGTACCATCGGTAAACACAACCTCCTATCACACTTGCATAAGTATCCAATACTTAAATATATGAGAATTATGTTGTTACGCTTCCATAACACGCACAAGTGCAATACTAGTCTATTCCGCATTATCGATGTCCAGTCTCGATAATACTACGACTAGGGATATTTAATGATTAAACCTTTATGGATTGATACTGTCTCATATCTTATAATCCGGAACTAATCATAAGGACTTTTATCATTTATATATTCAAGTAATCAAATTACAAAATGATAAAATGCAATTTTATTGCTACATAATTAATTTGTACAAAAACCACAATGTCTTTTACAAATAGTGACGCTATGGGTCATAATTGTCTAACATTGAGTCTCTACATTTGTTGTTTTAAGAGTCAGAGAGAGATTTCACCATTGTCTCAGTTCGAGATCTTGTTAAGGAGTGCCCCTTGAACAAGAGGAATCCAAGTTATCCTGTGAGGACATTAGCCACAAAATCTGTAGAGTACCGAGACGGGGCTAATAAGTTCTTAAGGACAGAGACAACTCGACTTGGACGACATAATTTTGTCATTTTCCAGGTTTTTCATAATACACTAAGTTTTAGGGTTTATGTGCAATGTTGGCATAAATTGGTTTGATGTTTGTTTTGTTTTTTTTTTTTTTGTTTTGATTTGTTATGATGCATGTTATTTTCGTTTAATGACACTTAATTCCCCAACAGTTGGTAGGTTTGAATCACTTGTATTGTAACAAAAGAAAAGTTATATACATATATACATTTATCCCAAAAATAACTACATCTCTTTCATTGTAGCTACAGTGATCGCTACAGTAATCACTGTAGCTACAGTGAAATGAATGTAGTTATTTTCAGAATAATTATATGTGTGTACAAATGCACTGATGTACTTTTTCCAGGTTACTGATTTTGCCAAAAAGAAAAATTTTGATGACTTGTTGTCTTGACAATTTTGTGCCAATTAATTTTTTTCTTAAGGTCTATTTGGTTCAACGGAGGGGATGGGAGGGGAGTGGAGGGATTTTAATGGAGGGGAGGGGAGGGGAGGGAATGTATTTTAATTAAATATGGGTTTGGTTCATATGAGGGGAGGGGAGGGGAGGAGAGAGTTTTTAATTAGATATATATTTGGTTCAAGAAAGGAGGGAATAGATTTTAAAACTAATTTACTATTTTATCCTTATAGCTTTTATAAATAAAATTAAAACAATACAGGCTTATATTATCTTTAAATTAAACAAAGAATAAATTTAAAATTAAAAGCTCTACATAATACGTGTTATTAAAAATAAAATTAAAACAAATATAAGAGAAGAGAATAAGAAAAATTGAATGGTGAAACAAATATAAGAGAGATTTGTAATTAGGACAATTTTGGATTTTAATGTATAAGTAGGGATAATTTAGTTAATGTATTTAAAATTTTAATTGCTCACTTTCTCTCCCCTCTAAAATCCCCCACTTTTGGAGGGGAGCTAAAATTGGCTTAGGAGGGATTTTGCTCCCCTCCCCTCCAAAAAATTGTACCAAACAAACATAATTTAAAAAAATCTCTCCCTTCCCCTCCCCTCCCCTCCAAAACCCCCCAACCAAACACACTCTTAATGATAATGACGCACTTTCTGTGTCTTATTAGTAAGAATGGCAATATAGTCCGTTCTTTTGATATCCGATAGTGGAAGCTTAATGGATAATGTTAGGTTTTGATTTGGAAATTAGGTAATTAAATTTTTTTTGATATGAATAAAAAAATAAATAACAGAATTTAAATTTTCCGACAATAAATAAATAAATTTTTTTATTTTTAAATCATCAAATATTGGTGATTGGGTATATGGTACCTGTTAGTATATTTTTAAATTTTTAAATTTTTTTTTTGATTATTTCAATTGGTATATGATATTTGAATTTTTGATCAATTTTGACTACAAAACGATTATGTACAAGTCTTTGATGTTGAATGTCGATTTCGGATATATCTTACTAATAAAGCAACAAAGTCCTACACCGGAGACACATTGAATGAATGGAGATCATCCATAATTTTGTATGTTTCATTTACAAGACACTCAACTCCCTGCTGTATGTAAATTTGCTACTTATTATTATTTAAACAAAATATAATGTCGGAAGGAATGTGATTTGGTGATAAATAATTTAATATTTGATTTCTTGGTCTTTGATTCAAATTCAGAAATTATTTTTTGTAAGAGTCTCAGACAGTTGAGGATTTTATATATCTTACTTAAGTTTAATTTGACGGTGGGATTTTAAATGTTTTTAGAAAAAACAGAATCTAATGAAATGGCCGTTATAACCTCTGCAAGAATAAATCAGGGAAAATTTTGTACAATATATGATAATAATTTCAGGCACAAATTTGTACTGATAAATTTTCTTTAAAAGTGGGGAAAAATTAAAGGAAATCTTTCTCTGTCTTAACTTTTAACAATTCAGCCACTAGGGTACAAGTAGGGATGACAGTGGATAGGGTATGGTGCGAGTTTTTCATTACCAAACCTGCACCCGCATATGTAAATAAATTACCAAACCTGCACCATACCCGTTGCGGGTTTTAATTTTCATTACCAAACCCGCACCGCATATAAAAATAAATTACCAAGCCCGAATTGATACCCAACGGATTTTTTGCGGTTTTTAAAATATTGAATTACTTTGTATTCTTAATAATATAATTTTTTTAATTAAATAATTTATTTTTAATTGCTAGCTGTAGTTTTCACATTTGTTTTTCATTTGACATATACAACATGCAATGTATGTATATACAATACATAGATAACATAATATATGAAAGACTCAGTACCATATGTTTATTTTTTTATATAAACATAATTAAAATGAGTTCTTCCCTTCATAATTATAATGATCTAAGTTAGCCAATTCAATCAACAATAAGCTAAAAAGTAATCACCAACCTTTGGTCATATTTTTTATGCTAAGTGTAATGAAAGTGATGCTTACAATGCTCAAGTGGTGTAAGTGTAATGAAGAAGCAGGAAAGCTACTGAAGTTGCAGCAAACACTAGCTTATTTTGCTCCTCTCCCGTTTCTGATAATGTGAACTTAATCCAAATTATTGTATTATAATTTTATTAACAAGTGTGATTGAAAAAAAACAATAATAGTCATGCAAAAAATCTTCAGTTGGGTAAGTTGCGGGCTGCGGCTAAGTGGGAGTGTGGAACTGTTGATTAGTGTTTTAGGTTTAGGTTTTGTTAGTTGTTTTTATATGAAAGTTTTTTTATATTGTCCTAAAAATATTAATTAATAAAAAATAATATTGCGGGTATGCGGATACCCGTATTTTTTTCTTAAATACCAAACCCGCACCGCAACCGCAGCGGGTTCTGCTTTAAATTACCAAACTCGCACCACACCCACTAATATATTTACCAAATCCTACCCATTGTGGGCGGGTTTTTGCGATTTTGCGGGTAAAATTGTCATCCATAGGTACAAGCCTCGTGGGCCGTGAGTAGGAGCTCTCATGAGTTCCATTTTAACTATAGGCAAATTTCTCTTGGGCTGTGTTTGATGGATGGAATAGGATAAAATGAAATATAATTTAAAATATTAAAATTTATTATTTGGATTGGTGTATTATAATGGAATGAAATGGAAATAGATAAAAAAAAAAAAGAATATAATAAAAAAGTGTCTTGAGTCATTAAAAATGAATTTTTTAAATTGAGGGTTGGGAAAGAAATATAATTAAAAAAAAAAATATATATATCACCTCTAAAAATAAATTTGTTTTTAAAAAATTATATTAAAATATTGGTATTTTTTTAGAATATAAAAGAATACTATTATTTATAAAATTTATTTAATTACATTTTATTTAATTAGTATTTAAACCATCATTTTCATCGATCCAAATATAGCTTCGTGTGGATGGAGATGGAGATGGAGATGGAGATGGAGATGAGAGCGAGTGAGGAAATAAGGCAAGGTGAAGACATGACGCCACCACTCTTCCCTCTGACTTTCGCTCTTCACGATTCATTTATGGACACACACTCTTCTTCTTCTTCTTCTTCTTCTTGCTGGTCCCTCGAACTCCGCGCCGCCCTCCGCCTCCTCCACTCCCCTTCTGCCTCCACGTGTCCCCCTCGTCTCTTCGGCTTACTCACCAACCGCGACAAGCTATTGTCTTCCTCCGACCCTAATATTGTCTCCAAAATTCGAGAAGGAGCGAGGGACTTGGCAAAGGCGATTGGCAATTTGTCCAACGACGTCGCTTGGGAGGAGGCTGCGTTGTGTCTTGTGATGACCAACGCCGTTGAGGTTCAGGATACCAAGAGTGGGCGTATTTTAGGGATTGCGGTTTACGATAAGGATTTCTCTTGGATTAATCACAGCTGCTCTCCCAACTCTTGTTACCGGTTTTTGCTCTCTCATACAAATACTGCGTCGTTTCGCGAGGAACCCAAGATGCGGATTGCTCATGTATAAAGTCTCAGCAAAGTTTTATTTTTTTCGACTTACCAAATTTTATTGCTTTACGAATTTTGAGTTGAGGAAGTTGATAATTGATGCAGGCAAAGAGTGGTGGTTGTATCAATAGTAAATTAAACCAAGGTTGCTAATGCTATTCATATCATATTTATAAAATTTTGTACATTGTTTGATTGTAAATTTCTTAATTTCTTAATTATATTTTCGTTTAATTTTGTTTGAAGGAAGTGAGAGATATGGTCCAAGAATCATTGTAAGGAGTATTAAGCCAATTAGTAAAGGCGAGGAGGTAACGGTTGCTTACACTGATTTGTTGCAGCCTAAGGTAGGTTCATTCCATATCAATCTTGTGTTTATTTGATAATGTTGTATGATCCTGCATTTTATTAAAACAATTTTATTCGTATTAGGGAATGAGGCAATCGGAGTTGTGGTCAAAGTATCAATTTATCTGTCACTGTATGCGATGCACTGTCTCACCCCCGAGTTATGTAGATATGGCCTTAGAGGTAGAAGCTTAATGTAAATGTGTCGGAGATTTTAGATTGTGTAGAAATATTATCACAATTGCAAACCAGTAGTCTGAGAAGTATCTCTGAGGGGTTTCTTTTCTTTCCAGGAAATCTCTTGTTCAAATCCTGAGTTTTCTAGTTTTATTTCTGATTACAACTTCCATAAGGATGAGGCTAATCAAAAATTGGCTGATTGCTTGGATGAGGCTATATCCGAGTATCTATCAGTTGGTGATCCCCAATCTTGCTGCAAGAAGCTTGAGAACTTTCTTACCCGAGGTCTGAGGGGTGAGTTGTTAGAAACTGAGAAAGGAAAATTACAACTGAATTTCAGGGTGCGTCCTCTCCACCATCTCGCTCTGAATGCCTATACAACACTGGCATCTGCATATAAAATCCGTTCAATTGACTTTTTAGCTCTCCATTCTGACATTGATGGACATCAGTTAGAAGCCTTGGACATGAGCAGGACTAGTGCCGCATACTCATTGTTGCTTGCATGTGCAACTGACCATCTTTTTCGATCTGAATCATCTCTCATTGCGTCTGCTGCAAATTTCTGGGTAAGTGCAGCTGAGTCCTTACTAACTCTTGCTAGAAGCTCAGAGTGGGATTTATTTGTGAAACCAGGATTGCCTGCTTCAATCTCTTCCCTCGAGAAGCATAAATGCTCCAACTGCTCACTGATGGATAGATTTCAAGTGAATCCATTTGTCAGTCAAGCTCGAAATGCAGATTTTCAGAACATATCTAGCGAGTTTCTTGCTTGCATCGCTAATAAGACTCGAAAAGTTTGGGGATTTCTAATACATGGATGCCGGTACTTGCAAATGTTGAAAGATCCCATTGATTTCACCTGGCTTGAGAAGCCTTCCGATGCATCTTACTTTCAGGCTCATTTGTGCAGCTGTGATGAGGATTCCAACAATGAAACTGGCCATCAAGAAAGTATTTGTCGAAGGCTTATGCAGCAGTGTAACGATGAAGAAAGGACTAATTTGTTTCAGCTTGGTTATCACTGTTTAGTTTATGGAGGATATTTAGCAAATAAATGTTACGGTGATAATTCCCATTTGGCTTGTCAAATTAAAAATGTTTTATACAAGGGATAACAACATTGTAAGTCTTAAAAAATGTATTGTTTTGATATTTAGGTTCCGAAAGAACTTTTTTTTGACAAAAATGTAAAACTGACCCTCTAATTTTCACGTTTTTTCATTTCAGTCCTCTAACTTTCAGTTTTGTCAATTCAGTCCTCTAACTTTCAAATTTTGTCAATTCAAGGTTCTGTTACAAATTCGTTACTGTTGCCGTTACTGCTGCCAAAACGACGCCGTTTTCATTTTTTATTTTTTTATTTTATTTTTTCGGAATTAAAAGAAAAATCTAAAAAATATAAAGGAAGAGAAGGGGAATCGTTCCCCAAAATCGTTTCTGTTCTCTTCCTTTTTTTTTTTTTTTTTAGATTTTTCTTTTAATTCCGAAAAAAAATAAAAAAAAATGAAAACGGCGTCGTTTTGGCAGCAGTAACGGCAACATTAACGAATTTGTAACGGAGCCTTGAATTGATAAAAAAATGAAAGTTAGAGGACTGAATTGACAAAACTGAAAGTTAGAGGACTGAAATGAAAAAACGTGAAAGTTAGAGGGTCAGTTTTGCATTTTTGCCAACTTTTTTTTGTTTTAGTAAGTCTTATAAGTGAATAAATTTTTTTCTTATAAGTCCTAATTCATTAACTCTAATGTATCTGTTGACGTGGCATGATAGAATGATACTTCAGCACAAGCATTAAATCAGTCAAATGTCATTTGGTTTGAGATAACAACTTCTGAAATCCTAAAAATTGTGTTGTTTTTCCACTTCAGCCTAAAAGAAAATTTTGTTTATAATTAAGTCTTATAAGAGAATAAGTTTTTTCTTTTAAGTCCTAATCCATTAATTATATTGGACATTCTGACATGACATAACAAAATGATATTTCAGTAGAATCATTAAATCGGTTAGCACATACTTAGGCATACTTATATGCTTATCACCGAAATGGTTTCTCCAGATCTATTGGAGGAAAGTCATTTTTCATTTTTTCCATAAAAAATTTCTCTTTGTTTACCATATTATTTGTATTATCTATCTTGGTATCACTATCTTTATCCTCTGTGCTCCCAAATCTTAACCTAGAAGATGACGATCTTTGGATTTGCTATGACGCAAATTTAACTGTTTCAGGGAAAGTCGTCTTAAGACTTCTCCCAATCAAACTGCATAAAACATGCACTTCTTTTAGGACCTCATCCACAAACATAGAGAAATGTTTTATGGAGAAAATGAATAAGGATTTTCCTCCAGTTGATCTAGAGGAATCATTTTGCTGATAACCATACAAGTATGTCTACGTATATGCTGACTGATTTAATGCTTATGCTGAAGTATCATTTTGTAATACCACGTCAGCATATCCGTTACAGTTAAAGGATTAGGACTTGAAAGAAAAAAAATTATTCACTTATAAGATTTATTTATAAACAAAATCTTCTTTTAGAACTGAAGTGTAAAATCATCACAACTTTTAGGACTTCGAAAGTTGTTATCCCAAACCAGCATGGCAGTTCACTGATTTAATGCTTATGTTGAAGTGTCGTTCCGTCATGACATGACATAGTGTTCGTTAGAGTTAACGGACTATGACTTAAAAGAAAACATTTATTCACTTATAGAACTTATAAAAATATTTCTTTTAGGATTTAAATGTAAAAACAACATAATTTTTAGGACTTAAAATGTTGTTATCACTTTATATAATGAAGAGAAATCAGCTCCTTGTTGAAAGAAATCTTTCTTGCCAGTTAATTTTTTTTAAGCAATATATGTGAAACCATTAGGAGTGGCTAAAGGGTTAGAACTTAGGTATTTTCTAAAACAACGGTATAATTTTTTAATTTCATTTTCTGCTTTTTGAATTCAGAAAATATAAAATATGTGCTCGGTAATGAATTTTGGAAAATATTTTTAGAAATATATAATTTATTAAAAAGGAAAACAAGAAAATAACTTGTTTCATTGTTTTCCTATAATAAATCCCCGAACATTAATAATAACAATAACTATGATGATGATGATGGTGATATTATTATTATTTTAAAATATTTATTAAATTAATTATTATTATAATAACAATTAAATATCAAATGTTAATATAATAATATAATAATATAATAATTAATATAATAGCAATGTATATCTGATATTAAATAAAATAATAATACTACTAATAATAAACAAAATAATAATAGCAATATTATTATAAAGTAAAAAATTATTATATAATAAGAAAATAGTAATAAAATAATAATAACAACAACAATTAGTAATTAATAGTTATTATTATTATATTAATGTTATTAAATTATTATTATTATGATATTACTATTTTCTTATTATATAATAGTATAATAGTAACAATAAAATGATTAATTATAAAATAATAATTTAATAATAAATTATTATTTATTACTTAATATTTAATTATAAATTTATTATAAGAAGATATTTCTACCGAAAAAGTTTTATTTTTTTCATTTTCAAGATTACTGTTTTTGAAAATGATATCGAATACATTTTTAAATTTTGAAAATAAATTTAAAATAATATTTTCATTCTCGTTTTTGTTTCATAAATCAGCAATTACAAAAAAAACAAACGGGCCTAATTGAATATGACAATTTTAAAATTGGAATAATTTTATAAAATAGAAAACAAAAAAAAAATATGTTTCTTATTATTTTTTAAAATGTTTAGGTAGGATTCAGTAAATAAAATAATATAAATTCTGTTAATTTTATGGAGGGCTTAATATTTTTGTATTATTTTTCAAAAGTGTTTTAGAAAAACGATGTTGTTGTTTTCTAATTTTGAGTTATAAATATTATAAAAAAATATAAATTGTTTTTTTTTGTAACCAAGAATATATTGCAAACACTTCCTTGAACCTTAACATGATCATTAATGGAATTGGGCCATTCGGCATCAACATGCATCAAACAAATCTTAATTATCAAAACCAGAACATAACAATGAAATCAAATCTACACTGACATACCAATATTAATCATAAACCCTATAACTTAGAGAAAACTTGGAAAATGAAGAAGATGACGAAAACTTAGAGTACAAGTCGAGTTACCTCTGTCCTTAAGAACTTATTAGCCCTGCCTCGGTGCTCTACGGATTTTGTGACTAACGTCCTCCCAGGATTACTTGGATTCTTCTTGAGAATGAGCACTTCTTTCACAAGAACATGAACAAGGAAGAATGGTGGAAACTCTCTTGACTTAAAATGATAAAGATTCTTATTTTACAATGTATGTGTTAGTCTCTAAGACAAGCCACAAGATCACTAAATATGAATCTAATGTGTGAAAAATCATGAAAAGTGGCGGAAACACTTACATTGATTTAGGAGAAAATTTATCCCTCTGATATTCTTTCTTACTAAGTTTGTTCTGTCACTTGACTTCCCTTCTCATCTTAGTTCCTTAAACTCCTTACATCTTTACTTTTCTGAAAATTCTATCAACTTCAATTACTTAATGCCTCTTCTACTGAATCTTTTTGGTTTAGGTGTCACTCTTTTCTAGTTCTTTTTTCTCAATATAATGAGACTCTTATGAGTCATATACTATACTCTTGAGAGTCGCTCTCTCTAGTCCCTTCAAACTCCTAAGTCTTTACTTCTCTAAAGATTCCTTAATTCAAATATAGCTTCTAGACTTGACTTAAGTTATTATAGCTTCAAACTCTTATATTTCATGCTTCTTATCAATGTTTCATTGGACTCATCGACTTGGGTGTCTAGTCATCTCGTGATTTGTCTAATATGTCAATTTCTCTTCTTTACTGATTCTTCCCTTTACTAGGTTCTAAGTTGAGGGGTGAGCCTATACATTCTATAGGGATTCTGTGGTACGCATTCGTTTAACACTTAAGCTCGGTGATGATCTAGTTAGATATCTATATGCTTATTGGAATCGTGTTTTCTAGAAGAAAGGGTCGTTATTCGTTCTGCAGGAACCTGGTCGACTACTCCATGTCTTAGGTTCCCACAACTATTATCAATTTTCTATACTACTATCTCCTCATTATGTTATCCTTATTCTTGAATGTATTGAATTTCTTTATTACTTCTCGCGTTCCTCTACCATTTGCATATCCTATTTATTTGCTCTACGCCTTGCTATTGAGGTTAGCGATGGTTCATTCTCTTAACTACTTTCTAAATCTCTGCTCTCTGTTCTTGCTTTAAGTCACAGCTATATCACTTTATTTTACTGCCCATACTGATACTTTTGTCACTAATTATTTCAAATCTCACGGGTCTGTTCTTTTATACTTCCACAGATTTCTTCTAATTTGGGCTAATCTGTGGGTTCTACTACATTTGGTCTATATATGGACTCCTACTAGTCTTGCAAACCCCGCACTAACTTGCCTTAATCTTTGACTATACTGAGTTTTTTCCTTTACTTCCTCAAAACTTACTTATTCCTTTTCTGGGTGATCTATCTTTCAAGGTCTTCCATATCTTAAGATGAACTCTCGTCGGGCTTGTTACAGTCACTTATATCTATGCTAATAGGAGCTAGGGCAAACATCTTATGTTTTGATAGGATTCGGTATCCTTATTCTTGTACTTTGTATCTTGATAGGGTATATTTCTCATATAAGGTATGTGTGAGCTAGATTCCATCAGGACATCTTTCTTAATTGGTATCACTAAGTGGTGGTAAACTAAATTGTTCAGGGTCTTGTCTCCATCGGATTGCTTGATTAGGGCAGCTAATCACTTTTCTGACGTCATTCATCTTATTTGCGTGCAGGCCTGGGTTTGGAGAATCTAAAATCTCTACATTGTCATGGCATCTCACATCTATTAGAAGCCTCTATGACCATTCATGATTTCTTGCTTCTTCTGCCTTATGGCTACCCTCGGTTATTCGGGGAACTCGCTATCTATATAGGTGCTCAGGAGCTATTAGATATGCTTGGAAGAATTTTCTGATGAGGAAATGAATCTTACTTGGGGAAAAGAAACTTTTCTTAGATCTACTCGATATTTTATTCTTGTTTAGGCTTGCTATACTCTTCTTTACTACAAGTTCTGGTATTATCTTTTAATATCTAACTCTGTGTCTCTGATTCTTACTACTATCTGGTTACCTAATCATCTGTATGTCCTCTTTTACTTTTCTTATAGATCTCTATTCCCACTCCCTTGGCTGACTTTTCTTAGATCTTTACTGTTTAATTTTATAACTTGTTCTGGACTTCTGGTAATAAGCCAGGATAACTATAGGAGAATTCTTAACTTGGATCTAGAGTGTCGTTGTTCTCATAAGGAATACTATTCGAATAGTCTGGGAAGGCTTACTAACCTGTCTATAGAACTTTGAGGACGTACTCGAGGATCGGATACTGGAGAGGTAGTGTCTTACATACGAGTATCCCGGACATACTGCGTATATAAAACCTCAACACTCTACCCACTGCAGCCACTGACTCCCTAGACCATGCTCTGATACCATCTTTGTAACATCCCCGATTTGGAAGATGCTACCGGCAGGGAATAGGCCGTACTATTCCTCTGAGCCCCTGCCCTTCTAACTATAAATTACATTATTTCTCTTTTCTCAATCAAATTCTTATTTATGGAACCAATGCCTAAACTCGATAACATGGAAAACAAGTTCATATCAATAACTGTATACTTATAAACATTTGTTCTTACAGTGACTCCAAATACTAATACATGACTTTTATTTGACTCTGACTGGACTCTCAATCTCTCTGACTTGAACCGGTGGACTCCATACCCTAGTGGCTACATCAGTATCCGTCCTCCCGAGCTCGTCCTCCGAGAACACATGCAAAACCAGAAAACTGGGAGTGGGGGTTAGACCGTTGTATAGTCTAAGTGAGTGGACGATAAAACTGAAATATTGTAATAAAAATATTTGGTTCTACAACAAAAATCTGGAGACAACTTTATATGAAAATTGTTTTCTTGTCTAAGAATTCCAAACTCTTTTCATAAAGTCTCATCTGAAAAAAATTTCTGTAAAACTCATCTTTTCTGAAAAGTTCTTACAAAAATGCTCATTTCTGAAAACTTTCTTTTCTAAGAACCTTGTCTGAAAAATGAATATGAAAACTATATATGGATGCTGAAATCTGTCTCTCAAAAACCCGACGTATGGGGGCATTATGTATCGTCGTCCCCCCATACGCCTAACTAGAGCCATGAGTGCAAATCCATGACTTTGGGGCGTTACATATCGTCATCCCCCAAAGCATGCCACTTCTGTTCCTGAACTAGTGGTCTTGGGGCGTTACATATCGTCGTCCCCCAAGCCACTGAACTAGAACTGTGGGTGTTAATCAATGCTACCCTCCAAACTCTGAAACTAGGATATAGGGGCATCTGTCATACCTAGTCGTTATCTATGATCTGAGAGCGTTACGTATCGCCGTCCCCCCAGTCCTCTACATGTGCACATGTCATTCGTCAATTCCATAAGTTACATAGGTGGGTTTTTACCTCATGCCTCGAAAACCATAAAATCATACTTTAAAAACGTTTTTGTCTCAAGCATAACTTAAAGCATAAAATTTCATGTAATATTTGTAATAAAAATCATCTAACGCCCTAAAGCTTAAAAGTGAGTCTGTTGCGAAAACTACAAAATGAAAGTCAAATAAAAAGGAGAGTGTCCACTCATTGTTTTGGAGTTCCGCTAGTCTTTCTTCACTTCGCTGGTGAAACTTGTGGTTCATGTGATGGTCCATCATTGATAGTTTCGATTATAAAATGGACTAAGAATAAATAAATCATAATTAAGCTAAGTTTTCTTATTCAAGTAAGGGCTATCATTTTGAGGGTGTCGTACTCTTATCATGATGCAATACATACATACATACGAATTGATACTAGACTTATAGGGTAGCCTCTAACGTGTACTGAGATGGTTTGAGACTGAATTGGGCAATTTTTTGACCACACGGAGCATTGCGCGTCACGACGCCCATCGTCTAGAAGCATACCCAAACTTTCCTATTACGCATCGTGATGCAAAGACCTTGCGCGTCGTGATGCGCAACAAACCAGAATCGTATCTGGGAAAAATTCCAGATCGCGTCGTGACGCGGAACGTTCTGCATCGCGACGCTAGGCCAAAATTTAGGTCTTTTCTTCATCTTCTCAAACTCAATTTGTCCAACACTTCCCCCAAACATTCCACACAAACAATTAACAATAATAAGTATCCAAAATATCATCCTCAACAATAATTCATATCATTCTATGCACTTTACTTAATTTATACCCAAAACATAATAAATTGGGGATTCCCCACAATCATCATTCTTTGATGCCTTAATCACTCATTTATCATCATATACAAATCACCAATATCCTATAATCATCAAAGCTTCAAAATTAAACACGTATCAATTGGGTCAAGTCTTCTTACCTCATTTTTGTTGGATCTTCCTCATCCCTCATGGTTGTCTTTTTTTTTCCTTCTTGCTTGATGAATAGGCATTACTAATTGCTCATTCTTCTTTCTTCTTCTTCTTCATTTCTTCTTCTTCTTCCTCTCTCCCTCACGTTTTTCTTTCTCTCTTTTCTTCTTTTTCTCATTTATGAAATATTTAATAGTAACCTCCTTATAAACTAGGGCTCATTTGATATTTGGAAACATGTAGAAAAGTGTAGAAATGTGGTGAAAATTTGAGATTATTCTAGATAGGTCCGCGACACTATTCATCCAGAATTTTTACTTGCGTTTTCTACCTGTTTCTTATTTGATTTTGGAAAAATGTTCAACGTGGAAGTTGTATATTGCAATCTCAGATTTCTGGTGGTATAGAATTCATAAAAATCAGAGTTCGTATGAGAAGGTTACAGACCAAAAACCATGAGTTATCAGGAGTGGAACATTATAAAATTTCGCATCGAAGTTTCAAAGAATTTACCGTTTAACCCTAAAGTTGTTACATAAATGTATATATTCTCTAACATAACTTATATTTCGTAACACTCGTTCCGCGATGTAACAGTACTATAATGCAACAGTAGTAGAGACTACCGGTCGTTATAATCAGCCTACATGCTTCAAACCTGTGATATGGATAAATATTCAATATATCTTTAAATCTCTCCTAACATTGGTAAAGTGTTCCATCAACTCTTCTTTGAAAGTAGTGATTATTCTCTTAAAGTAGTTTATTCTGTGAGGGGGAAATAATTTTTTCTAGAAATTGCTCTTGCAAATCATCCCATGATTTGATGGATCCTGACCTAAGGTTCTGTAGCCAAATTTTAGCTTAATCCTTTAAAGAAAAGGGAAAAAACTTGAGTCGAATTATATTCATGCTGCAACTTTTATTTGTGCAAGTATTACATACCACTTCAAATTCCCTTAAGTACTGATAAGGATTTTCTGATTCAAGACAATGGAATGTGGGAAAAAGTTAGATGGTACCTGGTTTAAAATTGAAACGTAATGCATCTGGGGGAAAACAATACAAGACATTGATCCTGTCCTAGTGGGATTCATGAATTGTTTGTGTTGGGGTTTTCTCAAAAGGCGCGACGGAAGCGCTGTTCGGGCGAAATCGTAACTTTAATACTTTTAAACTTACCAAATAAATTATTCAATATCCAATATGAATAATTCATTCATATTTCACCTAAACATATTTATTCGATATCACATAACAACATCAATAAGTTTGAAACACTGTGAAACTTTTACGAAAATTGTTTTTCCGTAAAATAGCATAAAATGCGTTTTTATCCGAACCGACCAACCAATACACACGGGGGCTTCCCACGTCAGCCCCAATAGTACTTGGGATGTTCTTAGGCTGCCCAAAGAGTGACCAATTCATTGTTTGGACAGTGGACACCCGGTAAGCCCCAAACTCACCCGGTAACGCCGTTTTCGCATATTTCAACTCCGAAATAATTTCCGGAAATAGTTCCAATATCCAAAGCACATCCAATATAGTTCTACAACATAATTTTCATCACCAAAATCACAAAAATTCCAGATCTGATTTGGTAACCAAAATTATAATTTTTCATGCTTTACATCCAATTTACAACATTAATCATATTAATACTTACACCAACAAAAGTCACCATAAATGAAGAAATCAAGAAAAATTCTAGGAGTTACAAGAGTGTTCATAACACTCTAGAATGGTAACAAGTCATCAAATGATAACTAATATTACACTAATATTATTCAATTTAATTTCACACTTGCATCTAGCCTGCAAATCCATCCTCCAAGTCAAAAAGCCCCAAAATATAAGAAAGGAAGAAACCCTAGAACTTTTCTAGATGCTCAAGAATAAGAAACAAGCTTTCTAAGTTTAAGAATTATGAAGATTACCTCTAAATTTCCTAATTTCCTTAAACATTTATCTTGATTTCTTCACTTTCTTCCTTGTTTCTTCAAACAAATTTTGGGAGCTTTTGTTCTTGGAGATATTCGGCCATGGCTTCCAATGAATGAGAAAACAAAAATTTTCCACTTTAAATAATGGTCATGACCGACTTTGGGGGCATTTTGGTCATTTGTTCAATTTAATCTAATTAAATAATAATAAGCTTTAAGTTAACAAAAATTTATATACTTTAAGCTTAAAAGAATAATGTCACATGTAACCAATAATAATCAAACATATTGCATAACAATTATGTAATATTGATATAATTTAATTATCTAGATATTTAACATTTAAACACCTAAATAATTAGTTAATACGAATATTATTATATATGTATTTTTGTTTACATTATATAACAAATACATATATTAATGGCATGTGTCAAAGTCTCATTTGACAATTAATTAATATGTACCAAATCAAATCTTGTATCAAATACAAATACACATTAGTTATTAATTGACCAAAATCCCATAATCCATGTATTTTCGTTTAACCGATTAAACGATTCGAATTAACTCATTTAATCCAGTGAAGTATTATGAATAATCTATATTATTTATAACGCGTTGCCCAAGTGATTTGTAATGACCGGGAATTTCAACTACAGTTACACAGTAAGACGAGTGTCACATAATATAAATTATGTTTGGAAACATATACTCTCGTGAGAAGATTGTCGGTAAATTCTTCGAGAATCCGATATTAGATGCTACGATGTTCCACTCCGAATAGCCCATGGTATTTGGGCCATAACTTTCTCATACGAACTTCGATTTTTATGAATTTTATATCATCAGAAAGCTGAGATCGAGATCTAAATTTGAACTAGAATTGAGCTAAAAAATACAGATTAAAAATTCAGATGAATAGTATCCGAGGTATTTTAGTAAATTCCATAAACTTCTTCAAACTTCTACACCTTTTTTTTTAAATGGCCAACTATATGAGGATTCACTATTCATAAATTCACAATTTTGAAAACAAAGATGAATAGAAAACGTTAGGGTGAGGGAGAAGAAGAGAGAAGAAAGAATAAAGAAGAAGAAGAAGAAAAAGGAAGTGATAAGCACTCATTCACCAAACAAAGAAGAAGAAAAGATACCATGGAGATTGAAGGAAGGAAGGAAACCAAGAGAAAGAAGGTAAGGAAACTTTAACCCAAGTTTTGGAAATTGATGTTTTGATGATTTAAGGGTTAATGGATATAGTTGAGTTAAAGTAATTGATGTTTATATGATTTAGTGATGAGAAATTGATGATTATGGGAAATTCCCCAAATTTGTAAGTTTTGTATATGAATTAAATAGAGTATATACAATGGGTATGATTTATGGTTGAAGATGTTTTGGGTACTTATGTTTGTTGATTGCTTGTGTGAAATGTTTGGGTAAAATGTTGGGCTAATTGAGTATGAGAAGATGAAGAAAAGTCCTGATTTTTGGTCTTGCGTCGCGTCGCGACGCGATCTGGGAATTTTCCTAGAAACGCCTTTGGTTTGATACGCATCGCGACGCGAAGGGTTCTTGCATCGCGACATGCACGGCAAAAGTTTGGGTATGCTTCTGGACGATGCGCGTCGCGACGCGTAGTCAAAATTTTACCCAAATCAATTTCGAACCATCTCAGATTTACCCGGACATGTTAGAGGCTACCCTAAGAGTCTCGTATCAACCCTGTATCTATATATTATGTCATACTATACGTACGATATACCTCAGAGTGATAGCCCTTATTTGAATAGGAAAATTTAACTTGATTCCAATCTATACATTCTTAGTCCATTTTCTAATCAAAACTATCGATGATAGATCATCGCAGGAACCACAAGTTCTTCAGCTAAGTGAAGAAAGGCTAATAGAACTCCAACACTATGAGTGGACACTCTCCTTTTTAATTGACTTTCATTTTGTAGTATTCGCAACAGATTTACTTTTACGCTTTATGGCGTTAGATAATTTTTTATTACAGTTATTACATGACAGTTTATGCTTTAAGTTATGCTTGAGATAAAAACATTTTCAAAGTATGATTTTATGGTTTTTGAGGCATGAGGCAAAAATTGTTAGTGATTCTAGGTCTCCAAGATCGAATTAAACAAGCATGAATCGTGTGAATACAACGACGGAAGTTGCGGAATACTTACATCGAGTGGTTGAGAGACGAAGGAAGCAACAAAAACGTTCACTGCCCTTCATGGACTGCTCACGGCAGTGCAGTGAATTTCTTCATTGGTTTCGGTTTTGATCATCAAAAATCAAGCTCCAAGCTTTGCGAAACGGTTCCCGGCTCATGGGTGGACTTCCCTATCACCTTCGCATTGATCCCGGAGTGTGCTAGCACTCTTGTTCTTGCCATAAAAACGCACTGCTTCCCCTTCACTGCTCACGTTTTGCCCAGCAGAAAACCAGTGAAGAAATGCGTGAGAGAGAGGAAGAAGGAGAAGAGAGAGAGAAGGGAAAATGTGTTATTTTTTTTTGGTGAATACCAAAAGTGTATCTAATACACTTGAAATGAAATTCAAATTCATTTCCAATACATTTGGCTTTAATTGCCAACCACACACATCACTCATCACATCAAGTCACCTCAATCAAGTTGTCAAGTCACATCACTCAAAGTGACAAGTGATTTGACGCTTGATGCGACTAGCGATTTGACGCTTGATTTGACTTGCGTGCCGCACTCAAATTTGAAATGCGAATGCGCTCGCAAACAATCCCGGGCTCGGGTTCGCTAATTCCAAATTAACGAATTCTCCGTTGCGTCGTAATTAAATGATTACGCCTAGCGAAATCACTATTCACGTCGCTAATGAATTAATTCTAAATTAACTCGTTTGCCCGTATTAAAATCTAATTTTAATTCCGCGTCGAAATCCAATTTCGTTTAATATATCAAATATATTAATTTATCGATTAATTCCAAATTAATCGTTCTCTCTCTTTAATTAATATTTTATCCCAGATAAAATATCTCCGCAATTAATCCCAGATTAATTTTCTCTCTCATCTAATTAATCCCAGATTAATTAAAAGTGCGAGTCATACGTCATCGGTGAATCTTTGGGAAACGACCCATGAGATACCCGGATATGTTGGTAGTAAATTCGGTCGTTGGACTATCCGAACACGTAAGTACCTCGTACTACGTTTATACCGAATTACAAGAAAAAGTTGGCTTCTAGCAAAGCGCCATGCCTCCCTAATTCTCCGGAAATATCCTTACAGGAATTAAGGATCTATATCAAGCGTTGTATACCGTAGTATTGCGTATTTCTGTCCAGTATCAGATGATCACATGTGAGGCCTGGGGCTGGTACAATGTCTGCCCCATACGAAGCATATATCGGATAACGAGCAACTAGTCTCTTAAAATCGGATAATCATGACCAAGTCATATTATCCCGACGGTTGAAACCTTATATAGAGAGCCAGTTCTGTATCCCTGCACGATCATCAACTCCATATGACTGGAGTGACACTTCCGTCTCGACATCACACCCAACACACTACGATTCTTGATATACCCAGAATTGGCGTACACATAGCCTGTTAAAGCCCTGTACGACCTCAACCAAAGTATATTGATTATCGCAAGTATTAGCGGTGCAAGTCTCAGGTTAAGACCAAATACACATACCCTGATTGCAGACTCCCATAGACACATAGTCATACTATAAATGGGATTCCGCGGAGTCTATCCAGAGCGAAGCTGTTTCCCATACCATCGGTAAAACACAACCTCCTATTACACTTGCATGAGTATCCTATACCCAAATATATGAGAATTATGTCGTCGTGCCCTCACAACGCGCGCAAGTGTAATACTAGTCTTTTACGTATTTATCGATGTCCAATCTCGATAATACTCTGACTAGGGATATTTAATGATTTATCCTTCGTGGATTGATACTGTCTCATATCATTCTCAATCCAGGAACAAATCATAAGGACCTTCCATCATTTATATATCTAGGTGATCTAATCACAAATGATAAGAGTGCAATCTCCTTTGTCACATAGTTAATTTGTACAACAACACCGTGATCTGTATAAATAGTGACGTTATGGGTCATAATTGTCCAACAAAAACCCACCTCAGTATGTAACTTATGGAATTGACGGATGACATGTGCACATGTAGAGGACTGAGGGGACGACGATACGTAATGCCCTCAGATCATAAATCATGACTAGGGATGACAAATGCCCCTATATCCTAGTTTCAGAGCTTGGAGGGTAGCATTGATTAGCACCCCCAGTTCTATTTCAGTGGCTTGGGGGACGGAGATACGTAACGCCCCAAAACCACTAGTTCAGGGACATGAGTGGCATGTTTTGGGGGACGACGATACGTAACGCCCCAAATTCATGGATTTGCACTCCTCACTCTAGTTAGGCATATGGGGGGACAGCGATACGTAACACCCCCATACATTAAGTTTTTCAGAGACATAGCAGTTTTCAGAGATCTGATTTTCAGAAAAAACAGTTTTCAGATACAAGTTTTCAGAATCAGATTTTCAAAGTAAATCTTTACAGAAAAGTTCAGACGATGAGATTTTTCATAAAGAAACTCAGAGTTTTCATACAGAAATATAGTTTTCTTATAAAGCTATTTCGTAAATTTTTGGTTTTAGAACCAAATGGTTTATAACTGTATTTTAGTTTTTCATCCACTCACTTAGATCATACAACGGTCTAACCCCCACTCCCAGTTTTCTGGTTTTGCAGGTATTCTCGTAGGACGTGCTCGAGAGGACGGATACTGTTGCAGTCACTAGGGTATGGAGTCCACCAATCTAAGCCAGAAAGAGTGAGAGTCCAGTCAGAGTCAGATTCAGTCAGAAGTCATGTATTATTCTTGAGTAATTGGATAGTCATTGTAAGCAAATGTTATTAAGTTTACAGTCATAATTATTGAGTTTATATTTCATGTTGATGAGTTGGGCGTTGGTCCCATGCCTAAGATTTTGATTGAGAAAAAAATATTATCATTTTTCATGGTGAGGAAGTCAGATGTTCAGGGGAATAGTATGGCTTATTCCCTGCCGGTAGCATCTCTCAGATTTGGGGATGGTACATAGACAGTATCAGAGCATGGTCTAGGAAGTCAGTGACTGCAGTGGGTAAAGTGTTGGGGTTTTGTATACGCAGTATGTTCGTGATACTCATATGTAAGGCACTGCCTCTCCAGTATCCGATCCTCAAGTACGTCCTCAAAGTTCTATTGACAGGTTAGCAAGCTTCCTAGATCATTCAAATAGTATTCCTTACGAGAACAATTATACTTTAAATCCAAGATAAGAATTTTTTTGGAAGTACTAATAATGTTATGAAACCAGATAGCAAGATATGAGAAACGTTACCCAAGGGAGTGAGAAAACAGAAACTATAAGAAAGCAAGTAAAAATGCATAGTTGTGTAAGCAGTTACGGATAAAGGAAGTGAGGGAATAAAATAAGGCAGTGAAGTTCTAAGGATACCCACCCAGGACAGCAGAGAGAAAATAGAAAGAGCCCAAGCAAGTATTAGAGTTCCTAGAAGATGTTAGATTTCTTCATTCCTTAGAAAATTCGTCCAAGACGATCTAATAGCCTTCAGGTACTTTGTATAGATAGTAAGTTCCCTGAGTAGCGAGCAAAAGCCAGAAAGATAATAGAAGTAAGAAATCAAGATTTGACTCAAGGGTTCCAATAAACTGAGATGCCAAAAAGAACAAAGAGAACTCCAGACACCAAAACCCAAACAAATGTCCACAAGCAGGCAAATAGAAGTCATAAACATAAACAATTAGTTACCTTACCCAAGCAATCCAATGTAGACACGACCCTAAGCTATCTAGTTTTCAACCGCTTAGTCATACCAGTTAAGGAAGTTGTCCTAACAGAGCCTATCTCATACCTACCTTACATGAGAAATAGACTCTACCAGGACATAGAGTACCAGAACAATGATATCGAAAATCATCGAGACATAATATATTTGCCCTAGTCCATACTTGCATATATATAGATGATTGTAAGAAGCTGATGAGAGTTCATCTTAGGAAATGGAAAGACATCGGAAGGCAGGTTACCCAGAAAAAGATTAAGAAAGTTTTCGAGGATATAAAGGAGATAACTCAGTAATGTCAAAAATTAAGGCAAGTCAGCGCGAGGTTTGCAAGACTAGTAGGAGTCCACAGATAGACCAAATGTAGTAGAACCCATAGATCAGTCAAATTAGAAGAAATCTGTAGAAGTATATAGAATAAGACCCGAGAGGTTTGAGATATTTAGAAAGTGACAAGAGTACCAGTATAGACAGTAGAACAAAAAAAGCCATAGCTGCGACTTATAGCAAAGAGCAGAGAGCAGAGAATTAGGAAGTAGTCAGAAGAACGAGCCATCGCTAGCCTCAGTAGCAAGGTGTAGAGTAAAGAAATATGATATGCAAATGGTAAGAGGAACGTAAGAAGTAACAAGGAAATTTAGTACATTCAGGCACAAGATAACATAACAATGAGATAATAGTGTAGAAAATTGATAATAGCTGTGAGATCCCAAAATATGGAGTAGTTTACCCAGTTCCTGCAGAACGAATGACGACATTTTCTTCTAGAAACCTTGATTCTAATAAGTGTATTGATATTTAACCAGATCATCACCAAGCTTAGGTGTAAAATAGAAATATGTGTCTACAGATCCTTATGGATTGTATGTGATTATCCCTCAAACTAGAGCCAAGTAAAGAGAAGAATCAGTAGAGTAGACCAGTGGATAGATTTGACAAATAGTGAGAAGGCCAGACAGCCAAATCGATAAGCTCAAATGAAATATAGATAAGAAGTATGAAATGGAATAGTTTGAAACTACAATAAGTTAAGCTAAGTCTAGAAGTTATCGTAGGATTAAATAACCTTTAAAGAAAAGACTTAGAAGTACGGAGGGACTAGAGAGAACGACTCTCAAGAGTATAGTATATGACTCATAAGAGTCTCATTAAATTAAGAGAGAAGAACTAGATAAGAGTGGCACCTAACCAAAAGATTTCAGTAGAAGGTGTTTTTAGTAATCAAAGTTAATAGAGTTTTCAGGAAAGTAAGGATGTAAGGAGTTCAATGGATTGAGGTCCTATGCAGTAGAGTAAGCTTCTTAAGGAGGAATAATAAAGAGAGTACAACGGCACTCAGAAAGAGGAAGTAACGACTTTAAAAGGTTTACCAACAGAGATTAAATAAGAAGGAGTGTAGAGGCGACACAAGAAAATTCTTAGAGAACATGACTCCATAGGAGTTTCGTAGAAAAGGTAGTGCGTTCGATAGTTAAACGTGATTAGAAGTAAGTTAAAGAAAATAAACCAGAGACTTTTTAGCAGTAGTGCCCTAGTGCAGGAATAGACATCAGATATATATACATGAGAGTCCTAGGCTCATAACACAAGCAGTATGTGCAACTAGATTACCATAATCAGAAAGGTCTCAGGATAAGTTCCCACCCTCCCAACCCTCGTTGGACAACAGTCACAGAGACAGACCTTCAAGGTTGCCTCAAGATATTCCCAGAAATAAGTGGGAGTATAGTAAAGGAAGACTAGAACATAAGACCGTCATATGTAGTTTAAGAACGGAATAAAAATGAGTGACCGTTCTAAGTAAAAGAGTCAAAAAAGAAGTTGTTCGGATGAAGCAGTATAGAAATAAAGTAATAGTCAAGTAATGACCGAGATTCCAAGGAACCAAGGTTTGATGAAATAATATATATTTATGGAAAGAAGATATTCCTTAGATAAGAAGACAGAGGCATGGACCAAGGGAGTTCTCGGTATAGAATAGGATAAAGTAGGTGATGAAAAGAATACTAAGGACAAAGTTTCGGAGTGAAGCTGTTAAGGTGCAACGACGGTGGGAGATAATACCTAATAAGTAAAGACAAAAGGTGGGTAGCAACAAGGTAGTTTTTGGTCAAGTAATCATATAAAGTACCCAGCCCTAGTCTAAGTTGACCAAACCACTACGGGTTTGGGACGGCTTTGGCCACGGGTATGGGTGGTTTGGTAGATTCGTATTAAAGTACGGAATCGAAGAGATAAGTTATTGCAAGTTGTAATTGGCATAGCATGTATTTGAGTAACAACCCTTGAAAAACAAAGTACAAAAGAGTGTGAGCTTTAGCCATGACCAAATCACCAGGGTCGATATTAATAGTAGGAATTGCAGTTTAGGCACCAAAGTGCATATAGTTAAGCCAAAATCTGTAGCCAATTGAGGAGGACCACTAGGCGGTATCATAAGAAATAGAAGTTTAGCAAGGAGAATACAGAAAGCTTAGTAGCTAAGATAGGAGAAAGAATATTTAGATCAAGTTAAACAAGTGCAGCTAAAAGAGTACCGAGTACAGACATTCTTGATTATGACAAGGATCACCCCTATAAACTTTTGATTTCAAAAAGGGAACATGGGAAGCCCAACTGAGAGACACCAGTACTTTTAGTGAGGGCCAAAGGTGCCAGCCAAGAAAAACCCAATCGAGTCGAATAATTAATGAGTATAACTAAAGATCTAGAGGAATAGAGTTCCTTGGAGATAAAGAATGATGAGCATAACTAGAGGTCCATAAAAGAAATAGTCAATGATACTCATCAAAGATCTTAGGAAATGAGAACAAGGTAGCACCTCTCAGTAAAGAATTCAAGGAATAATTACTGAAGCCATGAACTCTGAAGCAGTTTACCCAAAGTATGACTAGAGGTACGAGGCATGAGTTAAATATTAAGGAAGATAGAGCATATCATATACTTATTAATCAAGTGGAAGTGATCAGTCAGGTAAAGACCTTTGTTGCTAAGCCAAATAGAAACCCCGATGATACAGAGTAGTTACAGCCAAATAAGAGTTCACACAAACAAGTTATTGTACAACTCTAGTTAAAACTTCTCAGTCATGGCATTTTAGGTTCAACATGATCATCACATTATTTCGTGGTGTAATGATAGCACAAGGAAAATCGTTGGGAAATAATATAATACAATGGATGAAAATGAGATGGGTATGTAATCAGTTAAAGCTGGTTGTTTGTAAGGAACCCATAAATCATGTGATCTATGATAAAATTCCAAGTTTGAAGAGGATTCGAGGATGAATTCTATTTAAGGGGGAGAATTTGTAACGACTGGGAATTTCGATTGCTATTACACAGTAAGACGGGTGTCACATAATATAAATTATGTTTGGAAATATATAGTCTCGTGAGAAGACTGTCGGTAAATTCTTCGAGAATCCGATATCAGATGCTACGATGTTCTACTCCGGACAGTCCATGGTATCTGGGCCGTAACTTTCTCATACAAACTCTGAGTTTTATAAATTTTATATCTCAGAAAGCTGAGATTGAGATCTACAACTTTCGCGTTGAATATTTTTCCAAATTCGAACCAAAAATGGGTTAAAAATTGCAAATTAAAAATTTGGATGAATAGTATCCGAGGGCATTCTAGTAAATTCCATAAACTTCTTCAAAATTCTACACTCTTCTTTTTTTTAATGGCCAACTATATAAGGATTCACTATTCACAAATTCACAATTTTGAAAACAAAGATGAATAGAAAACGTGAGGGTGAAGGAGAAGAAGAGAGAATAAAGAAGAATAAGAAGGAAAAAAGAAGAAGAAGGAAGTGCTAAGCACTCATTCACCAAACAAATAATAAGAAAAGCTACCATGGAGATTGGAGGATGGAAGGAAACCAAGAGAAAGAAGGTAAGGAAACTTTAACCCAAGTTTTGGAAATTGACGTTTTGATGATTTAAGGGTTAATGGATATGGTTGAGTTAAAGTAATTAATGATTATGTGATGAGAAATTGATGATTATGGGAAATTCCCCAAGTTTGTAAGTTTTATGTATGAATTAAATAGAGTATATACAATGGGTACGATTTATGGTTGATGATGTTTTGGATACTTATGGTTGTTGATTGCTTGTGTGGAATGTTTGGGGAAATGTTGGGCTAATTGAGTATGAGAATATGAAGAAAAGTCTTGATGTTTTGTCTTGCGTCGTGACGCATACCTCTCCACATCGCGACGCGATTTAGGAATTTTCCCAGAAACGCCTCTAGTTTGATAATCGTCGTGACGCGAAGGGTTTTTCCGTCGCGATGCGCACAAAAAAAGTTTAGGTATGTTTCTAGATGATGCGGGTCGCGACGCGTGGTCAAAATTTTGCCCAAATCAGTTTCGAACCATCTCCGATTTCCCGAAAACATTAGAGGCTACCCTAAGAGTCTCGTATCAACCCGTATGTATATATTACGTTATAATATACCTATGATATACCTCAGAGTGATAGCCCTTATTTGAATTGGAAAATTTAACTTGATTCCTATTTATATATTCTTAGTCCATTTTCTAATCGAAACTATCGATGATAGATCATCGCAGGAACCACAAGTTCTTCAATGAAGTGAAGAAAGACTAACGGAACTCCAACATTGTGAGTGGACACTCTCATTTTTAATTGACTTTCATTTTGTAGTATTCGCAACAGATTTAATTTTACATTTTAGGGCGTTAGATAATTTTTTATTACAGTTATTAGATGACAGTTTATGCTTTAAGTTATGCTTGAGATAAAAATGTTTTCAAAGTATGATTTTATGGTTTTCGAGGCATGGGGTAAAAACTCACCTCAGTATGTAACTTTACTCAGCTATGAAATTGACGAAAAACACATATGCACGTGTAGAGGACTAGGGGGACGATGATACGTAATGCCCCCAGATCCTAGTTCAGGACTAGGGATGACAGATGCCCCTAGATCCCAGTTTCAGAGATTGGAGGGTAGCATTGATTAGCACCCTCAGTTCTAGTTCAGTGGCTTGGGGGATGGCGATACGTAACGCCCCAAGACCACTAGTTCACGGAAAGGAGTGGCATGTTTTGGGGGACGGCGATACGTAACGCCCGAAAGTCATGGATTTGCACTCCTGGCTCTAGTTAGGTATATGGGGGGACGATGATACGTAACGCCCCCATACGTCAAGTTTTTCAGAGACATAACAGTTTTCAGAGATCCGATTTTTAGAAAAATAGTTTTTCAGATAAAGTTTTCAGAATCATATTTTCAAAGTAAATTTGAGTTAATCCTTATAGAAAAGTTCAAACGATGTAATTTTTCAGAAAGAAACTCAGTGTTTTCAGACAGAAAGATAGTTTTCTTATAAAGCTATTTCGTAAATTTTCGATTTTAGAACCAAATGTTTTATAACTATATTTTAGTTTTCCGTCCACTTAGATCGTGCAATGGTCTAACCCCCACTCATAATTTTCTGGTTTTACAGGTATTCTCGAAAGGACGGATACTGATGCCGTCACTAGGGTATGGAGTCCACCAGTCTATGTCAGAAAGAGTGAAAGTCCAGTCAGAGTCAGTCAGAAGTCATGTATTAGTCTTGAGTAATGGGATAGTCATCGTAAGTAAATGTTATTAAGTTTACAGTAATAATTATTGAGGTTATATTTCATATTGATGAGTTGGGCGTTGGTCTCATGCGTAAGATTTTGATTGAGAAAAGAGTATTATCATTGTTCATTGTGAGGAATTCAGAGACTCAGGGGAATAATATGGCCTATTCCCTACCGGTAGCATCTCCCAGATTTGGGGATGTTACATGCTCGACAAGTACACTTCATATTGTGGGACTCTCTAAGTTTAGGTTTATCCATCACGGAATCAAATTTCGTGTCCATAATTAACCCACTCGTAAACTATGACGACCACAGATAATCTCGCTAAACTATCCAAGTCGAGGTCATTGCATAAGTACAATCCATCTGTCACAGGCTATCAATATTATACCAGGGATATAGATAGGAACGTCAAATCCCTGAGGTATAATATATTCGACTTTCAAATTTACGATCTCTAAATAACACTCAGAACTCGCTTCCGAAGTATACCACGGTCATGGATTTACTAGATCGCAAACACGTTCAAGATACTGATGCCCTGTACACATGACTGACAGATTCTATCTGATACTCATAGGATATCATGAGCATCAGTCCACACCCAACGAACAGGCGGAAGTCTGATCTAAATAGATCGGTGACGTGACTGTCATCAAAGTGTGGAGGATGTCTCATATATCCACTGTGGTATCTCAAGTCGAAGGACCATTATGTTACTCGACTCGAGAATATTCATATTGACGTTGGTGTACCATATATTAGGAAATCTTCGGTGAGTCGTTCAGTGTTTATCAAATAAACACCTACATGTCTATACCAGTCTCCCGAGACTCATGGTTCCTTTGGATAAACCATTGGACCAAGTCACGATATACGACATATACTGGTCTCAGCAGATTTTACAAACCGACCCGTGTTAGTAAATCTTGACCAGGAACTTTATTTGATAATATACAACTTATAGTGACGCTTCCCAATGTCAATAACAAACTACGTTGTAACTGCGCACTACATTGTAAATCCTAGGTCTTTGTCTAATATATATGAATCACAAAATCAGATTTAGTTTCTATATAGTCGTAATTAGATCGAATACGTATATAAAAAACAAGAGGTGCAACAATTAAGTAAGTAATATTATGGAAAAGGAATGTTCGTATTCATGAATTGGACACAAATATGATCCGGATTGGCACTCCTAGCACCAACCCCGACAATTTCTCCCACTTTCTCTAGTGCCAATCCACGGTATTATATACACATCTCAATGTGGATCATATACTCATGGCCATCAAGAGTTCACCTAGCACTCAAAAGGTAGGCAGTAACAAGTAGGTCCGCTATAATATATTGAGTTTGTCCAACAAACCCAATTGTTTCTCGTAGCCAACATCATTCATATTTTGTATAACCTAAGTTGTACATCAATATGACTCAGATGCGACATCAATATTGTGTTAGAGCTATTGAGTTATCTAAGTATTTAGGGATCAAATCCAAAATACTATGCAGACAACCGCAAGTATAACACTAATATCAAAACTTCTAATCTATAAGGTCAATTTGTAACTTCATAAGTCAATACTTCATAAGTTACAACTAATTCCACTTACACAGTAGAATCATTCGTGACACTCTCACTGCATCTTTTCTGACTCTTTTATGACGTAGACAGTCTAACATCATAACTAGACTCAAAACTAATCTGACTCTAATGATTGCAGACTAAATTCTCCATGAATAAGAAACACGTTCTTAATATCTCAAAGATACCAAAAAAACATATTTCAAAACACATCCTATGGTCTATAGCGTATCAAAATAACTCGTAACAATTAAGATTAAATTGATACCTGATGAGTGGTAAATGTATCATTATTTCTCACTCATTTGACCTAATATTTTGAATAGATTCTTGAGTTTGGTGAATATTTTGATATGTTTTGTGGTATTTTGTAGATAAATAAAGTTTCAGGACTCTCTGGAGGTGATTTGAGGCCAAAACAGTGAAAAACGGATAAAAGTGTAATTTGGTAATTTTGTGCGTCGCGACGCCTAACATGCGAACGTGCGCCGGGGGACACGTGTCAGAATCTGAAAAGTTTGACTTGCTAATGTGTGCTTGCCACGTGTCAACATCACAGCCCATCCGTTAACGTGCGCCGTGCCACGTGTCATCATCCTATGGTGCCAACAATCGCTATCGCCACATATCACCACGTGTCATCCCGCGTGTCTGACACATCATCATCCACATCAGCAGCTGACCGAGTCAACTCGCCACGTCATTATCAGCCAATCACAATGCGCCATGTGTCGCAATCCTACGATGCCGACAATCACTATCGCCACGTGTCGCCACATTATCACCACGTCACTGCCACATCACTGCCACGTCAGCTCAATTATTGAGTTAATCATCCACATCGCCACATCATTGGATAAGAATCTCGGTGGACCAACCAGAAGCTGACACGTGTCGCATTGCGACACGTGAAGCTTGCGCGTCGCGACGCGGAGACCCCATCAACGCCTATAAATTCAGCTCGAGATTTCAGTTTTAGATATACCTTCCTCTCTGAATTCTATGATGTAAATAGAGAGTTTAATATCTAGTTTCTTTTAATTTCAGTTTTGTAATTAATTTTAATTACGTTCTGTAATGATAATTTACTTTCTTTACTTTTTCAATTTTTACTATTCAACATGAGGAGGTAACTTCCCCCTGCTAGGGTGAAAGGTAAAACTTTTATTACTGCTATTTAGATTAATCTCCCTTAATTATAATATATTCACTATTTTAAATTTGACTTAACAAGGATACCGCTATATTGGTCGATTGGTAATTATTTATAAACTGGTTTTAATCTGACTAAGCATGGATACCGTCTGGTTGGTCGGTTGGTAATTTCTGCCTATATGGCTGGTTTATGGACTTAATTTAACTTAATCAGGTTACCGCCTATATGGCTGGTTGGTAATATCACACCAGTTAATATATTATATTAATGGAGATATCTAAAATAGTAGTGATAAAAGTATATCCTCTAACCCTAGCATTTTCTTTTATTGTAATTTTCTTTATTACTTTTCAGCATTTTACTTTATGTCTTTTATTTTTAAGTTTTTACTCGCCATAATTATGTGTCATAACTAAGTTAGTTATCTAGAGTTGTGATGAATTCTAATATCACCGGTTTATAAGGGGTTATTTTATAGTTTGGGTAATTTAAAGGTTTACTTATTAAGTCTTAAGCTTAATGCGTCTTGTTAATTGGCCACTAATAAGATTGATCTGGTAAATCTAAAATACACTTGACATAGGAATTTTAGGTTTCAGCCTTAGACTTAATAGCTCACGATCTTCCTTGAGGATAGATAACCCTTTAATAGATTTCCTTACAGGATAAACATAAACCTGTCGGGCGGGGGTGTGGGAACACAAATTGGGCGACGCATGCTGTTCTAGGGCTCGCGGCCTGGTTGGGAGTACGGAGTAGCCCGCGGGGGACTAAACTAGAGAATAATGGAGTCGCCACCCGGTGTGAACCGGGAAAATGAGATTTAAGGCGGCACTCACCCCCACAAGGGAAGACCTCAAACCGTTGGGTTCGGAATGATCCCTTACTTATGTCACTTGTAATAAAATGATTTGTGCAATAATTCAACCAAGCCTAAGCAACATATTTCCAAGGATAATTCTACTTTTAAGTTCACATGCATGAAAGTAATCATCATAACGGCAAACATGCAATATCACACGGCAATCTCATGAACATATTTCGATCATATAATGCGAAAAACAAAGAACAACCTAAACGTAATGCAAAATAAATGGCTAATCATGCTTGAAAATGAACAGCTAAATAGGCTAAATCATGCTTGAATACCATCTCATGAACACATCAAATAAATAAATGCAGGAATTCAAATAGCGAATAATAAATCAAAGCAACATAAAATAAAAGAATGTGCCGTTTACTCAAGCGGTACGTGGAGTTGTATCCCGAGTACAGATCATACTACCGTCCATTCGGAATCGGCTATGAAATTTATGTCCGGGTTTCCATCCGATATACCGCGAGAGTTGACGCATCTTTCATTTTATTCCAAGGCCGCAACATACAACATTTCGTAATACATGCATATTTATCTACTCAAGGGCCACAACATGCATTTTAACATAATAATCATGCGAACAATACTCAATAAATAATAAAAATAAAACTGAAAACGAGTGTGAAAAATAACCTCAGGTCTAACCTTTTTTGCCGACTTTCGGACTTGTGTTTCACGGAGATCGGAAGGGTTAAAGCTCCTCAACTTCTCCAGTTCACTGGTTTAGCGTCTTAGCTCACTGTTTTGCTTTTTTGCTTGCTGTTTGACCTCTGTTTTGCTGTTGTTTCTCTATATTTTCTGGTGCAGTTTCAGGTCTTTAAAGCGACTGTTTTTTAGGTGTTTTAGGGTGCAGATCAGGGGCTGTTCCAGGGACTGGTTTACTCTCGGTTTACTCACTGTTTTTGGGTGATTTGTTCACTGGTTTTGTGGGGTTAAGAGGTACGGTTTATGGCTATTCATGGGCTGGTTATGGTGTCAGTTTATGCATAGATTTGAGGGGGCACTGAAGGGTCTGTTTTGGGTGTGTTAGGCGCTTAAGTTGCTATTTTTTTGGCGTGACTTTGGATGGTCAATGGGCAATATACGTGGCTAATTGCGGCAAAGGGGCAATTGCGTGGAAGGCTGTGGCATTTATGAGTGTAGGCTTGTGTTCAGTTTGTGCGTGTAGGTTGTGGTTTGATTGAGTGATGCGTGAGACAGGTCAAGGGCGTGGGCAAGGTGGCTTAATTGGAACGTGAGGCAGGGAGTTATTGATGGGCAAAGATAAGGCTTGTAGGCTGTGACGTGTTGAAGGTGTGAGCAAGTTGTGGGTTTCACGTGAAGGTGGTGTGAGTAAAGGTAGTATATGCGTGAAAGGGCTGCTGAAGGTGGTTTAGGTGTTGAGATGAGAGGTGACGTGGGTGGCTTTGTTGAGGCGTGAAGCTGTGGAAGGTATCTGAGTGGAAGGCTTGTGAGTGATAGTGTGGTGGCAAAACCTGGCTGAGGTTTTTGATGATTAATTGCGTAGAGAGCTGCTAGGGCTTGGTGTGATTTTGTGAGTGGAGGCAGCAAGAATTAGGGTTTGTTCATGCATGCAGTGTATTTTTTTGTGTCTTTGTGAGAACATACGTGAATGTTGGGAGATTGGAGAGGGGGTTGGCTTTTGGTTTTGGGTTGTTTATATAAAGAAGGGCTAGGGTTTCTCATTGTCTCACAAGGGAAAGTTATTTGGTATTAAAGAGAGATATGATTTGGTGTTAGACAAGGAAAGCAAGGGATTTGATGGGGGACAAATTTTGGTGAATTAGGAAGGTTGAATATTTGATTGGCTTGGTTTAGGGATAGAATTTATTAGATTAGGAAGTCAATATTTTTAATGGTTATGATTGATTTTAATTAGGCATAATATTTCTTTAAGTTATGAATATAATCTTTTAATTTGGTATGATTTTATTTAATGTCTTCTTTAATTTGGTATGATTTAATTATTTAATTTTATCTAATTACATTATCTAATTAATATTTAATTTAATATTTGACCTAATTTGGGTGTAATTTAGGGTGATGGGCGTGTGGGCCTAGTCATGGTGGGCTAGGTTTTGTGTTGGCTTGGTGAGTGGGCTTGGCATGTGTGGGGCCAAATGTGTGTGGGCTAGATGTGTGTGGGCCAAGGTTAGGTGTTTTTTGGGGGTTTTTTGGGCCAAATGTGCTCTAAACGGAGGTCCAACAAGTGAGCTTAACGCTAAACAAGTGAATAAGGATATAACGAAATACCGATTCCCTTCCGACGACCGTTTCCTGCAATATCCTTAACTAAAAAGGTAGTGCCTCCAACTGAGACTCATCATCGGGTTTCACATGCAAAAATGCAATGCCTACAGGGGTAACCTTTATTGGAACTTAATCTTATTAAATCTAGGTAATTTGGTTGACATAGACATATGGTTCAATTGGGTTATACTAGGTATTTGCGTCTGACCATTGACAGAGGCTTTCACATAATTTCGTGTTCCAGGATAGTAATCCAATTTATTACACAAACATGAAATAACCACTTCATCTTTTAAAAGATATTAGAAAGATTCATAACCCTGAATAGTTCTTTAATATTGAATTTTCTTAAACCTACTTTCGAGCAATTTTATTTACTTGTTTTTAAATTTAAAATCATCACCATTTCAAATCAATCAATCAACCTGTTAGATACTAGTAATCATTTGACCTCATAAAATTAATAGATTAGGTATTAAGTCCTCGTAGGATCGATATTTTTTATACTACTTGAACGATACGTGCGCTTGCGTTATACGCGTGTGATTACGCACCGGTCTAGTTTTTGGCGCCGTTACCGGGGACTTATTTATCTTATACTATTAGTTTAGGGGTTAGATACTTACATGTATCTAATTTCTTTTTACTTATTGTTTTTGTTTTCACTTGTTTCAGGTTCTCAGAAACTACATGAGACGAACCAGAAGCTTTGAACTCTGACCGCTTGACCCAGAAATTGAAAGAACCATCAGACAATTGAGAAGGGAAAGGCGTGAAGGCCAAGAAGCTTTAGTCAACATGGAATCTGAACCTCTGAAAGTTGCACCACCAATACCCATTCGAGACAGAACCATTCCGGTAGTCGACGGCTTCATTTCCTGTATTGTACTTCCTCCTTTACCAGCAAATGTGTGTGACATCAAAACATTCTTTCAAATGATTCAGCAGTCAGTGCAGTTTGGGGGGAAAGCAACTGAAGATCCTAATACCCACATCAGCAACTTCCTGGTAGTTTGCGGCACTTTCAATTACAACCGAGAAGCTGAAGAAGCAATGAGACTGCGGGTTTTTCTATACTCCTTGAAGGAAAAAGCTAAAGCTTGGCTGCATTCACTACCAGCAGGTTCCATCACAACTTGGAACACTTTAGCCACCAAATTTCTTGCAAAGTACTTTCCACCATCCAGAATTGGAAAGCTGAGGAATGACATCAAATCTTTTGTACAACTTGACTCGAAGACTCTCTACGAAGCTTGGGAAAGGTACAAAGATTTGCTTCAGAAATGTCCTCACCATGAGATTCGAAAATGGCTTCAAGTCCAAACTTTCTATAATGGACTTTCTGGACTAATGAGAACCACAATTGATGCTGCTGCTGGAGGAGCTTTGATGGAAAAATGAGAAGATCAAGCCTGTGACCTAATCGAAGAAATGGACAACAACAATTCTTTGTGGCCAACAGAAAGGAGCATGATCCAAAGAATTGTAGGAATTTATGAAGTTGGAGCCAATACAGCAGTCAACGCCAAGCTGATCAGATATGCGAATTCATGGAGACTCTCAGCACTGGATCCACAAGTTCACTATATGGAGGAGCACCAGAACCAAATCAACTTGAAGAAACAATGAATTTTGTCAACAATTTCAACAGACAATGGAACAATCCATATTCCAACACCTACAACTCAGGGTGGATGAATCATCCAAATTTCTCATGGAGCAACAATTCAGGGCAAAAGAACTATCCACCAGTTGGATTCCAGCAACAGAACAAAGGCCATGAGTAGGCAAATGAACCAGGAATAGCAGAAGTGCTGCTTCAGTTAAAAAAGTATGATGATATGTTTCAAAGCCAATCTGCTTCCATCAAAGCACTGGAGAATCAAATTGGACAACTGGCCAATGCTCAGAGTTACAGACCGCCAGGAAATCTTCCCAGCAACACAGAACCAAATCCAAGGAACAGAGGGAATGAGTAATGTCAAGCCATCACCTTGAAAAGCGGTACTGAAATCAATAAAGATGTTTCAGAGCCATGAAATTCCCGAGCGAGGAAAAGGAAGAAGAATGTTTCAGAGTTGATGTTGTTGATAGTATCGTTCAGAATACTAAGCCAAATCCCACGGATACACTTGAAGCTTGCTTCACCAATATTACTGACAGCGAGCTAGATGCTGAAATCCTGGAATGTATCAACTACCTTGACAAGCCATTCTGTTTCAAGTCAACACCACCAGTTGAAAATCTGGAACTTCCGAAGAAAGATCGAATCAAGCCTTCAATTGAAGAACCACCACAGCTGGAGCTGAAGTTACTTCTGAGCCATCTCAGGTATGCATTTCATGGAAACTCTTCTGAATTACATGTTATTATTTCTTCTTCGCTAACGTTGGAGCAGGAAGAAAAGTTGTTAAGAGTGTTACGAGAACACAAGAGAGCCATTGGCTGGACTATAGCAGACATTCGATGCATTAGTCCATCATTTTGCATGCACAAGATTCTGATGAACGATGAGTACAAACCCACAGTGGAGCATCAACAGAGACTCAATCCAATCAAAAAGGAGGTCGTGAAGAAAGAAATCATCAAATAGTTGGATGCTGGCATCATTTACCCCATCTCAGACAGCACTTGGGTGAATCCTATGCAATATGTGCCAAAGAAATGAGGATTCACTGTAGTCACAAATGAAAAGAAAGAGCTAATTCCAACAAGAACAATGACTGGATGGAGAGTATGCATGGACTACTGAAAGCAGAACAAAGCCATGAGAAATGACCATTTTTCGTTGCCATTCATTGATCAAATGTTGGACAGACTGGCGGGACATGAGTTCTATTACTTTCTGGACGGATATTCAGGGTACAATCAGATTCCTATTGCCCTAGAAGATCAGGAGAAAAAAACTTTTACATGTCCGTATGGTACTTTTGCATTCCGCATGATGCCATTTGGATTATGTAATGCTCCCGCCACATTTCAACGTTGCATGATGGCCATCTTCTCAGACATGTTGGAGCGGAGTATGGAGGTATTTATGGATGACTTCTCTGTGTTTGGAGATTCTTTTGACCACTGCTTGAAAAATCTGGAACAAATGTTATAAAGATGCGAAGATACAAACCTGGTACTCAACTGGGAGAAATGCCACTTCATGGTGCAAGAAGGCATTATTCTTGGACATCGGATCTCTCAAAAGGGAATCGAGGTAGACAAAGCAAAGATTGAAACAATTGAAAAACTACCTCCACCAACATCTGTCAAAGGGATTCAGAGCTTTCTTGGACATGCTGGTTTTTACAGTAGATTTATCAAAGACTTTTCCAAGATTGCTAAACCTCTTTGCAATCTTCTGGAGAAGGATGTGACTTTCAACTTCACCAAAGAATGCCAGGAAGCTTTTGAGATCTTAAAACAGAAGCTGGTCTCTGCTCTCATCATAGTAGCACCAAACTGGACCCTTCCATTTGAAGTGATGTGCGATGTTAGTGATTTTACTGTAGGTGCAGTTTTGGGACAACGCAAGGCAAATATTTTCCACACCATTTATTACTCCAGAAGAACTCTGAATGAAGCTCAACTCAACTACACAACCACTGAAAATGAGTTACTTGCAGTTGTATTCACTTTTGACAAATTCCGCTCCTATCTGCTGGGTCCCAAAGTGGTGGTCTACACAGATCATTCAGCAATCAAATATCTGATCGCGAAGAAAGATGCCAAACCCAGATTGATCCGTTGGATACTTCTTCTGCAAGAATTCGACGTGGAAATTCGAGACAGGAAAGGAACAGAAAACAGGTGGCAGATCATCTATCGGGGATTGAGAATGGAGAAACAGCTGGCAAATAATTATCAATCAAAGAAACTTTTCCAGATGAACAGCTGTTTGCCATAAAACAGCAGGATGTCCCTTGGTATGCTGACTATGTCAACTTCATTGTATCAGGAAAATGGTCGTTGGAATGGACAACTCAGCAACGAAAGAAGTTCTTCAATGAAGTCAAACATTATGTCTGGGATGAGCCGTACCTGTTCAAACACTGTGTTGATCAACTATTGAGACGGTGTGTTCCACATGAGGAGGTTAACAGTGTTCTGTAATATTTTCATTCATCACTATACGGCGGACACTTCAGCGGAAATAAAACTACAGCTAAAGTCCTACAATCAGGTTTGTTCTGGCCCACTCTTTTTAAAGATGCTTATCTTTTTGCTTTTCAATGTGACAGGTGCCAGAGAACGGGAAATATTTCCAGGAGAAATGAAGGACCGTTGCAAAACATTCTGGAAGTGGAAATTTTTGATGTATGAGGTATTGAATTTATGGGACCCTTTGTTCCATCATTCGGAAACCTATATATATTGGTTGCAGTAGACTACGTCTCCAAATGGGTTGAAGCAATTGCACTACCATCAAATGATTCAAAAGTGGTGATCAAATTCCTTAAAAAGAATATTTTCACTCGCTGCGGAACACCTCGGGCAATCATCAGCGATGGTGGCACACATTTTTGCAATAGATACTTTGATGCACTCCTATCCAAATATGAAGTTACTCTCAAGGTTGCCACTGATTACCATCCACAGTCAAAATGGGCAGGTTGAAGTTTCAAATAGGGAAATCAAAAGAATCCTAGAAAGAACTGTTGGATCAACAAGGAATGACTGGTCTACAAAACTGGATGACGCATTATGGGCCTACCGAACAACTTACAAGACACCCATTGGTATGTCCCCATATCGTATGGTGTTTGGGAAAGCATGTCATCTGCTAGTTGAGCTTGAACACAAGGCGTACTGGGCACTAAGGAAGTTGAATCTTGATCCACAAGCTGCAGGAGAGAAAAGACTTCACCAACTCAACGAATTGGAGGAATTTCACCTACAGGCTTATGAGAATGCTAAATTGTACAAAGAAAAGACCAAGAAATGGCATGATCAAAAAATAGTGCATAGAAAATTAGAACCAAGGCAGTATGTGTTGTTGTACAATTCACGGTTGAAACTTTTCCCTGGAAAGTTGAAATCAAGGTGGTCAGGTCCATTTGTGATCACTCAGGTTTTTCCATATGGAGCTATTGAGTTACCGGATCCCAACACCAACAACACATTCAAGGTTAACAGTCAGCGTGTCAAGCAATACTGGGGAGAATCATTTGAGCGACAAAAAGAAAGTGTCATACTTTCAGATCCAGCCTAACGTTCGAGAAGTCACGTCTAGCTGACGACGTTAAACTTAGCGCTAGCAAGGAGGCAACCCATGCAATTTATGTATATATTGTGATTTGGTGTGATTTAATTTGGTGTGTTTAGTTTTTGCAGGATAAGTCATTTCAGGATGAAAAAGTTCTCACAAATTTTCACAAGCAATTTCCTTCTCTCCCTCAAAAATCTCTGATTAAAGTCTACAAAGCTCGCTTGGAACGAATGAGATTACTGATGATCAAAGGTATTCCTACTGACATTCATTGGATTATTGAAGCACGGGTCCGATTGGCAGGTGAGTCTTCTGAATCTTTTATTTCACATCTGCCTGGTTTTGGAAGAAGCACATATGCAAAGAAACGTAGAGCTAAGCAAATGGGTGTTTGTTACAAATGTGCACGCTGGAATTGCAATACTCGTTGTCGTTCTTTAGGAATGGTGTCTGATAATCGCGAAGATAAAATTAAATTCATTAGGGATGGCTTGAGTAAGGAGTCTTTAGATGATATATCTTCGACTCTTGAGACGCATCCCAGTGGATATGTTCATATAGCCATCCGAAAATTACATACACAATTCCAAAAGGAAAGAACACAGTTAAGTCTCGGGAATCTGACTCAAAAAGATCATGTTTGCCAATTTATAAGAAAATTGGATGGGAAGCTTGTTCCTGACGCATAGACGTCAATCAAGCCGCTACGTTTCTTGTACATATTATATCTCTTTGTCTTTTCCTAATAATTGTGATTTGTTTTGTTGTTATCTTTTATTTTCTCCGACAGGATCCAGACCTGTTTGACTTTCACGATTTATTTTACTGTTTAACTAATAATTGTCATTTGGCAGGTACTAGTGCTATTATTTTTGCTCACCATTTTCAGGTGTTATAAATTCAATTCGTCATTGCACTTTTGAAAGACATCCAGATAAACATGGAAGCCACTTCAAAAAGAAGAGTTGAAAACATCTGTGTGTTTTGCGGTACTAGTGTTGGTGTTAAGCCACAATACATAGCAGCAGCACAGGAATTGGGTCGAGTCTTAGCTGCAAGGAATATGCACTTAGTATATGGCAGAGGCAATCTTGGACTAATGGGGATCGTTTCAAAAGCTGTACATGAGGCAGTCAAGTCTTGGGAATCATCCCAAAACCCTTGGCGGAGGCAAATCTTAGCGGACCATCAAACGGATAAGAGCTAATTATGCCAGGTATGTCTGAACGACTGGTAGAAATGATTAACTGTGCTGATGCTTTTATTGCTTTTCCAAGTGGCTTGGGTACATTGGAGGAAATTTTTACAGTGTTATCTTGGGTAAACTTGAACATACACCAGAAATCGCTTGGACTGTACAACGTTGAAGGATTTTATGATTTTCTTTGTGTATTTCTTGATGATGCCCGGAGAAATGGGTTCGTGACAAAACCTATGAAAGAACTCCTCTTTACTGCCAGAACTGCTCCGGATCTAATTAACCAAATCTTAGCCTATGAACCACAAATTGACCATATCATTTCAAAGATAAATTGGTCCAAGGACGATCGTGGTAAAAAGGCATCAGATTAATCTGGATCTTAACCTTTAACTTTTCGTGTAGAATTTCAGCTAACCAGGTACTCTCTTCTAAACTCTTTTTCTACTTTTTAAGACATATGGGATAATGTCTCATTTAGGTTTGGGGGTGGGGAATAGTTGATTAGTATCTTGTTTGTATTTTATTTTTATTATTAGTCCAAAATTTTTCGAAAAATACAAAAAAATTAAAATTTTTTTAAAAAATTACAAAAATATTTTATGTTTTTATATTTTTAATTTGATTAATCGGGTGAAATTGGTAAGAGATAGTTGTGTAAAGAGTTTCCACTCCTGAGACGTATCTCAAACCTATTTCGGAACAAGTTAATTTTTCTTTATTTCCTTTTGAATTATTTAATTTGTGAATTCTCCATAATACTGACTAAAATGGATCTTCATATGCTTAGTTGACAAGTATTATCAACATGCATGGTAACATACAGACATGAGCTATAATTGAAAAGTTTATAATATTCAGTGCTCTAATTTAATTGGAGGAAGCATCTAAAAAAGTGATAGAGTAAAAAAAACATCTGAGATCCGAGTTATTAAGTCTGTAAGGGTGTTTTAACACCTAATGCCTTAAAGCCAACTGGTTTCGGAGTCACTGGCCCAAAGCTCGCTACATGGATCAAAGATGCTGCAAAAATATATATATATATATCTGAAGTCTGAGTAATTAAGTCTGTAGGGGTGTCTTAACACATGGTGCCCTAAAGCCAACTGGTTTGGGAGCCACCGACCCAACACTCACTATATAGATGGAAGATATTGTATATAAATAAAAAAAAATCAAAAATCAAAGAAAAAAATCAGAAAAATCAGAAAAATTATTCCATTGCTACAAAAAGGTGTGAATTCTGATAAAACTTTAGGACAAAAATATTACTCTCTTATCAACTACACTTGTGACTATTGTGGGCAAAAATGAGTTGATTAATATTTTGTTGGCTGTGTATATGAAGAATGGTAAATATAATCGGAGAATTTACTTATTCAGTAATTTAGAAAGAAAGAAAACAACTAGTGACTTGGAGTAGAAGTTTCACCTGATTAGTCACTAACTTCTTTATTCTCTTTTCTCTTGTCTTTTTGCTTTTGTGTGCATTAGTTTCACTACCGTTTTACTTTTGTAAAATATTTGTGGGTATCATTGCTGTAAACCCTCACGAGACTACAACTCGTCCACTAGGGACACCTAGGGGTTTAAAGGCTTGTTGCATACGCTAAATGCAACCGTGATCCCTACCAAAGTGGCTTAGTTAAATCTTATTTTAAAGATGTTTATGTTATTTTATTCTCTGTTTTGCTCGAGGACTAGCAAAATATTAGGTTTGGGGGTGTGATGAGTAGTAAATGTATCACTATTTCTCACTCATTTGACCTAATATTTTGAATAGATTCTTGAGTTTTGTGAATATTTTGATATGTTTTGTGGTATTTTGTAGATAAATAAAATTTCAGGACTCTCTGGAGGTGATTTGGGGCCAAAACAGTGAAAAACAGACAAAATGGCAATTTGGTAATTTTGCGCGTCGCGACGCCTAACATGCGCCATGAGCTGCTAACGTGTGCCAGGGGACACGTGTCAAAATCTAAAAAGTTTGACTTGCTAACGTGTGCCTACCACGTGTCAACATCACAGCCCATCCGCTAACGTGCGTCGTGCCACGTGTCATCATCCTATAGTGCCGACAATGGCCATCGCCACATGTCGCCATATGTCATCCCGTGTGTTTGACATGTCATCGTCCACATCAGCAGCTGACCGAGTCAACTCGCCATGTCATCATCAGCCAATCACAATGCGCCACGTGTCGCAATCCTACGATGCCGACAATCACTATCGCCATGTGTCGCCACATCATCACCACATCACCGCCACATCACTGCCACGTCATCTCAATTATTGAGTTAATCATCCACATCGCCACGTCATTAGATAAGAATCTCAGCGGACCAACCAGAAGCTGACACGTGTCACATCGCGACGCGTGAAGCTTGCGCGTCGCAACACGGAGACCCCATCAACGCCTATAAATTCAGCTCGAGATTTCTTTTTTAGACGTACCTTCATCTCTGAATTCTCTGATGTAAATAGGGAGTTTTATTTCTAGTTTCTTTTAATTTCAGTTTTGTAATTAATTTTAATACTTTCTGTAATGATAATTTACTTTCTTTACTTTTTCAATTTTTACTATTCAACATGAGGAGGTAACTTCCCCCTCCTAGGGTGAAAGGTAAAACTTTTATTACTTCTATTTAGATTAATCTCCCTTAATTATAATATATTCACTATTTAAAATTTGACTTATTGGTCGGTTGGTAATCATTTATAAAATCTGACTAAGCATGGATACCGCCTGGTTGGTCGGTTGGTAATTTTCGCCTATATGGCTGGTTTATGGACTTAATTTAACTTTATAAAGTTACCGCCTATATGGCTGGTTGGTAATATCACACAAGTTAATATATTATATTAAGGGAGATATCTAAAATAGTAGTGATAAAAGTAGATCCTATAGCCCTAGCATTTTCTTTTATTGTAATTTTCTTTATTTACTTTTCAGCATTTTACTTTATGTCTTTTATTTTTAAGTTTTTACTCGCCCTAGTTATGTGTCATAACTAAGTTAGTTATCTAGGGTTGTGATGAATTCTGATATCACTGGTTTATAAGGGATTATTTTGTAGTTTGGGTTATTTAAAGGTTTACTTATTAAGTCTTAAGCTTAATATGTCTTGTTAATTGGCCACTAATAAGATTGATATGGTAAATCGAAAATACACTTGACAGAGGAATTTTAGGTTTCAGCCTTAGACTTAATAGCTCACGATCTTCATTGAGGATAGATAACCCTTTAATAGATTTCCTTACAGGATAGACATATACCTGTCGGGCGGGGTAACCTTTATTGGAACTTAATCTTATTGAATCCAGGTAATTTGATTAACATAGACATATGGTTCAATTGGGTTATACTAGGTATTTGTGTCTGACCATCGACAAAGGCTTTCGCATAATTTCGTGTTCCAGGTTAGTAAACCAATTTATTACACAAACATGAAATAACCACTTCATCTTTTAAAAGATATTAGAAAGATTCACAACCCTAGATAGTTCCTTAATATTGAATTTTCTTAAACCTACTTTCGAGCAATTTTATTTACTTGTTTTTAAATTTAAAATCATCACCATTTCAAATCAATCAATCAATCAACCTGTTAGATACTAGTAATCATTTGACCTCATAAAATTAATAGATTAGGTATTAAGTCATCATGGGATCGATACTTTTTATACTACTTGAACGATAAGTGCGCTTGCGTTATACGCGTGTGATTACGCACCGGTCAATACCTTTAATCGTAAATAATATAGTATACATTATGCCATCATCCTATGATATATAAGATTGACTAGACATTCTAATCAATTTCTTTTTCGATAAAGGAATCATCCTTTACAAAAGATGAATACTATATACATGAGACACACTAACTGTCAAACAGTTATACTAACTGTCACACAGTTATACTAACTGTCACACAAATAGTCTTGTTGTGTCCTTTATTAGATCATATATAATGCACGACCAATGAGAGTATCTCACAAGTCTCTTGTTTTATATCGTATATGAAACTTTATATCAAATATAACAGAGACTACTCTCACTGCTTTCACGGAGAAAAGACTACTTAGGTAAATATTTTACCTTATAAACATCTCATTATTACATTAATAATGATAATGTCGTTAGGATATATACCACTAGAAAGAAATTTATATGCTCCCACTGACCCTACTATCAAATATGTATTCTCTATGCTTTGATAAAATTAGACAATCTGATTGTAATCAAAATTAGAGAACCCAAATTTCTGGAAAGCTCACTTGTGTCTACAATAGGCTCTATAAGCTTGTATATCAAACTGTGATCTTAGAAGAATACAAACTCCAGGGCCATTCAAGAATGAACTCTTCAAACAAAGAAATCACAATGGATCTCTTATTCGAAGAAACCATTCAGGAATGCCACTTTGTATTACTAGCTAAAATACATAGTTTAATATCAACATTAACCAACAGATCTTTCATTGTTCAATTAATGTAACTAGAGACAAGTTTCCTCAAAATCTACAATAGATTGTTGAGTATAACCTTTCTCACTGTCATACTATTAAGGTCAAACCTTTAATTAGCTCACTTTACTTTTGCTACGTAAGCAATTTGCACATTTAATTAACGGTTCATAACGACAGCTTAATCAAGTTCTAAACTTGATCGTAGTAAGCTATGAACAATCTTAGATCTATGTTTTAATGCTAACTTCCGAAATCGATAACAAATATCGCCCCCACTGCAAATTATAGGATAATTTTCTTCGATAAGAAAACAACAGAACCATTAAGTATCAAATACTTCACAAATGATTCTGACATCCTATTATACTTATATGGAAGCTGTCAAAGGGTCTTTTCATCTTATAAATTATGTAATTCCATTTGTATTTTATCACTCTCACATTTGACTTCAATAAGTCAAGTCTTTTTTTTATTTTTTTCTTATAATTATTAACATCCGATGTTACACACTAAGTAATAAAATAATTTTATTACTCGGGATCGTAGAAAAGATATTCTATCAAATAGAATACAATATTCTATCAAATAAAATATAATATTCTATTAAATAGAATAAATGATAAACTTTTGCTTGTACCTCTGAGGCGCAAGTACTTTTCAATTTTATAACCATTATACAAAAAGAAATATTCAAATCTCAAACTTTTCAAGATTCGAATTTTCTACCTATACATATCATATATGTAACTGTAGAAACAAATGGAACATTAATTAAAAGGATGAATTAGCGTTACTAGAGCATATCCCCAAAAGTATTGAAACTAATTTGGTAACACTCAATATCAAATGTACTAAATCATATAAGATTCGATTTATCCCACTAACCAATTCCATCAAGATGGAATCCTAGAAGAATAATATTGAGTAAAAATTATATTCATTAAATTACCTTAAACAAATTGACATAAATTCATATGTTTGATCGTATCAAACATCTTTGAACTATTCAAATAATCATGATAAATTTTAAAGATACAGTTTTTAAAACTTCAGATCGAAAATCTTTGAACCAATCAAAATATTTGATCCACGTTTCATTAGAACAGATTGAAAATTCTCGAACCTTTCAAGATGTTCAATATGTGTTCTTTCAGAAATGCGTAACTAAGTCATGACAACTCATTAACCAAGTTACGAAGTAAAGAAAACTACTCAAGGTAATTTATAATTCATTAAACTACATACATATAATGTATTAGTTTAATAAATCTTGTGGTCCAATGACAATCATTGGTTAAATGAGATTTAATCACTCCCCGAATACAATATTCATTAAATGAATAAGAATATACAGTGTGATCTCATATCAGACCATCATTTACCATATGGAATAAGCATCTAATGCTTAAGTGATAAAATCTCATAAAGCACCGTTCTAAGTTATTTAATTAACCGAATATTTTTCTTAATGTTAATCTTTTCATCAATGACACTACTAGTCATATTAAAATATAAAATAACTATTTATAAAGAACAAGTAACTATCCAATAGTCACAAATTCTGATATCAAATATCAAAACAATCATTAAATAATATTTTAAATAACTAGACAGGAGATCTGGTATCCAATATCTATAGTTGTCGTATTGTGAGAATCGATATTCTCTACACACAACTATACACATCTCATTTCTTTAGCTTTATAATTTGCCTTCAACTATTCACAATAATTGTAAATAATTGATTAGCAAACTGTGTCAGACACATTACCTCTAAAGGTCACTAAAGCCAAGAAACTTCATTATTAGATAAACAAATATCTAATGAGGTTTTCTTAATGCCAGTCAGGAAGAATCTCGAGACATGAACTAATTCAGGTCAATTCTGAAAGTACCTACAAGCAATAGCGACAAAGAAATCTCTATACCCAAGAGGGGGGTGAATTGGGTTATCGCTACAAATGCGGAAATATAAAATCTTTGCCGATTTTAAGCTCTTATTACCAAGTGGGAGTTTTAGGCAATTTTCTCTATTCCAATTAATAGCCTATATGCAAGTTTCTAAGCAATATTATAAATGTAATCAAACTTGCAAATAAGTAAAAGTTAAGGAAAGAGAAATATGACACCACGATATATAGTGGTTCGGCAACCGTGCCTACGTCCACTCCCTCAAGCCTCGCTTGAAGATTTCCACTAGAATCGAGTTTTCCGTGGTTCACTCGTAACCAAGAGTTTTCCGCCAAGGCACACTCCGAACCTTTTACAAGATTGAGTTTTCTACGTAGGAGCACTCACAACCTTTACAACTTACCCAACCAAATGGGATTTCACAATCCACAAGTGTTTTTGTTTTGGAAGATTTAAATCACACTTGGGCACTCACAAATAATAAGAAGATTGTGTGAGAGCAAACCCAAGTGTTCTAAGCTCACTAAATGTATGGAAGGTGTGTGTGTGAGCTTGGATGAGTGTTTATGAATATGAAGGTGTATGACACTCTTTGTTTGTTTGCCTTTAGAGAATGTATATGAAGGTTTTCTAGATCTCTAACCTAAGGCAAAGGAGTTGGGGTTCTATTTATAACAAAATGCAAAGTTTTCCCCAACTTACAGCGAGACCGGCGAGCCACACCGGCGAGGGGACCGGCATACCGGTCTAGGGCTCCAACGGTAACATAACGTTCAAAAAACTAGCCGTTGGACCGGCGAGGAAACCGGCGAGGAAACCGGTAAGTAGTGTGCCGGTTCCAGAGAGCATGATTTGTTATGCCAATACCGGCATGGAGACCGGCGAGGAGACCGGCGAGGTATGGCCCGGTTCCAGTAGGCATGCGAAACAGGGGAAGGCCGGTTTAATGACCGGTAAGGGACCGGTAAGGTCCATGCCGGTTCCAGAGAGCTTCCCTAAATACTAAAATGCAGATTTGAAGGTTTTAATGCATTTTGTACATGCCCCTAATGCATCTAAGTGAATGTGCATGATCCCTATGAGCTTAGGCACTTGAATATTACATCTCACATTACAAATTAAATCCTAAGCTAAGACTTCGCAATATATTCTTCAATTTGCCGCAAGTCTTCACAATCTCGCTCTTCACCTCATATGCTTCGACACTTTTTGTAATGCTTCGTGTTTGTACGTCGAAGTCTTCATTCACGTTGACGTCATCAAAATCCTTTTATGCGATCAAGTCGCCAACAATCTCCCCCTTTTTGATGATGGCAACCCCTTAAAACTTGTTGATACTTGTGAGCTTCTTGGAGTCCAAATTTGACAATTTTGCTCCCCCTTAATATAAGCTCCCCCTCAATGTGTGATTGTCTTCAAAATAGTTCTATCAAAACTTGACAAACACATTAGTACTATTACTCCCCCTTAAACCAAGGGTGAGGGTTAAACTTTTAATCTCATTTCTAATGATTTCTCCCCCTATGACATTATCAAAAAGTGGAGAAGTAAAATTTAAAGCTAAATGAGATACCAATTATATATGTGCTATAGAAAGATACCAAAAAAAATATGCACATTTTGGCATTTCCCCCTTTTTGCCATAAGAAAATCAAAATTCATGCATAAAAGAGCATTTTTCAAAAGATAAATTCACATGAATATCATTTACAATCTAAGAGCATCTTAATCATGATTTCTCCCCAAATTTGATACAAAATAAAAATAAATCAATAAATTCATTTGAATATTATATCACTTTTAAATATTCTTTCAAAGTGAGTCATTTTATATCATGATACCAATTAAGACCAATGACTTCAATGCATTTTAATGATTGTCTTCTTATGAATATCTTACCAATTACTAAACAATCAAAATCCATGCTTTTCATGATTATTCAATTTGTTCAATATATGCATTTCATGAAGTTCATCTAAGACTATGCCAATTTACATGCATTTCATTTTCAACCAATTAGTTCATATGGCAAGGCATATTCAATCAAGTGATCACATATATTGTATTTGACTCAATAATTTCATGTGATACCAATTGAAAAGAATAGGGGTTTAAATATATGATTAAGGCACTAAAGGATATCAAATGAACAATTGATACCAATGGAAGTTTGAATACTTGCCTAATCATTTCGTATGCTTCAAAACATTTATATCAATTTGAAATATGCATACATACATAATTTAGAGGAAACGGTACCAATGTTTCCGTAAATACGGATTTTACCTTTACCGTTGCGATTCCTCATTTCCTTGAGCCTTTGGGATCAATTTTGCAATTCTCTTTAAAAATCCATTCCCAAAGCTCCCCCTACAAATTTTTCAATTACACTTTGGTACCCAAACTTTCTTGGGTCCATTGGGGTTAGTTTTGATTCCTTGAGGAATCCATGCATTCTTATTCACATTCATATACATGCATTCAAAAATTTTATGTCCCTTTTTGTTACAAGCATGGCATGTGACATTTTCATTTATAACATTATTAGCATGAGAATCGGATGCCTTAACAAAATAATTCTTCAAAAATTTTCTTTTAATATAAGGCCTATATCCTAATCCTTCTCTTTTAAATGCACATTTTTGGGATCCAATAAGCATATTAAAATTTTTATGTCCCAATGTGAATTTGCTAAGTATGTTTTGCAAATCTACAATCTTAGTATTTAATAAGACATTTTCATTCAATATAGATTCGCAATCGCATGTCTTAGAGCTAGATGGCATATTTGATATGGCATTTTCAAGTTCTAGCTTTTTAATCTTTAAACATGCATTTTCATCATTTAAGCATGCAATTTCTTTTTCATGTTTAGCCTTTAAGCATATCACATCATTATCTAAAACATGAATTTTATCCATATAGTTGCATGTTCAATTTTAAGTGTAGCATGCTCATTTTTGACCAATTTTAATTTCTTTTTAAGCATATCACACAATTCTTTTAAACCATTAAAAGCATCAAGTAATTCAGAATTGTGTACCTCTTCTTCTTCGCTTTCTTCTTCAATTTGAAATTGGATGTCTTCATCCGTGATAGCCATAAATGCTATTGATTTATCTTGACTTCAACTCTTCCTCCTCAGATGAGCTTGAATCGCTATCGCTCCAAGTTGAAGTTGCTTTCATTGCCTTTTTCTTTGATTTTCCTTTCATTTTCCTCAATGGGCAATCGGTAGCTATGTGACCCGGTTTGTTGCATTCATAACACACAATTTTCTTGTTCTTCCGCGGCCATTTTTCTTCTTTCTTTTGATTTTCCTTGATTTTCCCTTTGTTTTACGGATTGAGAAGCTCTTTTACTTTATTGGTGAGCTTGTCAACTCATCACTATCATCTTCTTCACTTGAGCTTGACTCATCTTTTTCTTCTTTTAAGGCCAAGGATTTCTTGTCCTTTTCTCATCTTCCTCCTTTTTATCCATTTTGATCTCCATTTCATACTCAAGCAATTTGCCGACCAAATCATCCATCTTCAAAGTGTTTATGTCGTTTGCTTCTTTAATGGAGGAGGTATAGCTTCTAAACTCTTTCGGGAGAGATCTAAAATTTTCTTCACTTGATCCGATGTCCCGATGACTTTTCCCAAGGCTCCCAAATGGTTGATGATGATTGTAAACCTTGAAATCATGTGATCGATTTCTTCCCCGGATTCCATCTTGAAATTGTCCAATTCGCACATGAACCGGTTGATCTTCGATTCCTTCACTTGGCTTGTGCCTCATTGACCATTTCCAAAGACTTCCATAAATCATAAGCATTTCCACACTCCGGAAGTTTGTTTATTTGATCCCGATCAATGGCACATAGAGTTGGTTGAGTGTCCTTAGCATTTTGTGAGGCTATTTTTACATCCTCACTATCCCATTCCAAACTCGGCTTCGGAATATCAACCCCATTGCTATCCCTTTTTGTTGGCCCTTTTGCACCTCGTGTGATGACCAAATAGGATTGCGGATCACGGCTAGGAGATAATTTAGCATTCTCATCTTCCAATAATTGTAGTCCGTTCCGGTGTAAAACGGAGGTCTAGTCGTTGAAAATCCCTCGGCAAGATTTGACGAGTTGCTTGTAGATGCCATAATCTATTCTCGGACGGTTAGGTCTTGTAGAGAATACCTCGCTCTGATACCAACTGAAAGTACCTACAAGCAATAGCGACAAAGAAATCTCTATACCCAAGAGGGGGGTGAATTGGGTTATCGCTACAAATGCGGAAATATAAAATCTTTGCCGATTTTAAGCTCTTATTACCAAGTGGGAGTTTTAGGCAATTTTCTCTATTCCAATTAATAGCCTATATGCAAGTTTCTAAGCAATATTATAAATGTAATCAAACTTGCAAATAAGTAAAAGTTAAGGGAAAGAGAAATATGACACCACGATATATAGTGGTTCGGCAAACCGTGCCTACGTCCACTCCCTCAAGCCTCGCTTGAAGATTTCCACTAGAATCGAGTTTTCCGTGGTTCACTCGTAACCAAGAGTTTTCCGCCAAGGCACACTCCGAACCTTTTACAAGATTGAGTTTTCTACGTAGGAGCACTCACAACCTTTACAATTACCCAACAAATGGGATTTCACAATCCACAAGTGTTTTTGTTTTGAAGATTTAAATCACACTTGGGCACTCACAAATAATAAGAAGATTGTGTGAGAGCAAACCCAAGTGTTTCTAAGCTCACTAAATGTATGGAAGGTGTGTGTGTGAGCTTGGATGAGTGTTTATGAATATGAAGGTGTATGACACTCTTTGTTTGCCTTTAGAGAATGTATATGAAGGTTTTCTAGATCTCTAACCTAAGGCAAAGGAGTTGGGGTTCTATTTATAACAAAATGCAAAGTTTTCCCCAACTTACAGCGAGACCGGCGAGCACACCGGCGAGGGGACCGGCATACCGGTCTAGGGCTCCAACGGTAACATAACGTTCAAAAAACTAGCCGTTGGACCGGCGAGGAAACCGGCGAGGAAACCGGTAAGTAGTGTGCCGGTTCCAGAGAGCATGATTTGTTATGCCAATACCGGCATGGAGACCGGCGAGGAGACCGGCGAGGTATGGCCCGGTTCCAGTAGGCATGCGAAACAGGGGAAGGCCGGTTTTTAATGACCGGTAAGGGACCGGTAAGGTCCATGCCGGTTCCAGAGAGCTTCCCTAAATACTAAAATGCAGATTTGAAGGTTTTAATGCATTTTGTACATGCCCCTAATGCATCTAAGTGAATGTGCATGATCCTATGAGCTTAGGCACTTGAATATTACATCTCACATTACAAATTAAATCCTAAGCTAAGACTTCGCAATATATTCTTCAATTTGCCGCAAGTCTTCACAATCTCGCTCTTCACCTCATATGCTTCGACACTTTTTGTAATGCTTCGTGTTTGTACGTCGAAGTCTTCATTCACGTTGACGTCATCAAAATCCTTTTATGCGATCAAGTCGCCAACAAATTCTTACTGCAAAAGAACTTCTCTCTACAGAATTATATCCTAAAACAGATATCTATTTAGATTACCTAATGTGACTTAGTAACTAAGTCACTAACCATCTTGATTTTCACAGAAAATCGGAACAACAGTTCTGATGGTTTTGACTAATCTAACAATATCTAAGTCACTCTTAATCTAAAACCTATTCAGAAATCTGCAACCATGAGGAAAGTCAGAAAAAAAATATAATATTTAAAATATGCATGATTGGATTAAAAGTTCCCCTATCAACACTATAGAATAAGGAAAACAATATCGGCCTTTTTCACAATATGACACACTGCCTTGGTTGTGGGCTTTTAACCCAGCAGTGTCTCCCACTACTTTACATAATATCATAATCTCCCACTACTTTTCCTATTGGCGAACAATCCGAAATTAATCAAATTAATTTCATATGCATGTGTAAATAATAAAATTGGATTAAATATCATATATCAAGCATGACAAATGTAATGGATGTAGGATTAGACTCGCTCTGCTACCAATTTTTGTTGGGGTTTTCTCAAAAGGCATGGCGGAAGCGCTGTTAACTTTAAAACTTTAAAACTTACCAAATAAATTATTCAATATCCAATATGAATAATTCATTCATATTTCACCTAAACATATTTATTCGATATCAAATAACTGTTGGACAATTATGACCCATAGCATCACTATTTGTAAAAAAACATTGCGGTTTTTGTACAAATTAATTATGTGACAAAGAAAATTGTCATTTTATCATTTTGTAATTAGATTACTTGAATATATAAATGATAAAAGTCCTTATGATTAGTTCCGGATTATAAGATATGAGACAGTATCAATCCACTAAAGGTTTAATCATTAAATATCCATAATCGTAGTATTATCGAGACTGGACATCTATAATGTGGAATAGACTAGTGTTACACTTGTGCGCGTTATGGAAGCGTAACGGCATAGTTCTCATATATTTGGGTATTGGATACTCATGAAAGTGTAATAGGAGGTTCTGTTTACCGATGGTACGGAAACAAATTTTCTCTGGATAGACCCCTCGGAATCTCATTGGTAGTATGACTATGTGTCAATGGGAATCCGAATCAAGGTAGGTGTATTTGGTCTTAACCTGAGACTTGCATCGCTAATACTTACGACAATCAGTACGCTTTGGTTTTGGTCGTCTTGGGCTTTAACAGTTTCTGTGTACGCCTCTTCTGGGTTTATTGAGAATCGTAGTGTATTGGGTGTGATGTCAAGATGGAAGTATCACTTTAGTCATATGAAGATGATTATCACGCAGGGATATGGAACTAGTACTCTAATATGTTGCAACTATCGGGATAATATGACAAGGTCATGATTATCCGATTAAAGAGACTAGTTGCTAGTGATCCGATATATGCTTCGTACGGGGCAGACACAATTCCAGCCCCAAGCCTAGCATGTGACATCCGATACTGGATCGTAATACGTAATACTTGGTATACTACGCTTGATATAGATTATGTATTCCTTAAAAGAATATTTCTGGAGAATTGGGTAGGCACGGTGCTTTGCTAGAAGCCAACCATATCTTGTAAATCGGTAAGAACGTGGTACCGGGTACGCACGTGTTCAAATAGTCCGACGATCGGATTTGATGCCAACATATCCAGGGATCTCATGGGTCGCTTGCCAAAGATTCACCGATGATGTTTGACTCGAACAGAATTAATCTATGATTAATTATAAGATAGATAAAATTAATCTAGGATTAATTGCGGTAAGAATTTATTTGGGATAAAATTCGATTAGAAGAGAGAGAACGATTAATTTGGAATTAATCGATTAAATAATATATTCGATATATTAATTGAAATTAGATTTCAACGCGGAATTAAAATTGGATTTTAATTCGAGCGAACGAATTAATTTAGAATTAATTCGTAAGCGACTTTAATATTTAATTATGTCGTGACGGAAAATTCGTTAATTCGGAATTAACGAACCCGAGCCCGAAATATATTTAGCGGGCCCACTCGAATTTTGAATTTAAAGTGGGGCCCACCTAGTCACATCACTAGTCAACTTTATTAGTTTTTGGTTGATAGAAGTTGGTAGTTGTTGTTAGCTTGTAAATCACACAAGCTTTATTTTAATTGATGTGTGAAAGACTTTTACCAACTTTGGATATTTGGTATATGGAAAATTGATTTTGGAAAATCAAAAACAAGTAACACTCTCTCCCTCTCTTTGTGATTGTCGAATCCTCTCCCCATCTCTTTGTGATTGTCGAATCCTCTCCCCCTCTCTTGCTCTCTATTGCCGTGAGCCTAGGGTTCATAGTAATTGATTTTTGTTTCAAAAATCTTGATTGCTAGAACAAAAAAGGAGTCTACAAAGGTGATAGGGACACTTACCCTAGAGTTTGGAATTCAAATGAAGGCTTGGAGCTCTTCTTGAAGGATAAATTTTTGTAATCTCTACATCCACTTAGCTGATCATTGTAAGTATTTTTCCCGCAAACTTACCTTGATTATTCACACAATTTTATGCTTAGAAGATCCTTGGCATGTTTTAGGAACCCAACAATAACAACAAAAATAAGTTTGAAACACTACGAAACTTTTACGAAAAATATTTTTCTGTAAAATAGCATAAAATACGTTTTTGTCCGAACAGGCCAACCAATACACACGGGGGCTGCCCACGTCAGCCCCAATAATACTTGAGATGTTCTTAGGCTGCCCAAACAATGACCAATTCACTGTTTGCACAGCAGACACCCGGTAAGCCCAAACCTCACCCGGTAACGCCGTTTTTCACCGTTTTCGCATATTTCAACTCCGAAATAATTTCTAGTAATTGTTCCAATACCCAAAACACATCCAATACATTTCTGTAACATAATTTTCATCACCAAAATCACAAAAATCCCAGATCTGATTTGGTAACAAAATTATCATTTTCATGTTTTACATCCAATTTTATCAAATTAATCATATTAATACTTACACCAATCAAAGTCACCACAAATGAAGAACTCAAGAATAATTATAGGAGTTACAAGAGTGTTCATAACATCTAGAATGGCAACAAGTCATCAAATGATAAAAAGCCCCAAAATATAATAAAGGAAGAAATTATAGAACTTTTATAGATGCTCAAGAACAAGAAACAAGCTTTATAAGTTTAAGAATTATGAAGATTACCTGAAAATCTCCTAATTTCCTTAAACTTTTTTCTTGATTTCTTCACTTCTTCTTTGTTTCTTCAAATAAATTTTGAGAGCTTTTGTTCTCCAAGATATTCGGCCATGGATTCCAATAAATGGGAAAACAAAAATTTTCCACTTTAAATAATGGTCATGACCGGCTTTGGGGGGCATTTTGGTCAATTATTCAATTTAATCTAATTAAATAATAATAAGCTTTAAGTTATCAAATCTAATTTGTATACTTTAAGCTTTAAAGAATCATGCCACATGTAACCAGTAATAATCATACATATTGCATAACAATTATGTAATATTGATATAATTTAATTACCTAGATATTTAACATTTAAACACCTAAATAATTAATTAATACAATTATTATTATATACGTATTTTCATTTTCATTTACATTAAATAACAAATACATATATTAATGGCATGTGTCAAAATTTCATTTGACAATTAATCAATATGTATCAAATACAAGTACATATTAATTATTAATTGGTCAAAATCCCCTAATACATGTATTTTCATTTAACCGATTAAACGATTTGAATTAACTCATTTAATCCGGTGAAGTATTATGAATAATATATATTATTCATAACACATTTCCCAAGTGCTCAACGAGTACACTTCATATTGTCGGACTCTCTAAGTTTAGGTTTATCCATCACGGAATCAAATTTCGTGTCCATAATTCACCCACTCGTAAATTATGACGACCATGGATAATCTCGTTAAACTATGCAAGTCGAGGTCATTGCATATGTATAATCCCTCCGGCATAGGCTATCAATATTATACCGTGGATATAGATAGGAACGTCAAATCCCTAAGGTATAATATAATCTACTTTCAAATTTGCGATCTCTAAATAATATTCGGAACTCGCTTCCGAAGTATACCACAGCCATGGATTTACTAGATCGCAAACACGTTCAAGATACATATGTCTTGTACACATGACTGATGAATTCTATTTGATACTCACAGGCTATCATGAGCATCAGTCCACACCCAACGAACAGGCGAAGGTCTGATCTTAATAGATCGGTGACGTGACAGTTATCAAAGTGTGAAGGATGTATCATATATCCATTGTGATATCTCAAGTCAAATGACCACTATGCTACTCGACTCGAGAAGATTCCTATTGACGTTGGTGTACCATCTATTAGGAAATCTTCGGTGAGTCGTTCAGTGTTTATCAAATAAACACCTACATGTCTATACGAGGCTCCCAAGACTCATGGTTCATTGGGATAAATCATCGGACCAAGTCACGATATACGACATGTACTGGTCCAAGTGGATTTTACTAACCGACCCGTTTCAGTAAATCTTGACCAGGATCTTTATTTGAGAATATACAACTTATAGTGATGCTTCCCAATGTCAATTACAAACTACGTTGTAACTGCGCATTACGTTGTAAATCCTAGGTCTTAGTCTAATATATATGTATCACTAAATCATATTTAGTTTCAATCAAGCCGTAATTAGATCGAATACGTATATAAAAACAAGAGGTGCAACCATTGAGTAAGTAATATTATGGAAAAATGAATTGTTCGTATTCATGAATCGGACACAAATACTATCCGGACTGGCACTCCGAGCACCAACCTCAACAGTTTGAGTGTCCTATGATGGTTAAGATCGTCATACTGAGACTCATTTTCTACATAATCAACTGGATTGTCATCTCGAACAAGTGGGTTTTCATTTTGGTTCTCGGCCATTTTGACTGACGATGAATGTGATGGAGACTCTCTATTTAATCACCGCTAGATGATCGAGACCAATGTCTCATGCAACATAAATGTAGACTATATGCTAAAATTTAAATACGCAAATGCAATACTTACAAAAAGAAATAATAAAATAAAATAATAAACATGTAAAAATAAATGAGAAAATAAAAGAAAGAAAAAGGGAAAAATATAAATATAGTGATTAGATCTAAATGTCCTCTTATTCTTGTCAATTCAGATCTCAATTGAATTTCTCGTTCAACTGTTTCAATTTCTCGAATTAGGTTCTCACAAAAAATTATGGAGGAATCTCTAGATGGGGATGGTTCAAGAATTTATTTGGCAAAATACAGGCTCCATTTTAATTGAGTTTTCTGTTTCCTGTAACTTTGAAAAATTAAGTACAGAGTTTGTTTGTATGTGGGGTGACTAGGCTCAAGACTCATTTCAGATCAACAGAACATATTGGATCTACACAAATACAAAGAAAAAAATGAGATGCAAAAAATTAAAGAAATGAAATAAAAAAATGAAAAATAAAATAAAAGAAAAAGAAAATAAAATACAAAGATGTTAAATTATTATTTTATCAACTAAATTATATTCCCCGGCAATGGCGCCAAAAACTTAACACACTCACAAAGTGGTTCTTTTACTCCTAAGTATAAGAGTGTCGAAGTAATAAAACAACCTGGTAAGTCCGGGGTCGATCCACAAAGAATAGATTTAATAAGATAAAATAATAATTCAAGTCAAAATAAAAAGAGTGAATTGTTTGAAGTGATTGAAAATTTTAAATTAAACTACAACAATAAAATAAAATATTGGGATTAGGGAACCCACTTTTAATATTTCAAATTTAGAAATCTCACTTTGTATAATATATAAATTGTCATTATTACCCAGTTAATTTATTTTAGGAATTAATTATGCCAAAATAAATAAAACTAGTCATAAAGGCGGTAATAATATTTATCTATAACAAGTTCAGTTAGGTACTCAATTATACTAAATAAATAAAAATCAGCCATATAGATAGTAACAAAGTTTGTCAAAAATTATTCCAGATTTAAATTAAATATTAATCATTAGATTATAATTTATATATTATAATATAAATAAAATTAATCTATATTTTCATATTAAGAGTTTCACCCTTTACTCGAGAAGGAAGAAATTAGCTACTCATGATTTGAATAAAAATACTCATAATTTTATTACTGAAAGAAAAAGAAATTGCAAGAAAAACCCTTCACAAAAGTTAAGAGAGAAACTTATGAAGGATACTGAAGAAAATTAGGTGCTAAGCACATCTATTTATAGTAGAGGGTTCGACACCTCTTATATTTTTTTTTTTCCCTTTTTTTGACATTTCTATCTTTAAAAAAAAAAAAAAAAACAACAACAACAAATCTTCAAACAATTGTCACAATCTACCGAAAGTGGATTGCGACCTTTGAACAAGTTTTTTATTTTATTATTATAATTATTATTTTGTTTTCAAATTAAATATACTACACATTAGCTTCTTCATCCATTTCGACCTTGAAAATCGCAGAACTAGAAAATCTTATAAATAGAAAAGTTGTAGATATTTGAGTCTTCTATCATCTGGAACTACAATCGTCTCAATCCGATATCAGAGTCAAATATTATGGCCAAAATACGAAAATTATGTAAGGTTGGAATTTCCGAAATTGTACATTGTTATAATGCCCTTTTAAGATTTTGGCCTCCAAAATCCAAATGGTACATCCATTTTTCTAGTTATGTATCCAAAAATTTATTTCACCTACATAAGAAATAAAAAAACACAATAAAAATATATAAAAAATAAATTTAATTATTATTTTACAAATTTACTAAATTAAGGGGATTAATAAAATTATAAATGTAAAATGATTAATTTCTTTTTTATTAAGTGTACACTTTTTAATGTTCATAACCACATAAATCTATAATATAGATAGCAAAAGAATAATTAGTAGATTATACAATTTCAGTTAATATCATATAAACATCAAATAAATCATGGATTTTTAATCTAAAAGATGTCCTCCTAGTGAATTATGCAACACTGTAATCCTTAAACAGAAAATATTAAATTTAATATTCAAATTAAATTATATAGCATGAAGTATATCCCATTAATATATTTCGAGTCACTTTTTTGGAACGTTCTTACCTACGTATATTCATTAGGTAGAAAACCATTATCAATCATAAATTAGTGACCCCTAATTTTCGGTCCTGATCGTTTCTCGTTGTGACAGCTTTGTTACGTTCACAATGAGGCATTTTCAAGGATTAACTTGTCAACGAGAAATTTAAAATACTCATGTAGTCCTGACAGCTTTGGCACGTTTCTAAAACACTACCAAAATGATTAGTATATATCTAATATACTTAATTACATCCATGAAATGAAAAGCCCCAATTTTAGAATTAGGCATAAAGCCAAAATTATTTAATTAATCAAATTAACCAAATAATACTAAAATTAACTTCCAACCAGGCTTTAATCCATACTTTCCAACATCTCAAGAATCTCACCATAATCAAAACACTCAAGAACAATTCTAGGTTTTCATAAAGTGGTACAAAAATTCTAGAATGGTAACTTGTTATTCTTTAACCAAATTAAGCTACAATAACACTTATCAAGCTTAAAAGATTCACTACACATGCATGCTTACTTTCCAACAAGCTTCTAACAAATGGAACCCATATTCAAGAGAGAGAAAAACTAAAAATACATCTTATGTATTCAAAATAAGCAAAGGGAAACAATTTCCTAATATAAGAATTATGGAAACTTACCTTAAATTCCAATTCTTGAAGCTTAAGCTCTTGGATTTGTTTTCCCAATTCTTTCTCTTTCCAAGGCTTTACTATTTAAGCTTTTTGGTTCTAATGAAGAATAAAAAGAAAAAACCCCACTTATAAAGGATGGTGGCCGAAAATAAAGGGGTGGTACTAAGGGAACGTTATTTTTTATTTTCAAAATAATTTTTTTAAAAAAATACTCAATCCCACTCATATCAAACAAAATGCCACATATATCCATTTAAAATATAACACATGTCATAAATAAAATGGCATATACTTGTATATATAAAAATACATTCAATTAATTAATTAACCCTTTAATTAACTAATTTATTTAATTTAAATATATTATGTATTTTTACATTTATACTAAATGATAAAATACATTCATGGATTATATGTGTAATAAATTCCTTTCATCATTAATTAATATACATCTAATCAAAATTATGCATTTAATATATATACACATTAATTTAGGAAATTACCAAAAACACCTGCATGTGTAATTATCGTTTAATCATTAAACAATTTCCAAATAATCAATATTATTCGTTATAAGTTGCCCCAGTGCTCTGCGAGTATTTTCAATTACGTGAGACTCTTTAAGTTCAGGTATATCCATCATCGAATCAAATTTTGTGTCCATGATTCACTCACTCTCAAGAATGATATTGTTATAACATTTCTTAATGTCAATTTGCAACGCTTTTTCAATAACGTTATAACTTAATCATTCATAGGTCTTATACGTCTTTACCATTTAAAATAAAGTATATAGAAGAAATTGCATATTTCATTCATAACAAAATATTGTTCATGATTCCCAAGAGAGGAGATGAATTGGGTTATTGCCTAATAATGAGGAAATAAAAATCTTTACCGATTTTAACTAGATTTACCGATTAAGCCTTAGGTTGATTTTCTCTATGTCAATATATAACATATATGCAAGTTTCTACACAATAAGCATACAAATAAATGAAAGCTTGCAATAAGTAAATAGTTAAGGGTTAGAGAAAATGACACTGTAATTTATAGTGGTTCGGCCAACAATGCATGCGTCCACTCCCTCAAGCCCCGCTTGAAGATTTCCACTATCAACGAGTTTCCGTGGCTCACCCGCAACCAAGAGTTTTACACATTAGGTTCACTCTAAACCTCTTACAATGAGTTTTAGATATAGGCTCACTCAAAAACCTCTACAATGAGTTTTATACGTAGGCTCACTCAAAAACCTTACAATGAGTTTTAGATATAGGCTTACTCATAAACCTTACAAGTGTTTGAATAATAAAGATTACAAATAACTTGGGCACTCACAAAAGATAAGAAGATTCAAGATATGAGTATCTCACCCCAAATGTATCAAAGCTCACTAATATGAATGTGAAGATGAAGTATGAGCTTTTTCAAATGTAGAGAGTGTAAGATATAGAAGATTTATAAAACTCTTTGTTTTTGCCTTAGAATAAATTGTATGAAGTTTCAAGTCATTTGCAAAAATGAAATTGGGGCTCAATTTATAGTAAAATGAAAACTACCCAAATTAGCCTGTCTGAGACCGGTATGGTCTTGTCTGATATCGGTATGCCGGTCCCAACGGCTATATTACCGTTTGAAAATTTTAATGTTAGACCAGTATGGGAACCGGTATGAAGACAAGTATGTAAACCGGTATTAATACCGGTATGGTTTGGCCCGGTTACAGAATGTATCAAAAATTCAGCTCTGACCGGTATATAACCGGTATGCCTGTCTAGATCAGTATTGGACCGGTATGGTTACCGGTATGCAAGTCTCAGTAAGTTTCTGATGACCAGTCCATCATGACAGCACTCGATATTTTGGTCATAACTTTCTCTAGAAACTTCCAAATCATGATCCATAAATTTCTACGTAAACTAGACACATAGATATATATTATAAAAATATTTCAGCGTCAAAAACATTAAGATGAATTTTATGGAATTTTTCTAATGTGACATGTATGCAGAAAACGCACATCTGAACATGTTGTAGTAAAATGGCTCTAGCAAAAGTTCTATATATCAGAATTGTGTTCCGTTTGAACCGTACCAAACTAGAGACACATATCTATCTAATGGTATATCATTTGAAGTTTAATTCAACCGTTTGCTAATTTTCCAAAACTATTTTCCGATGCACTTGTGCATTGAAATTCATTTTGGTGCAAATAAAGTGCAAATGATTCTTTAAGCATTCTAAGCCATTTTAAATGCAAGTGATGCAAAATGTATGATTCCTAAGAGCTTTAAAAATTTGAATAAACTCACTTACAATTATTTTTAGCTCTTAATCATTATTTTGATCTCCATCTTGCTTGACTCTTGCTTTGACTTTTCATCATCTTTTTGTCTCTTTATCATCTTGCTTTCTTGATCATCTTGTAGCATATTTTAGCTCTCCATCAACAATTACTTCGAAATATTTTTGTAATGTCTCGCTAATGCGCGTCGAAGACTTCAAGTGTTGACGTCATCAAAATCCAGCATGCGACTGTGTCACTAACAATCTCCCCATTTTTGATGATGTCAACCGTTAAAACTTGTGAGCTTCTGAGAGTCCAAATGTTGACAATTTTGCTCCCCTCAATGTGTGATTGTCTTCAAAATAGCTCTATAAGACTTAGACAAACACAGTAGTACATTTACTCCCCCTTAATCCAAGGGTGAGGGTAAAATAAATCTTAATCTCATTTCTAATGATTTCTCCCCCTTTGACATTATCAAATAGTGGAGAAGCAAAAAATTAAATCTAAATGAGATACCAATTAAATATGTGCATTAAATAATGATACCAAAATTTAAAAGTATGCACATTTGGCATTTCCTCCTTTTTGCCATAAAATATAGAAATCATGCATAAAGTATTTCTCAAAATTTTATACCAATGATTACAAATTGAACAATGATCAATATATTTTTAATGATTTCTTCCCATAATTATGATACCAATTAATCAAATATTCATGATTTTCATTATTCCAATGGGAAATTATGTCTATATACATGCATTTCATTTTCATTCAAATATGTTAAACGGCAAAAGCATTTTCAATGCAAAATGGGGTTTAAATTTCTGATTAAGGCATTTAATGATATCAAATGAAAATCAATACCAATAGAAGTTTGAATACATTGCCTAATCACTTGTATGCTTGAAAATATATTTACCAATTTGAAATAAGCATACACACATAGTTTAGAGGAAACGGTACCAATATTTCCATGAGTACGGAGTTTACCTATTACCGTTGCGGTTCCTCATTTCTTTGAGCCTTTGGAATCATTTCGCATTTCTCTTCAAAATCCTTCCCAAAGATCCCCCTATAAAATTATCAAGTGTATTTTGGTATCCAAACTTTCTTGGGTCCATGAGGGTCAACCTTAGTTCCTTTCGGAACCCAAATAACAGTCACATTCTTCTTTTTAGTCAAACAATCATAACTTTTGTGACCTTTCCTATTACATTCATAGCATACAACATTTGATTCAATTGTTTTAGATGCATATACATGTGATGAATGTGTATATGAATTGGGTTCCTTCACAAAATAGTTGTTCAAATATTTTTCCTTCATGTGAGGCTTATATCCAAATCCACATTTTCTAAACACCCGTCTTTGTGAACCAAGTAGCATTTTAAAGTTCTTTTCTCATTGAGTGAACTTGTTCACAATGCATTTCAAGTCATCTACTTTATTATTCAAATCATCATTTTTAATTTTCAACGATTCACAAACATATGATAATTTAGAGGTAGATGCTTAATTTTGAATGTTCTCTATACAATGTTTATGCTCTACATTTAAACATATATCCTCATTATTTAAAGCATGAATTTGTTGAACAAGAGATGTATGCTCATTTTGATCAATTAATACATCATTTTCAAGATTGGTCTTTAAGTAAATATCATCATTTCTAAAGCACGAATTTTATCCAAACATGATGCATGTTCATGTTGAAATGATGTATGCTCTTCCTTAAGCAAATTACATTTCTTTCTAAGAGCATCGTATTTATCATGCAACTCAGTCAACATGCCAAGCATTTCATCACAATCAGAAATTTCATTTTCATATACAATAATAATTTCTTTTTCCGATTCTCCTCTAGGATTTTTTATATCAAATGCACGCCAAATTATAAATTTCATCATTTGATGAGTTAGAATCAATATTGCATTCATTTAATTCATTATTTCCCTCATTTAGCAATTCTAAGGATTTTATAATTCATGTGCATTTTTACATTTAGGAATCCTATCAATTATACTTTTATCTAATGTTTCGTATAAAAATTTAAGTGCATTAGAATTTACCAAAGATTTTTACCCTCGTATGATTTCTTTATATCCATTAATGTCGTAGGCGAGCAAAAATGTGAGCATCCTTATTTTCCAAAATTTGAAGTCAGTTCCATAATAAAATGACAGTTTATCGGTGGATACTCATTCGGCAAAGTATATTGTGTAGCTTGTAGATGTCATGATCTATTCTCGGACGGTTAGGTCCTTATTGAGAAAACCTTTCTCTGATACTAATTGAAATTTCCTACAAGCAATGCAACAACCAATCTCTATATTCCCAAGAGGGAGGTGAATTGGGTTATTGCTTAATAATGCGAAAATAAAAATCTTTGCCTATTTTAACTAGATTTACCGATTAAGGCTTAGGTTGATTTTCTCTATGTCAATATATAACATATATGCAAGTTTCTACACAATAAGCATACAAATAAATGAAAGCTTGCAATAAGTAAATAGTTAAGGGTTAGAGAAAATGACACCGTAATTTATAGTGGTTTGGCCAGCAATGCCTACGTCCACTCCATCAAGCCGCTCTTGAAGATTTCCACTATCAACGAGTTTCCGTCGCTCACCCGCAACCAAGAGTTTTACACACTAGGTTCACTCCAAACCTCTTACAATGAGTTTTAGATATAGGTTCACTCAAAAATCTCTACAATGAGTTTTATGCGTAAGCTCAATCAAAAACCTTACAATGAGTTTTAGATATAGGCTCACTCCCAAACCTTAGAAGTGTTTGAATATTAAAGATTACAAATAATTTGGGCACTCACAAAAGATAAGAAGATTCAAGATGTGAGTATCTCACCCCAAATGTATCAAAGCTCACTAATATGAATGTGAAGATGAAGTATGAGCTTTTTCAAATGTAGAGAGTGTAAGATATATAGAAGATTTGTAAAACTCTCTGTTTTTGCCTTAGAATAAATTGTATAAAGGTTCAAGTCATGTGCAAAAATGAAATTGGGGCTCAATTTATAGTAAAATGAAAACTGCCCAAATTAGCCTGTCTGAGACTGGTATGGTCTTTTCTAACACCGGCATGCCGGTCCCAACGGCTATATTACCGTTTGAAAATTTTAACGTTAGACAGGTATGGGAACCGGTATGAATACTGGTATGTAAACCCGTATTAATACCGGTATGGTTTGGCCCATTCCAGAATGTATGAAAAATTTAGCTATGACCTGTATGATGACTGGTATGTAACCGGTATGCCTGTCTAGACCGGTATTGGACCGGTATGGTGACTAGTATGTCTGTCTCAGTAAGTTTTTGATGACCCGTCAATCATACCAGCACTCGGTATTTTGGCCATAACTTTCTCTAGAAAATTTCAAATCATGATTCGTAAATTTCTACGTTAACTAGACACATAGATCTATCTTCTGTAAATATTTTAGCTTCAAAAACATTAAGATTAATGTTATGGAAGTTTTCTAATGTGATATGTATGCAGAAAACGCACATCTGAACATGTTGTAGTAAAATGGCTCTAGCAAAAGTTCTATATATCGGAATTGTGTTCGGTATGAACCGTAGCAAACTAGAGACACATATCTATCTAATGGTATATCATTTGAAGTTTAATTCAACCGTTTGCTAATTTTCCAAATCCATTTTCCGATACACTTGTGCATTGAAATTCATTTTGGTGCAAATAAAGTGCAAATGATTCTTTAAGCATTTTAAGCCATTTCAAATGCAAGTGATGCAAAATGTATGATTCCTAAGAGCTTTAAAACATTTGAATAAACTCACTTATAATTATTTTTAGCTCTTAATCATTATTTTGATCTCCATCTTGCTTGGCTCCTACTTTGACTTTTCATCACCTTTTTGTCTCTTTATCATCTTTGCTTTCTTGATCATCTTGTAACACATTTTAGCTCTTCATCAACAATTACTTCGAAATCTTTTGTAATGTCTCGCTAATGCGCGTCGAAAACTTCAAGTGTTGACGTCATCAAAATCCATCATGCGACTGTGTCACTAACAAAATTGACACGCCGAGTACCAATTCCAATAGTTTGTGTACTTTATTTAACATTTATAATTGGAGAAAAACTTGTGTGGGACATAAGAAATGTCAAAATAATCAAAAGTATATGAGATCTACCTATATTTTTGATAAAATATACGAGTCCCAACTACTTTTGATTTTTTTTTTTAATATAAACATGTGTGGAATCATGTCTCACACAAGTTTTTCTCATATAGTTGAAACAATTGCGTGGACTTGCTTAGTGTTGATTTTTTTCGATTTTTGGGACTGATTTGTAATTGGCATGTGATATTTGTTTCATTTATTCGGTGAGATTTGTCAAAATGTTGGGGGGTAGAGACAGTAGGTTTTTCCTGTTACATTTGATATCATATTCATATAAAATTAAATTAATTAATTTATAAAAAATCATCCACCATAAGCGTTTCTTTTAATGTAATTCTATATGTTTATTGAGATTAAATTAGGTAAATTTTGAACTATGGTTTTTGTGTTTTTTATACTGTCCTCTTTTAATTATTAAAATTTGGGGTTCAACCTATATGTCTGTGAGAGATTTTTATTATGCACTTGGTGTGAGAAAGAAAGCTATTGCACCATAAATAAAGAAAGTTTTATTTTTTTCTAAATAAAAGATATTTTATTAAAAAACCTCACAGGAAAACCCATGAACAAGAGAACCTAACAAAGTCATCTAACCCGAAAGTTAGGCATTTGAAGTTCATCATTCCGTAAAATGAATTTGAGATCCCTAAGAATATCTTCAAGTTCTGACAACTCCTTTGTAATTCCACTAGAACCCATCCTTGTTAAAAGATCACCAGTTTTGTTGCATTCTTGAACAACATGACTAATTTTAAACTCCACTAGCTGTAAATATTGAATCAAATCCTCCCAATAGTACTCCAAATACCAAACACGATGGGAAGATTTGCGAAGCCACTCCACCAAAATCATATGTCCCTATTTCAATTTTTAAAAACCTTCATACGATGACACACCTTTATGCCCTCAAGCAAGGCCAATAACTCCGCAAAATTGTTTGAGCCCACGTGTTTTATATAAGTATATTTCAGATCTCCTCTTTCGTCTCGAATAACCCCTCCTATGCCATCCCTCCAAGGGTTCCCACAATTACTCCCATCCGCATTGATTTTAACCCAACCAGGACTATGCATCTTCCATCGAGCAATCGAAATTTTCTGCGGGCGAATAGGTATGGCCAGAATGTCCAGGGATTTAAGGGCAGCCTCTTCTACTCTTCCTCCAGACCCACTAGTCCCCAGCCGAGAGCTTGCTGCAAGCAAACAACTTCATATGGATCTCCACACCTCGGGGACACTCTCAAAACATCCTTTCATACGAGCTATACATCATCTCCACCACAGCTTCCAAGTAACAATAGATGGAAGAATCCCCACCAACACAGCAGTGTTATAGTGTATGCCCTAATACCTGTTGTGGATGTTATAGTTTAAGGCGTAATATTTTATAATACAATTTATTATTTACTAATAAAATACATTTGTTTTCTACACATCGTTACATACATATTTTATGTGTATGTTTCAAGACATTTTATCAGATGAATATCGTTAATCCAAAAGACATTCTCTCCTATAGGTAATGTGTCGTGTTGCTACAGAATCAACCAACCATGCATCACTTAGTTATTTTCTGCTATCATTGGATACCATTGCTACTTCACTGTAAAGTGCGCCACCTTCTTCAAAAATACTTGCAACACATCCCTGAGATTTTGTTGCAATATGAGCTTTTTCTGCACCATTCTTCAGTTTCGAATAATCTTTTTTGACGCGTCCTTTTTGCCATAATTATAACTTTTAATATGTTCTTACTTATTGATTTCGATCTACCATGATTTTGACTCCCACTTGAGCCACATTCTATTGAGCTTGCTCTTGTCATCGATAATGCTTCTCCTTGTTGTGAACTAGATGATTTGTCTTCCTTATTTTTGCGCCTAGACTCATCTTCTAGAGTAACAGTTATAACTTTGTCAAATACTAGATTACCAGTGACAATATTACTTGTCAAGTTGATGATAAATTGATCATACAAATCATGTAGACTTTGAAGTATAATTGATGAGCGGAAAATATATCAATGTTTAGTTTCTCGGGTTTGATGAACGTTTTGATGTGTTTTAGTTTATTTTGCAGATAAAATAATATTGGGACACAATGAAATCATTTAGGACGAAATGTGGGTCAAATAAGAGCAAAAATTGGACTTGACATATTAAATTTGGAGATTGGAAACTTGAAATGGCGTTTTAACGAAGTGCAGTTTTGGAAATTCCAATTTTACGCATCTGTCGTATTTTGGGCATAACTTTTTACTCCGATATCGGATTGAGCTGATTCAAGTTCCAGATTAAATAAGCCTCAAATTTATAAAACTTTTAAATACAAAATAATTTCGAATTCTGAATATTTCATACCCGAAATTGATGAACCATCCAGAAGTGTGTTGTGTGTAATTATTAAAGTAATTTTCAATCATTTTCAAAGCAAAAAATAAATTAATAAATAAATAATAAAAATTATCAAATCACCACCAAACATGATAAGCAATTAGTGGAGCAATTAATAATGGATTTGGTGGAGCAATTAGTGGAGCAATTAATAATGGATTTGGTGGATGATTTGATGGAGGCAAAATTTTGCCTATAAATACCAAGCCATTTCATTTGTAAATTCATACTTTCTTCTAAGGAATTTCTTAAGAATACTAAGAAGATTGTATCTTGTTTGTTTATTTACAGCTTTCAGTAATTAATTTCCGCTTTCGCACTTTTTTTCTTCACTTTTCAGTTTTTACTTTACTTTTCAGTTTTTACTTTCCGCAATTTACTTTTACGCACAGTACTTTTCTTTCTTTAATTTTCAGTTTTTACTTTTCAGTAATGAGGAGGTAACTCCCATTTGCTGGGGTAAAAGGTAAAACTTTTATTACTAATATTTAGATTAATACCTCTTAATTATAATATATAAACTAGTTAAAACATGACTTAACAAGTATACCGCCATATTGGTCGGTTGGTAATTATTTAAATTGGTTTTAACCTGACTAAACTGGATACCGCCTGATTGGTCAGTTGGTAATTAATTACTAATTTGACTTAATCTGGATACCGCCTGTATGACTGGTTGGTAATTATCATGCAAAGTTAATATATTATATTAAGGGAGATATCTAAAATAGAAGTAATAAAAGTGGATCATTTTACCTCAGCATTTTCTTTTATTGTACTTTTACTTTATTTACTTTTCAGCAATTTACTTTTCAGCATTTACTTTTCAGCAATTTACTTTCAACAATTTACTTTTCAGCATTTACTTTTAAGTAATTTACTTTTCAGCATTTACTTTTCAGCATTTAATTTTCAGTATTTAATTTAGCATTACTTTTCAGCAATTTACTTTTCAGCATTTTACTTTATGTCTTTTATTTTATTTAAGTTTTTACTAGCCCTAGTTATGTGTCGTAACTAAGTTAGTTATATTGGGGTTGTGATGAATTCTAATATCATCGGTTTATAAGAGGTTATTTTATAGTTTGGGTAATTTAAATGTTTACTTATTAAGTCTTAAGCTTAATGCGTCTTGTTAATAGCCACTAATAAGATTGATCTGGTAAATCTAAAATAAACTTGACAAATGAATTTTAGGTTTCAGCCTTAGACTTAATAGCCCACGATCTTCCTTGAGGATAGATAACCCTTTAATAGATTTCCTTACAGGATAGACATATATCTGTCGGGTGGGGGTAGCTATAATTGGAACTTAAACTTAATGAATCCAGGTAATTTGGTTGACATCGACATATGGTTCAATTGGGTTATACTGGGTATTTGCGTCTGACCATCGACAGATGCTTTCGCATAATTTAGTGTTCCAGGTTAGTAAACCGATATATTACACAAAAATGAAATAACCACTTCATCTTTAAAAAGATATTAGAAAGATTCACAACCCATAGATAGTTTCCTAATATTGAATTGTCTTAAACCTACTTTCGCGTAATTTTATTTACTTGTTTTTAAATTCAAAATCATCACCATTTCAAATCAATCAATCAACCTGTTAGATACTAGTAATCATTTGACCTCATAAAATTAATAGATTAGGTATTAAGTCATCGTGGGATCGATACTTTTTATACTACTTGAACGATACGTGCGCTTGCGTTATACGCGTGTGTGTAAGCACCAGTCAAGTTTTTGGCGCCGTTGCCGGGGACTTATTTATCTTTTACTATTAGTTTGGGGTTAGATACGTTACTTGTATCTAATTTTCTTTTTACTTACTGTTTTGTTTTCTTGTGTTTCAGGTTCTCAGACACTACATGAGACGAACCAGAAGCTTTGAACTCCGACCGCTTGACCCAGAGATTGAAAGAACCATCAGACAGTTGAGAAGGGAAAGGCGAGAAGGCCAAGAAGCAATCATTAACATGGAACCTGAACCTTTGAACGTTGCATCACCTATTCCCATTCGAGACAGAACCATTCCGGTGGTTGACGGACTCATTTCTTGTATTGTACTTTCTCTCTTACCAGCAAATGCGGGTGACATCAAAACATGCATCCAGATGATTCAGCAGTCAGTACAGTTTAGGGGAAATGCAACTGAAGATCATAATACCCACATCAGCAACTTCCTGGAAGTTTGCGGTACTTTCAATTACAACTGAGCAGCTGAAGAAGCAATGAGACTGCGGGTTTTTCCATATTCCCTGAAAGACAGAGCTAAAGCTTGGCTACATTCGTTACCAGCAGGTTCCATCACAACTTGGAACACTCTAGCCACAAATTCCTTGCAAAGTACTTTCCACCAGCACAGAATTGCAAAGTTGAGAATGACATCACATCTTTTGTACAACAAGATTCAGAATCCCTTTGCGAAGCTTGGGAAAGATTCAAAGATTTACTCCGGAAATGTCCTCACCATGAGATTGCAAAATGGCTACAAGTTTAAACCTTTTACAATGGACTTTCTGGAATAATGAGAACCACAATTGATGCTGTTGCTGGAGGAGCTTTGATGGCAAAAGGAGAAGATCAGGCCTGTGACCTAATTGAAGAAATGGCTAACAATAATACATTGTGGCCAACAGAAAGAAGCTTGATCCAACGAATTGCTGGAATTTATGAAGTTAGAGCCAACACAGCAGTGAACGCCAAGCTGGATCATATTTGCAAAAATTGGAAACTTTTAACATGAAGGTTAATGATGGATCCACAAGTTCACCATTTGGAGGAGCACCTGAGTCAGAATCTTTCAACCAACATAAAGAAATGGTGAATTATGTCAACAATTTCAACAGACAGGGAAACAATCCATATTCCAACACCTACAACCCAGGGTGGAGGAATCATCCCAATTTCGCATGGAGCAACAATTCAGGGCAAATGAACAACCCACCACCCGGATTCCAACAACAGAACAAAGGCCAGGAACAGGCAAATGAATCAGGAATAACAGAAGTGTTGACCCACTTGAAAAAGATAGAAGCAAAACACGGCTCTCAAGCAGCAAGATATGATGCTATGTTTCAATCCCAAGCAGCATTAATTCAAAGTCAATCAGCTTCTATTAAAGCACTGGAGAATCAAATTGGAAAACTGGCCAATGCTCAGAATTACAGACCGTCAGGTAACCTTCCTAGCAACACTGAACCAAATCCAAGGAACATATGGAAGGAGCAGTGTCATGCCATCATGTTAAAAAGCGGTACTGAAATCAACAAAGATTTTGGAGCCAAAACAACTGCTGAGGAAGTTCCAAAAGAAACAAAGCAACAGATGGAGGAAAAAGAAGCAAAGGAAAAATAACAGATCACTCCACCTCCACATTTTCCTCAGCGTCTTCAGAAGAATAAACTGGACAAGTAGTTTGCTCGATTCTTGGAGGTGTTCAAAAAGCTGCATATCAACATTACATTTGCAGAAGCGTTGGAACAAATGCCCAGTTATGCCAAATTCATGAAAGACATTCTTTCACGAAATCGGAGATTGGAAGATTGAGACAGTAACATTATCAGAAGAATGTAGCGCCATCATTCAGAGAAAACTTCCTCCAAAGTTGAAAGATCCTGGCAGTTTCAGTGTTCCTTGCACCATAGGAGAACATGACTTCGGTAAGGCTCTGTGTGATCTAGGTGCGAGTGTTAACTTGATGCCTTTTTCTATTTTCAGGAAATTGCAGATTGGAGAAACAATGCCAACTTCAGTCTCTCTACAACTTGCTGATAGAACGCTCGTATTTCCAAGAGACGTAGTTGAGGATGTGCTGGTCAAGGTTGAAAAATTCATTTTCCCAGCAGATTTTATTGTCCTTGATATGGAGGAAGACGCAGACGTGCCAATCATCCTCGGGAGACCATTCTTGGCTACAGGTCGAACCATTATTGATGTACAAAAATGAGAATTAACCATGATGGTACAAGACCAAGAAGTAACATTTAATGTTTTCAAGGCCATGAATTTCCCAGATAATGAAAGAATGAGGAATGTTTTAGACTTGATGTGATACATAGTACCGTTCAGAACTCTGATGAAAGGCAAAGTTCTACTGACAAACTTAAAGCATGTCAATTGCCTGTGGAGCCTGAAGATAAAGCGCACTGCGTACTGAAGAAGCATATTCTTGCACTACAAGCAACAAAAGAGAAAAAGTTCCACCAGCTCAACGAATTGGAGGAATTTCACATACAGCCTTTTGAGGATGCCAAATTGTACAAGGAAAAGGCAAGGAAAAGACATGATGAGAAGTTAGTGCGCATACAACTGGAACCAGGGCATAAGGTACTGTTAAACAAATCAAGGGTGAAATTCTTCCCATGGAAGCCAAAATCACGGTGGTCAGGTCCATTTGTGATCACCAAGTTTTTACCAGACAGAGCCGTTGAGATACATGATCCTGACTCCAACAAAACTTTCAAGGTTAAAAACAAGCGTGTCAAACACTACTGGGGAGAATCATTTGAGCGACAAAAAGAAAGTGTCACACTTTCAGATCCAGCCTAACGTTCGAGAAGTCACGTCTAGTTGACGACTTTAAACTTAGCGCTAGCAGGGAGGCAACCCATGCAATTTTTGTATATATTGTGATTTGGTGTGATTTATTTGGTGTGTTTAGTTTTTGCAGATTAAGTCATTTCAAGATGGAAGAAGCTCTCGCAAATCTTCACAAGAAATTTCCTTCTCTCCCTCAAAACTCTCTGATGAAAGTCTACAAAGCTCGCTTGGAACGGATGAGACTACTAACGATCCATGGTGTTCCTAATGACATTCGTTGGGTAATTGAAGCACGGGTCCGATTGGCAGGTGAGTCTTCTTCTCTTTTATTTCACATCTGCCTAGTTTGGAAGAAGCACCTATGCAAAGAAAAGTAGAGCTAAGAAAATGGGTGTTTGTTATAAATGTGCACGCTGGAATTGCAATACTCCTCGTTGTCGTTCTTTAGGATGGTGTCTGATAATCGCGAAGACAAAATTAAATTCATTAGGGAAGGCTTGAGTAAGGAGTATGTAGATGATATATCTTCAACTCTTGAGACGCATCCCAGTGGATATGTTCATATAGCCATTCGCAAATTGCATACCAATTCCAAAAAGAAAGACAACAGTTAAGTCTTGGGAATCTGACTCAAAAAGACCATGTTTGCCAATTTATAAGAAAATTGGATGGGAAGCTTGTCCCTGGCGCATAGACGTCAATCAAGCCGCTACGTTTCTTGTACATATTATATCTCTTTGTCTTTTCCTAATAATTATGATTTGTTTTGTTGTTTTCTTTTATTTTCTCTGACAGGATCCATACATTTTTTACTATCACGATTTATTTTACTGTTTAACTAATAATTGTCATTTGGCAGGTACTAGTGCTATTATTTTACTCACCCTTTTCAGGTATTATAAATTCAACTCATCATTGCCTTTTTGAAGACATCCAAGTAAAACATGGAAGCCACTTCAAGAAGATGAGTTGAAAACATCTGTGTGCTTTGCGGTACTAGTGTTGGTGTTAAGTCACAATACGTAGAAGCAGCACAGGAATTGGGTCAAGTCTTAGCTGCAAGGAATATGCACTTAGTATATGGCGGAAGCAATCTTGGACTATGAGGATCGTTTCAAAGGCTGTACAAGAAGGAGGCAGTCACGTTTGGGAATCATCCCAAAACCCTTGGCAGAGGCAAAATCTTATTGAACCATCAAACATAGAAGAGTTAATCGTGCCAGGTATGTCTGAACGACTGGTAGAAATGATTAACTGTGCTGATGCTTTTATTGCTTTGCCAGGTGGCTTGGGTACATTGGAGGAAATTTTTACAGTGTTATCTTGGGCGAACCTGAACATACACCAGAAACCACTTGGATTGTATAACGTTGAAGGATTTTATGATTTTCTTTGTGTGTTTCTTGATGATGCTCAGAGAAATGGGTTCGTGTCAAAACCTTTAAAAGAACTCATCTTCACTGCCAGAACTGCTCCAGATCTAATTGACCAAATCTTAGCCTATGAACCACAAATTGACCCTATCCTTTCAAAGATAAATTGGTCTGATGACGATCGTGGTAAGAGGTGTCGGATTAATCTGGATCTTAACCTTTAACTTTTCGTGTAGAATTTCAGCTAACCAGGTACTATCTTCCAAGCTTTTCTTCTACTGTTTAAAACATTGGGGACAATGTCTCATTTAGGTTTGGGGGAGGGAATTAGTAGTTGATCAGTATCTTGTTTTTAGTTGTGTGTTGTTTTTATTTTTAGTCCAAAATTTTTCGAAAAATACAAAAAACAATTGAAATTTTCAAAAATTACAAAAATATTTTGCTTTTTTGTGTTTTTATTTTGACTAAAAAGGTGAAATTGGTAAGAGATAGCTGAGTAAGGAGTTTCCACTCCTGAGACGTATTTCAAACCTATTTCAAAACAAGTTAATTTTTATTTATTTCCTTATGAATTATTAAATTTGTGAATTCTCCATAAAATTGACTAAAACGGATCATCATATGCCTAGTTAGCTGATATTATCAACATGCATGGTAACATACAGACATGAGCTATAATTGAAAAGTTTTTAATATTCAGTGCTATAGTTTAATTGGAGGAAGCATCTATGAAAAGCATTGGAAAAAAAAACGTCTGAGATCCGAGTTATTAAGTCTGTAGGGGTGTTTTAACACCTAGTGCCCTAAAACCAACTGGTTTGGGAGTCACTGGCCCAAAGCTCGCTACATGGATCAAAGATGTTGCAAAAATATATATATCTGAAGTCTGAGTAATTAAGTCTGTAGGGTGTCTTAACACCTGGTGCCCTAAAGCCAACTGGTTTGGGAGCCACCGACCCAACACTCGCTACATAGATGAAAGTTATTGTATATAAATAAATAAATAATCAAAAATCAAAGAAAAAAATCAGAAAAATTATTCCATTGCTGCAAAAAGGTGTGAATTCTGATAAAACTTTAGGATAAAATATTACTCTCTTATCAACTGCACTTGTGACTGTTGTGGACAAAAATGAGTTGATTAATATTTTTTTCGGCTGTGCATATGGAGAATGGTAAATATAATCAGAGAATTTACTTATTCAGTAATTTAAAAAGAAAGAAAACAACTAGTAACTTGGAGTAGAAGTTTCACCTGATTAGTCACTAACTTCTTTATTCTCTTTTCTCTTGTCTTTTTGATTTTGTGTGCATTAGTTTTATTATCTTTTAACTTTTTAAAACGTTGTGGGTATCGTTGCTGTAAGCCCTCACGAGACTATAACTCGTCCACTAGGGACACCTAGGGGTTTAAAGGCTTGTTGCATATGCTAAATGCAACCGTGATCCCTACGAAAGTGGCTTAGTTTAATTTTAATTGTTTCTTGTATTTTATTTTGTTGTTTTACTCGAGTACTAGCAAAATGTTAGGTTTGGGGTGTGTGATGAGCGGAAATATATCAATATTTACCACCCATTTTACTTAATATTTTGTTTAGTTTCTCGGGTTTGATGAACGTTTTGATGCGTTTTAGTTTATTTTGCAGATAAAATAATAGTGGGACACAATGAAATCATTTAGGACGAAATGTGGGTCAAATAAGAGCAAAAATTGGACTTGACATATTAAATTTGGAGATTGGAAACTTGAAATGGCGTTTTACGAAGTGCAGTTTTGGAAATTCCAATTTTACGCATCTGTCGTATTTTGGGCATAACTTCTTACTCCGATATCGGATTGAGCTGATTCAAGTTCCAGATTAAATAAGCCTCAAAGTTCTAAAACTTTTAAATACAAAATAATTTCGAATTCTGAATATTTCATACCCGAAATTGATGAACCATCCAGAAGTTGTTGTGTGTAATTATTAAAGTCATTTTCATCATTTTCAAAGCAAAAAATAAATTAATAAATAAATAATAAAAATTATCAAATCACCACCAAACATGATAAGCAATTAGTGGAGCAATTAATAATGGATTTGGTGGAGTAATTAGTGGAGCAATTTATAATGGATTTGGTGGATGATTTGATGGAGGCAAAATTTTGCCTATAAATACCAAGCCATTTCATTTGTAAATTCATACTTTCTTCTAAGGAATCCTTAAGAATACTAAGAAGATTGTATCTTGTTTGTTTATTTACAGCTTTTAGTAATTAATTTCCGCTTTCGCACTTTTTTCTTTACTTTCAGTTTTTACTTTACTTTTCAGTTTTTACTTTCCGCAATTTACTTTTACTAACAATACTTTTCTTTCTTTAATTTTCAGTTTTTACTTTTCAGTAATGAGGAGGTAACTCCCATTTGCTGGGGTAAAAGGTAAAACTTTTATTACTAATATTTAGATTAATCCCTCTTAATTATAATATATAAACTAGTTAAAACATGACTTAACGAGTATACCGCCATATTGGTCGGTTGGTAATTATTTAAATTGGTTTTAACCTGACTAAACTGGATACCGCTTGATTGGTCGGTTGGTAATTAATTATTAATTTGACTTAATCTGGATACCGCCTGTATGACTGGTTGGTAATTATCATGCAAAGTTAATATATTATATTAAGGGAGATATCTAAAATAGAAGTAATAAAAGTGGATCATTTTACCTCAACATTTTCTTTTATTGTACTTTTACTTTATTTACTTTTCAGCATTTACTTTTCAGCAATTTACTTTTCAGCATTTACTTTTCAGTAATTTACTTTCAGTATTTACTTTTCAGCATTTAATTTCAGTATTTAATTTCAGCATTTACTTTCCGTCATTTACTTTTTAGCAATTTACTTTATGTCTTTTATTTTATTTAAGTTTTTACTAGCCTTAGTTATGTGTCGTAACTAAGTTAGTTATCTGGGGTTGTGATGAATTCTAATAACACCAGTTTATAAGGGGTTATTTTATAGTTTGGGTAATTTAAAGGTTTACTTATTAAGTCTTAAGCTTAATGCGTCTTGTTAATTAACCACTAATAAGATTGATCTGGTAAATCTAAAATAAACTTGACAAAGGAATTTTAGGTTTCAGCCTTAGACTTAATAGCCCACGATCTTCCTTGAGGATATATAACCCTTTAATAGATTTCCTTACAGGATAGACATATACATGTCGGGTGGGGGTAGCTATAATTGGAAGTTAAACTTAATGAATCCAGGTAATTTGGTTGACATAGACATATGGTTCAATTGGGTTATACTGGGTATTTGCGTCTGACCATCGACAGAGGCTTTCTCATAATTTAGTGTTCCAGGTTAGTAAACCGATATATTACACAAAAATGAAATAACCACTTCATCTTTAAAAAGATATTAGAAAGATTCACAACCCTAGCTAGTTTCCTAATATTGAATTTTCTTAAACCTACTTTCGCGCAATTTTATTTACTTGTTTTTAAATTCAAAATCATCACCATTTCAAATCAATCAATCAACCTGTTAGATACTAGTAATCATTTGACCTCATAAAATTAATAGATTAGGTATTAAGTCCTCATGGGATCGATACTTTTTATACTACTTGAACGATACGTGCACTTGCGTTATACGCATGTATGTAAGCACCAGTCAATAATCTATGCACGTTCATTTATAAATAACTATAATCCAACACAGTAAGTTAGGAAAAAGTGTATTCAAGTTGTTGATGTGATCTGTCATAGATGTGGACTCACTCATTCGAAGAGTGTAAAGTCTCATCTTCAAGAAGACCTTATTGTATAGTGACTTGACCTCATATAATTTGGTAAGTGCATTCTAAATCTCTTTTGCAATCATCTTTCTACAAGCACTGGATAACAAAGAATCTGTTAAGGCTAGATACACGTTGCTCATAGCGTTGTCATCCATATCCTTTCATTTTTCATCAGTAATGTTACAGTTGGTGCTTGAGCTTCAATCTGAATAATGTATTGTATATATTATTATTTTTTAATAAATAAATACATTTTCACTTCATACCTTATTAATGGTAATGTTATTATTATGCATATTAGATTGATGTATAAATATGTTAAGAATGACATCGATATAAATAGTCGTGTAGTAATACTGGACATTAGGTAGTCCTACATTGGGATAGTATTACTATTATAAACTATTCTTAAGTAAATATTCTTAGTCGTTGGTTTTGGAATATGGTCGAATTCCTATAACCTAGAAGACTAGCACATGTCTTATATTGAAATTGGAGTTCCAATGGTTTAACCCAATGTCCATGAGCTTTGGAAGCTTGTATAGACGTGTGAATACTGAATGACTCATTGAAGTGAATACTGAATGACTCACAGGTGATTCGTAATAGTTGGAAGTACACACCACCGTCAATAGGAATCTCCTTGAGTTGAGTAGCATATGTGATCATTTGACTATAGGATAGCATTAATTTTATGTGAAATCCACCACACTTAGATGCCATGTATGTTCGAATTCTTTCATGTTCTGGCCTCTAGATGTTCGTTGGGTGTGGATCGGTGCACTCGTTAATTAAGTGCATATCAAGATAGGATCTGTCGACATGAGATGTGCACCTCGATAACTTGACGGTGTATTCTATGTTTCCTAAGCACAACTCAGATAGCCTACGACGGTGGGATTGTTAAACATATGTGATGACCTTGACTTGTATAGTTCACAAAGGTCATTCGTATTCTTCGCAAATTTGAAGGTGGCCGAATTGCGTACAAATTAGCTAGGCTTATATGATGAACATGTCTGGACTTAGAAAGTCTCACAATATGAAGTGTACTAATTGAGCACTTGGGTAGCCGATTATTTTTTATATAAATACTATTTGATATTATAATTATCGACCAAGATAATTAAGTGTTATTGGATAACATTGATTATTTACTTTGACCTAATTGGATTAATCTGAAATTTACACAGTGGATTTGTCATAATTTCATAAATATCTCTACCATTTGAGGATATTTTGGTAATTGTAAATATGTAAATATAAGTGTATTTGGCTTGATTTAATTAGATTAAATCAAAGTGGTAGACATGTAACTAATCCATTAATTAAACTTTGTCTTGATTTAATTGGATTAAATCAAAGTGGTAGACAAATGTGATTAGTCACACGTAATTATACATATTTGGAAAAATTAGATTAAACCCACATAAAAGTTAATTGAAATTTTATTAATTAAAAATTGCCTAAGTTTTGCTATAAATAGCAAGCTTGAGTAAAGGTTTTAATCAAGCTTAAGAAAGCAAAAACAAGCCAGAGTTAGAGAAATTAGCCTAAGTTAGACAAGTGTTTAGAGAAGCTTTGGAAGATCTCTACAACATTTCAACAATGAGAAATCAAGATTTGATCTTGGAGTGAAGCTTACAAGTATTGGAATCAAGATTGGATCTTGGAGTCAAACTTACTAAACTTTGGAAGTTCTCAAACCATTTCAACAAAGAGAAGGAGATTAGATCTTTGTATCAGGCTTCCTAGGTAAGTTTGGTCTTCTCCTAAGCTATGTTCTTCATTAGTGAGTTTTCATTAGTGAGACATATAGTGATGAATTATGTATTGGATACATAATAGCATAGCTTGAAGTTGAACTTAGGCTAATTAATTGTGTATAGATGCCTTAGAAGTATAAACACAATATGCTTGTAATTGGGTCAGATATATTCATGTTGGACATGGAACAATTAATAAGAGTTTGGAACTCTAGATTAAAGCTTAGAGATATGGATACAATTCTAGAATCACTTTGACCATCTTTAAGTGACCTAAAATTGTTCATGAGTCATTTCATTGTGGGATTCTAAATTGGTTTGTGTTTTATTTCAAACAAATGCATATATGTATTTAGAACACATTTATGTTTGTTGTATAACATGTGTTGATGATGGTTTTGATGCTAAAATTATATTATAAGTCTATTGAAGTATTTGGGGAAAATTGAAAGTGTTAGAATTGATTTGAAGACAAAATTACTCACTGCCAATATTTTATTTAGGTCGGCGTCGCGACTTTGTAACTAGCATTGCGACACTCAACATTAAGTGATGTGTGCGTCGCAATGCTAGCCATTGTGTGTCGCGATGCTGAGCTCTCGCAGTTTGGGTGTCGCGACACCAAAACCTAAGAATTGCGACGTGCCGTGACCTGATGCCCGTGCAGAAACTTTATTTTCTCCGTTCTGGAGTTTCTGAACTCTGATTTGGTCCTTTTTTTTTCTACGGACTCGTAATGGAATGTAGTTTTTGATAAAATATTTTAAAAATATATTCATGCTAGATATCCATGGGGTTAGACACTTCTGTTGTGTGGGGTACCAATCCGACCCTAAGGGTTCCACATCCGCCCCAACAGAATCGTATCATAACCGGTCTTAACCACATAACATATGTTGCATGTCTGACATGTATTTGAATCTATGCCACGGTAATTGTAATTTAATTATGCATAAGTCATATTGGATATGCATTGAATATGCATTGAATATTTTTAAATTAAAACTTTAATTTTGACCCAAGCATGTTAATGACTTGATTGTCATAAATCTCTCATGATTAGCTGATTACTTTATTTAAATAATAGTATTAGTAATGTTGGAGCATTACTGGATGGTTCGTCTTGTCAATACGAAGATGAATGAGTTCTTACTACTTATGCCCAATACCGTCTTTATTGTGAGGGTATAAGTGCTCGGAACTTAGGTCACTCTAGTAAAACATTAGATGTAGCGTGATGAGTTAACGCAGTCACCCAATACCGTCATTATTGTAAGGGTGTACATACGAAGCGCATTAGTGCACATTGATAAGTATACATCGGGAATACGTCTTAATCCAATACCGTCATTATTGTGAGGATAAGAAATGGTTTAGGACCAAACTAGAAGTCACATGAATGTGATTGACCTTAGAGGTCTACCTAATGAACTTATGAAGGCCAAGACCGTTGATAGTGTGAGGCTGGAGTAAATATCATGGGATCCACTTCCCGCTATAAAATTTTGATAGTCAAATTTCTTTTTTTTTTTTTCCGTTAAAGGAGATTACGAAATTACGTAAATTAATGGGAGGGTACTAAAAGATTTAAAATTCCATAATCAATTATTATTTTTATTTTTAAAATGAAAAATGTTATGCTAGTGTTTAATTATTGCCTTGTAGATGGCTGCCGCAAATCCATTAACTCGACTCTTGGATTCCAATAAACTGAAAGGAGCCGATAACTATTTCGAATGGCAAATGAACATCCGTCTTGTCTTGGAGTTTGAAAAGTTGACCTACATAACTATCAATCCTCTACCTGTTGAAATCGATCATGACTCCACTCTTGAAGAGCGAGAAACTTTTGAAAAATTGAAGGACGATAACCTTAGGGTGAAATCTTATATTTTAGGATCGATGGTTCCAGATTTGCTCAAACAATACATAAGGGTACCAGATGCTTGGAGCATTATGAGAACACTCAATGAGTTTTTCGAGGTAAATCAAGAAATCGAGATATATCGGAGGTCAAATTAATTATTTTATACTACACTTAAGGATTGAGGAGTTGTCAGCATTCATGTTTTGAACATGATCGACCAGATCTGATATTTGGAACGATATGACATTGTGATTGATGAATAGCTAGACCGTAATTTGATTTCGTCTTCTTTGTTTGGTACTTATGATGGCTTTATGTTAAACTTGTATATGCATTTGATGCAAGCTAGTTATGAAGAACTTCATAACATGTTACGCACGGTGAAGCATGACTTGAAGAAGGGCAATTTTATTTTGTACCTTCATGGTGGAGCAAGCTCTTCAAAGACTTCTAAGAAATCTAAGAAAATCAAAATGGGAAAGAAGAAGATTTCAAAGAAAAATTCCAAGAAACGCAAAGGTGCAAGACCGCAAGTAGCTCGTGATGAATGTCTACACTAGAAGAAGCATTATCCAGAGCTGAAAGGAAAAGCAGGATCCTCAGGTACGCTTTGTATTTTTCCTATTATTGATATCTCATTAGCCTTAGATGTAAATTATGGATGGGTGTTAGAAACCGACAGTCCTACTCATATTTGCAACTCCTTGCAGGTCATGAGGGTTAACAGAATGCTGAATAAAGAGAAAATCCAGCTTAGAGTTGGCAATAGCGAGACATTGGATGTCAATGCCATAGGAACAGTTGTTCTAGATCTCCTAAATAGATGTAAATTAAATTTATATGGCTGTTATTATGTACCATCCCTTATCAGACAAATAATATCACTACTGATATTAGATAAAGAGAGATATAAAATAAACATTAAGGATGGAACTTTATGTTTATATGATAAAGATAAAAATTTGATATGTAAATGTTCTTTATCTAACGGTCACTATATTTTGGAAACATATAGAGATGTCCTTAATGTAGAGGAAAACAAAAATTGAAGATCTGAATTAAATAATACTGAATTATGGCTTATGAGATTGGGCTACATAGGTCAAAATTGGTAATAGATGGTTTGATTGAAAATCTTACCTTAGATCCTTATCCGATTTGTGAGTCATGTATCCAGAGGAAGATGACAAATGCCTCATTTCTTGGTGTTGGACACCGTGCTGATGATTTATTGGAACTAATACACAGCGATGTGTGTGGTTCATTAAATCATGTCACTCATGATGGTTCAACATACTTTGTGACTTTCACGGATGATAAGTCTAGATATGGATATATCTTTTTGATAAGACATAAATCAGAAACATTTGACAAGTTCAATATATTCCGAAACGAAATAGAAAAATAAACCGATAAATTCATCAAGTGCGTTCGATCAGATGGAAGCGGTGAATACATGAGTGACGAGTTCAGAAGTTATTTAAGTGAGAATGAAATTCTTGCCCAATATAGTCCACCAGGAACACCTCAACACAATGGTGTGTCTGAGGGAAGAAATCATACTTTATTAGATATGGTACGTTCCATGATGCGCTATACAGATCTTCCATATTACCTTTGGGGTTACGCTTTACTTATTGCTGCCCACATACTTAATATGGTTCCATCAAAAGTTGTTTCTATGACCCTGTATAAAATATGGTTCGGTAGAAATCCAAGTCTTAGATATTTAAAGATTTGGGGTTGTCCTGCATACGTTAGAGTTGTGTATGGGGGATAAACTATCACCCAGTGGTATAAATATAGGTTCGTTGGATATCCTGAAAATTCTTTGGGATATCATTTCTATGATTCTGAGTAACGAAATGTATTTGTTGTTCGCTTTGCCACTTTTCTTGAAAATGATTTTTTTGAGAAATGGTGGGAATTGTAGAAAAATTGAACTTGATGAGTTTGATCCCCAACAGTAAGGAACCTGAGATGGAACCAGAGATCCAACTAGGTGAAGGATCTACAACACAGGTTCTACGTAAGTCGAATAGAATATCAAAACCTCCTGAGAGATTATTTTGAACATCTGATGTGAGCCTTGTTGTTCTGCTCTTGGAGGAAACAGATCCGACTACGTATGAAGAAGCGATATTGGATAAAGATTTGGGAAAATGGCAGAAGTAATGAAGTCCGAGATGGATTCTATGCATGACAGTCAAGTCTGGGACTTAGTTGAACTTCCTGAAAGAGTTAAACCTATTGGTTGTAAATGGGTTTATAAAAGGAAGTAAGGGCTCGATGGAAAATCGGAAACCTTTAAGGCCGGACTGGTAGCGATAGATTACACTCAACGTCCTGGGATTGACTATGAGGAAATATTTTCACCAGTAGCCATGATAAAATCTGTCATGATTCTTTTAGCCATTGCTGCATATCACGATTATGAGATATGACAGATGGATGTGAAAACCGCTTTCCTAAATGGATTCCTCGAGGAGGATATATATATATGGAACAACCAAAGTGTTTCGTACCCAGTGAGACTTCAAACTTGGTTTGTAAGCTCCAGAAGTCTATTTATGGACTTAAACAGGCATCCCGAAGCTGGAATAGTCACTTTGATAAGATAATTAGATTATCTGGATTCATCAAGAACGAGGAAAAATTGTGTGTTTATCAAAAAGTGAGTGGGAGCATGATAGTTTTCCTAGTTTTGTATGTAGATGACATCTTTATCATAGGAAATGATATATGATTGGTGCAAAGTGTTAAAGCCTACCTTTGCATGATAGTTCTCCATGAAAGATATGGGTGAAGCTTCATATATACTTGGTTAGTTGGCGTTGTTCAAAGCAAGGCTCAACAGCTGATTCCACCACTGAGGCAGAATTTATAGCGGCTTCAGAAGCTGCTAAAGAAGCTGTTTGGAGTAGAAATTTTATCACAGAACTTGGCATTGTGCCTAGTATTACAGATTCAATCCCACTGTACTGTGATAATAGCAGAGTCATTGTGCAGGCTAAGGAGCCGAGGGCGCATTCCAATTCTAAACACATGGAAATGAAATATCGCGTGATTAGAGAGATTATTAAACGAAAAGACATAGTGGTCTTGAAGGTTCAAGGAATAGACAACATAGCAGACCCGCTTACTAAGGTCATACCTCCTAAGTTATTCGATAAACATGTGGAGAATATGGGACTACGGTACCATCCAGATTAGCACTAAGCAAGTGGGAGTTTGTTGGAGTTGGTGCTTAGAGCGCCAATCTGAATAATGTATTGAATAATTTATTATTTATTAAAAAATAATTACATTTTCATTTCATACCCTATTAATATAATGTCATTATGTATATTAGATTGATGTATAAATATGCTAAGAACGACATCGACCTTGGAATAGTCATGTAGTAATACTGGACACTAGGTAGTCCTACATTGGGATAGTATTACTATTATAAACTATTCTTAAAGTAAATATTTTTAGTCGTTGGTTTTGGAATACGATTGAATTCCTATAACTTAGAAGACTAGCACATGTCGTATATTGGAATTGGAGTTCCCATGGTTTAACCCGATGTACCATGAGCTTTAGAAGCTCATATAGACCTGTGGGTATTCATTGAAGTGAATACTGAATGACTCACATGTGATATCTAATAGATGGAAGTACACACCACCGTCAATAGGAATCTCCTTGAGTCAAGTAGAATATGTGATCCTTTGACTATAGGATAGCATTAATTTTTTTTTGTGATCCTCCACCCTTAGATGTCATGTATGTTAGAAACCTTTCATGGTCTGGCCTCTATATGTTCGTTGGGTGTGGACTGATACACTCGTTAATCAAGTACGTATCAAGATAGGAACCGTCAGCCCGTATGTGTACCATAAGGGGTTTAGGTGTCCATTTGAGTAAGTCATGATTCTTAAAGACTTTGGACAAAGCCGATCACCTTGGGTGGATCGCATTAGTTGTAAGGAATCGTGGACATGTCGACATGAGATGTGTGTCTCGGAAACTTGATGGTGTATTCTATGTTTCCTAAGCACAACTCGGATAGCCTATGACGGTGGAATTGTTAAACATATGTGATAACCTCGACTTGGATAGTTCAGAAAGGTCGTTCGTGTTCTTTGTGAATTCGAAGGTGGCTAAATTGCGTACATATTAGCTAGGTTTATATGACGAATGTGTTTGGACTTAGAGAGTCCCATAATATGAAGTGTACTCGTTGAGCACTTGGGTAGCCGATTATTTTTTATAATAAATTATATTCGATATTATATTTATCGACCAAGATAATTAAGTGTTATTGGATAATATTGATTATTTACTTTAACCTAATTGGATTAATCCAAAATTTACATAAGGGCTTTGTCGTAATTTTATAAATATCTCTACCATTTTAGGATATTTTGTTAATTGTAAATATGTAATTATATGTGTATTTGGCTCGATTTAATTGGATTAAATTAAAGTGGTAGACATATAACTAATCCATTAATTAAATTTTATCTTGATTTATTGGATTAAATTAAAGTGGTAGACAAATGTGATTAGTCACACCTAATTATACATATTTGGACAAATTAGATTAAGCCCATATAAAAGTTGCTTAAAACTTTTATTAATTAAAAATTGCCTAAGTTTTGCTATAAATAACAAGCTTGAGCAAAGGTTTTAATCAAGCTTAAGAAAGCAAAAACAAGCAAGAGTTAGAGAAATTAGCCTAAGTTAGAGAAGTGTTTAGAGAAGTTTTGGAAGATATCTACAACATTTCAACAAGGAGAAATCAAGATTGGATCTTGGAGTGAAGCTTGCTAACATTGGAATCAAGATTGGATCTTGGAGTCAAGCTTGCTAAACTTTGGAATTTTTCCAACCATTTCAACAAGGAGAAGGAGATTAGATCTTTGTATCAAGCTTACTAGGTAAGTTTGATCTTCTCCTAAGCTAAGTTCTTCGTTAGTGAGACATATAGTGATGAATTATGTTTTGGATACATAATATCATAGCTTGAAGTTGAAATTAGGTTAATTAATTATGTATAAATGCTTTAGAAGTATAAACACAATATGTTTGTAATTGGGTCAAATATGTTCATATTGGACATGGAACAATTAATAAGAGTTTGGAGCTCTAGATTAAAGTTTAGAGTTATGGCTACCATTCTAGAATCACTTGACCACCTTTGAGTGACCTAGAATTGTTCATGAGTCATTTCATTGTAGGATTCTAAATTGGTTTATGTTTTGATTCAAACAAATGCATATATGTATTTAGAATACATGTATGTTTGTTGTATAACATGTGTTGATGATGATTTTGATGCTAAAATTGGATTTTATGTGTATTGAAGTATTTGGAGAAAATTGAAAGTGTTTAAAATTGATTTGAAGGTAAAATTGCACACTGCCAATATTTTATATAGTGCGGCATCAACATTTTGATCTCTGGCATCGTGACACTAAACATTCAGTGTTGTGGGCGTCACGATGCTAGCCATTGGGCATCGTGACACCGAGCTCTCGCAGTTTGGGAGTCGCGATGCCCAAACCTGAGTGTCGCGATGCGTCGTGACCTGATGCCCGCGCTGAAACTTCATTTTCTCCGTTACAGAGTTTCCGGACTCCGATTTGGTCCCCAGTTTTTACTATGGACTTGTAACGGAATGTAGTTTTCCATTAAATATTTTAAAAATACACCCATTCTAGATATCCACAAGGTTAGACCTGTTGGAAAATTATGACCCATAGCGTCACAATTTGTACAAATCATGGTGTTGTTGTACAAATTAACTATGTGACAAAGGAGATTGCGCTCTTATCATTTGTGATTAGATCACCAAGATATATAAATGATAGGAGGTCCCTATGATTTGTTCCTGGATTGAGAATGATATGAGACAGTATCAATCCACGAAGGATAAATCATTAAATATCCCTAGTCAGAGTATTATCGAGATTGGACATCGATAAATACGTAAAAGACTAGTATTACACTTGTGCGCGTTGTGAGGGCACAACGACATATTTCTCATATATTTGGGTATAGGATACTCATGCAAGTGTAATAGGAGGTTGTGTTTTACCGATGGTACGGGAAACAGCTTCGCTCTGGATAGACCCCATCGGAATTCCATTGGTAGTATGACTATGTGTCTATGGAAGTCCAAAATCAGGGTAGGTGTATTTGGTCTTAACCTGAGACTTGCACCGCTAATACTTGCGAAAATCAATATACTTTAGTTGCGGTCGTCCAGGGCTTTAACAGGTTATGTGTACGCCAATGCTGGGTATATTGAGAATCGTAGTGTGTTGGGTGTGATGTCAAGACGGAAGTATCACTCCAGTTATAGTGGAGATGATGGTCACGTAGGATACATGACTGGTTCTCTTAAATACTGCAGCTATCGGGATAAAATGACAAGGTCAGGTTTATCCGATTATAGAGACTAGTCACCAGACATCCGACATGTGCTTCGTACGGGGCAGACACAATTCCAGCCCCAGGCCTAGCACGTGATCATCCGATACTGGACAGAAATACTCAATACTACGTATACTACGCCTGATATAGATCTTTTATTCCTGTAAGGATATTTCTAGAGAATTGGGTAGGCATGGCGCTTTGCTAGAGGCCAACCTTGTCTTGTAAATCGGTAAAACGTAGTACTTGGTACTTACGTGTTCAGATAGTCCGACGACCGAATTTACTGCCAACATATCCGGGGATTTCATGGGTCGCTTCCCAAAGATTCACTGATGACGTATGACTCGCACTCTAAATTAATCTGGGATTAATTAGAAGAGAGAGAAAATTAATACGGGATTAATTGTGGAGATATTTTATCTGGGATAAAATATCATTAAAAGAGAGATAACGGTTAATTTGGAATTAATCGATAAATTAATATATTTTATATATTAAATGAAATTGGATTTCGACGTGAAATTAAAATTAGATTTTAATTCGGGCGAACGAATTAATTTAGAATTAATTCGTTAGCGACGTGAATAGTGATTTCGCTAGGCGTAATCATTTAATTACGACGCAACGGAAAATTCGTTAATTTGGGATTAGCGAACCCGAGCCCGAGATTATTTTTGAGCGCATTTGCATTTTGAATTCGAATGCGGTACGCAAGTCAAATCAAGCGTCAAATCGCTAGTCGCAACTAGCGTCACATCATTCGTCAATCAAGTGATGGATGTCTTTCACTTTGAGTGATTGACGCAAGTCACTATTCATGCTTGATGGATTGATGTGTGTTGATGGAAGTGGTTGAAACCATTAGTGACTTGATTTTTGAAATCAAAAATTTGGTAAATCATTTTATTTGTTTTTGGAAAATAAATAAAGTGTATTAGATACACTTTCCATCTAACACACACCTCTTACTCTCCTCTCTTTCTTCTCCTCTCCACACGCCCAAGGGCTGTAAAAACCTTCTGGTTTTGCTGTCAAAATCGAGAGCCAAGGGAATCACTAGAGTCGCGATTTTGTGGTAAAATCGGGAGTGCTAGCACACTACGAAGTCATGCGAAGGTGATAGGGAAGTCCACCCATGAGCCGGGATTCGTTTAACGAAGCTTGGAGCTTGACGAAGTTGATCCAAAAGGCCGAAACCAGTGAGCACTAGCAGTGAACTGCCGAGCAGTGAGGAGCAGAAACTTGAAGTTTTGTTGCTTGCCGCATCGCTCAACCGATCGATGTGAGTATTCCGCAACTTCTTCGATTTGTATTCGCACATATTTCATGCTTATTATTGATCTTGGGACCTTAATAGAAACCAACAATGCCATCTAGAGCAAGGTTTGAGCATGAAAAAGTTTAGGGCTTAAAATTTGGGTAATTTGTATTTGTGCATGATTTGAATGAATTAGATGTTTGAGTATGCTTAATACATTTTTAATTGAATATTGATTGGATCAATTTCATGAATTGTGTTTGGAACATTTTTCCCCAAATTGAGTAGGCTTGGCCGAATGAGAAGTGCCATATTTAGTCTTGGATTTTTTGATTTTGATTCATTGGATGAGTTAGAATCATTCGGGAATGTGATTTAATGTCGATTGTGGAATTAATTGGATTGAATTCGAATCGGACACAAATCCCCTCCCTTGGCCGAGACTTGTAAAGCATGTAAAATTGGGTTTGATTTTAATCAAAATGTGTTGGACATGTGATGATGAAAATGAGCATGATTAATTATATAAATTGATGTTTTAGAAATGTTAATTTGGGTAATTAATCATGTTATACACTTTGGTAATTAAATTGGGAATTTGGAATTTTATGATTTAATTATTTTGGGCCTATTTTGTGAAATTGGGCTTAAGTGTTGTAATTGGGCTTGTTGGACTTTGTTGTACAAAGTTGGGTTTAGGCAAAATTGGTTGGATCTAATTAGGCCCAAAACCGCCTCCATAAAGCCCAAATGCGACTTAATGGACCTTTAAAGTTTAATTGGGCCTAATGGGCCAAAATTGATTTCTAGGCTTATGGGGTAATTCCGGATTGGATTTTGGTTATTCGGTATGACCCGAGTTGACCAAAAGTCTACGCCTTAAGAAATTAATTAAAAGTCCATTGGACTTTAATTAAATTAACGTTGAATGTTAATCGGGCTTTGAGACCCGTAACGATTAAATTTGGAATTTAAGTCGTAAAAGTTTATTAATAAAGTGTGATATTTAATTTGGAATTAAATAGTGAATTAGAATTAAATACAAATTGAATTAGATTTAATTATGTAGTTTAATTTAATTCGAGAATTCGTACTTTGAGTACTTATTCACAAAACGAGTTTGACTCGAGCAAAATCAAATCGTTGTTTGAACATTGGATGATCACTAATTATCAGATTAATTAATTTGATTAGATTGATTGATAACATGCTTGTGTGAATACATGGTTGCGATGCATGAATAATGTATATCGGATAGATATTAGATGGGTGGGACAATTTTAGAAATTGTTGTAATAAATTTGATTTATTAATTGGACCTGCGTGTCCAGCCTTATACCTTCATACTCTTTGTATTCTCTTCTCACCTATTCCCCTCAATGTAAATAAGATTTCTTTAGAAGTGTAGTGTAACGGGTAGAAGTAAATACTTGTGCTAGCGGGAGAGAGAAATGGGGAGATTTGATCTAAGATCATTGTGTAAAGTATCTATTCGCATATCATTATTACTTTATTATACGCGCTTTATTATGTGTTTAGAATGCATGTTTAAGGGTGTATGATGATGAGACATTAACAAAGATAATAAATTGGTTGCCAATTTGCACGAGAAAAACCCTCGCAAAATATTAAACGTCTTTCCTTCCATTAAGTGATTCTCACTCAAGATCTGAGACTGGCATTAGCTTGTTGGCCAAAGTCAAGGCCTTTGTCCGTCGAGGATGTGTTTGAATCACGAAGGCTTTGTTCCATATCAGTGTCTTGTTCAAGTTATGGTTTGTTGGCCAAAGTCAAGACCACTTCTTGTCCATCGACATTGATTACGAAGCTTTCCATGGTCAATGGGTCGCGCTTAACTGGGATCACTAAGTTTGTTGTGCCAAAGCCAAGGCTTAGTTGATTCAGAGGAAAAATGTTAGGTAATACATTGGATGTATTGGCATATATAAGATATATGTTTCGGACTTGGATGTCCCCCTACCGGATCTAGGAATTAGATTGGATCCAATCGATGTTAGAGATCTACCTAGTTAATTATCATACAATTTGTTGGCCAAAGTCAAGATTATGTGATATTTAACGGGATCCTAACCCACTAGGAAACATGGTTTCCCGAGTACTCGAAGGGTTAGAGGCTCGCCGACAAATAGTGGGAGGCAAGAATTGAATTTGCAATATTCGTTTAATTACTTGCCATACGCTTCATTCAAATATCATTCGTCAAATAATTAAATGTTAGTTGGACTAATATTTAAAATGTTGTTTTAATAAATAGTTGGACTATATTCAAACAATTCATTTATAGTTGATTTTATAATTGGATTATAGTAATCAATATAATTGATTTTAATCTATTAAATTATAGTTGATTAAATAGTTGGACTATTGTAATCATTATAATAAAAAGTACCAAAATCGTTTATTAAATAGTTGGACTATTAAAATCAAGATAAAATTGAAAGATTGACATTTAAAACATAATCCTAGGGAAAATATATTTAAATGGTTTAATTTTCAAAATTGGGAATAATTTCAGGATGGTCCTGGAAAAAAATAATAAGTTACTTTATTTGATAAAATAACATATTATGCCTAAGCCCGAAGTTAAGCATATAGTAGAGCATAATCTTTGGAAGATTTATGTAATGATAACTTTAGTGCTTAATCCATTAAGCTTGTTGCAGTAGAATCCTTAATTTCTGAATCAGAAATAAGGATTAGATCCTTAAAGTATGATAATGAAATTGAAGGATCTTCATAAATCTATCTTTAGATTTTAGAAGTACTAAATTGCAATAAATAACTCTTGGAGAGTTAATGACTATTCTCAAGGAGACAATGTCAAAGTTTGCAATTAGGCAAGTAGCGCAAGGCGCACCTTACTTTGATATTCTAGAAGGCCAAGGCTTGGCCAAAGGCTTCTGGAGTGTTGAAACTGGAAAAGGCAAAATCATTATAATCTTCTGGGAAGATAAAAGACATATCCCAAAATGTCTACCTAAATTGTGGCAAACGGGATCGCGGAAGCGTGACTGCCGTTTGGACAAAGCAGACATGAAGGAATTGAAGACGAGCAAGGCTCTGACTTCAAATATGTTTGTCATAAATATGTTCACTACTAGTATTATAATTGGATTTTAGATACTTAGTGTGGTACATAAATATATATTGATGTTCAGAATCTGCTATGAGCAGGATACTGACTTCAGTTGAGATTTATCTGTGAATTGAAAACAGGACGAAAGTCGCTGCTTTAACCGCAGGTACCTAAGTTTAGGAACTATCTTCGGGTGTGTACCTAAATTTAGAAACTGTTATAATGTAACTAGTTTGACTAGATACATTATCTCTATATTAGTGTTTAATCCATTGCGGATGAACCTTTATATTCTAGAACACTAAAGTGTTTTGTTATATAAAGATGATATTGAGATAAACACATTAGATGTGAATGACAGAATTTATATTTTGAATATAAATAATATCTCAAACGTATAAAATGACAAACAACTAGCTCAAACTGATTTGATCAGAAGAAACTCAATTGTGGCATTGTTGTCTAGGACACAATCAAACAAGACTCGTATATCCACACTTTCGAAGAGTGGGTACTAGGACTGATTTGATTCTATTCAAATAAAGTCTACGAATCTAGTTTATTGGGCAAAGTGCCTAAAATACTATTTACTTGGTAAAAGTGTAAATGCCACCGACCTGTTAGCCCTAGTTCATAGTGAAGCAAGCGGGCCCATGTGTAGCTAGGCTAGATGTGGATATGAATATTTTGTGACCTTTACGGATGTAGCATCGCATTATGGTTATGTGTTTCTTTTGAAACACAAATCGGAAACTTTTAAAGTTTCGACACAAAATAGACAAACAGATCGGCTAAAGTATTAAACCATCACGGTAAGATCGTAATGGAAAATACTTAAGCAATATGTTTCTAATATACTTGAAAGAGTAAAGTATTCTTTCAATTGAGGACTCCTCCCGGAACACGTCAAAGTGACGGTGTGTCCGAAACAGAGTAACCGAATCTTGTTGGACATGATAAGGTTAATCATGAGCCGCTCTGAGCTACCATTTCCTTCAACGGATAAGCTTTAAACAGTGCAGAACTTATTTAGAATAAGGTTCCATAAAAATCTGTTTGACAGATATCATATTAGATATGAACAGGAAAGAAACCATGTTTCTCATTCCTGGAGATTTGGATATGCTTGGCATAAGTTTGGATGATACCAAACTAAAACCCAGATTGGATAAGTGTCAATTGTAGATTATCTTATGGATACCATAAGTATTGTACTTATACAACTCACGAGAGAACAATTAGATTGTTGCTCACCATGCGGTTTTCCTAAGAGGAATACCGATATGCAGTGGTAAGTGGGAAGATAGTAAAACTCGATGAAAATCGGAGTGATACTATTCCAGGCACCGAATCTTAATGGAACATAAATAGTTCATCAAGGATGAAACTATACCATTAATCTTCAAATACACAAGAACCGCGTATGTCAGAGAGAGTCAGAAAATAACCCGGGGTATGAGTTTCTGATCTCACCTCATAAAGATGTCTATCTTATTGAGGAATACCAACTGACTACGTATGAGGAAGTGATACAAGGTATCGACTCCATATCATGGCAAAGTGCCATGAGTCCGAAATTGATTCCATGTATATCAACTATGTTTGGACACTAGTTGATGTACCACAAGGCATTGTGCCTACTGGTTCTATATAAGTCTTCAAGGAAGACATACATGGAAGGCAACATACCAACGTACTAAGCTAGGCTTGTAGCGGAAAGGTATCGTTATCAACATTGTGTCGATTATAATTCAACCTTTTACCTGTTGCCATGGTAAATCCATTTGGATAATGCTTGCTAATGCTGCATGTTTCATTTATGAAATATGACAGCTTAAACGGAAAATCGCTTTCCTGAAAAGGAAACCAGTTGGAGGATGTTTACAACATCCTGTCGGTTTTGTCGTACCCAAAACTAGCAAACAAGGTTTGCGGGTTATTCGATCCATGTTTGGATTGAAGCAAGCATTAGGTTCTTGGAATTATCATTTTGATGTAATCATAATTGTTTATGATTTGATTCAAAACGAAAATGATTCTTGTGTATATAAGGAGGTTAGTGGGAGCGCACTGACAGTGGTTGTCCTATAAATAATGATAATATGTAATTTCTTGGAAATGATATTCCCATAAAATAACTATCGTCGAAAGCTTGGCTTTCGAAAACTCTCCGTGGAATCGTACATTGAAAAATGTACGCTACCTGGTGTCTCATACGCTTTGAGCATATGAAGTCACAAACAGGCCAATCCAAGTGATAGTCACTGGATTGATGTTAAGAACATTCGTTAGTATCTTAGAGAACTAAGGATGATGTCTTAGTCTATGGAGAAGGAGAACTTGAAGTGACTGGGATCACTGTTGCAAGTTTCCTAAACGATAAAAATGACTATAAGTCGCAAACGGTACTATACAGTTTGAATAACGGAACAATGAGCTGGAAATCTTCCAAGCAAGATACTGTTACCGTATAAACAACAAATGCGGGTTATTGCTGCAGCTGAGGCGGTAATAGAAGCCATTTGGGTCGATAATAAATCTAATTAGATTAGATATAGTTCTGTTAGCAGCTGAGCTAGGCGTCAGCACAAGCTAAAGAATTAATGGTCTCATCAACGATCCAGATAAATACTTCGACTCTTCATCTGATTCGTTCCGATCATACATCGTGGCGATGTGATGATCGAATAAATCGCATCAGATGATAATAATGTAAATCCGTTGACGAAAGCCTTTTCTCAGCAGCTTGAGCCAACCGTACATAGTTCGGGTGTCAAGCACTCGAGTGACTGGCTATAGGCCAAGTGGGAGATTGTTGGACAATTATGACCCATATCGTCACTATTTGTACAGATCATGGTGTTTTTGTACAAATTAACTATGTGACAAAGGAGATTGTGCTCTTATCATTTGTGATTAGATCACCAAGATATATAAATGATAGGAGGTCCCTATGATTTATTCCTGGTTTGAGAATGATATGAGACAATATCAATCCACGAAGGATAAATCATTAAATATCCCTAGTCAGAGTATTATCGAGATTGGACATCGATAAATACGTAAAAGACTAGTATTACACTTGTGCGCGTTGTGAGGGCACAACGGCATAGTTCTCATATATTTGGATATAGGATACTCATGCAAGTGTAATAGGAGGTTGTGTTTTACCGATGGTACGGGAAACAGCTTCGCTCTAGATAGACCCCCTCGGAATTTCATTGGTAGTATGACTATGTGTCTATGGAAGTCTGAAATCAGGGTAGGTGTATTTGGTCTTAACCTGAGACTTGCACCGCTAATACTTGCGACAATCAATATACTTTGGTTGCGGTCGTCCAGGGCTTTAACAGGTTCTGTGTACGCCAATGCTGGGTATATTGAGAATCGTAGTGTGTTGGGTGTGATGTCAAGACGGAAGTATCACTCCAGTCATAGTGGAGATGATGGTCATGTAGGATACATGACTGGTTCTTTTAAATATTGCAGCTATCAGGATAAAATGACAAGGTCAGGTTTATCCGATTATAGAGACTAGTCACCAGACATCCGACATGTGCGTCGTACGGGGCAGACACAATTCCAGCCCCAGGCCTAGCACGTGATCATCCGATACTAGATAGAAATACGCAATACTACGTATACTACGCCTGATATAGATCTTTTATTCTTGTAAGGATATTTCCGGAGAATTGGGTAGGCATGGCGCTTTGCTAGAGGCCAACCTTGTCTTGTAAATCGGTAAAACGTAGTACTTGGTACTTACGTGTTCAGATAGTCCGATGACCGAATTTACTGCCAACATATCCGGGGATCTCATGGGTCGCTTCCCAAAGATTCACCGATGACGTATGACTCGCACTCTAAATTAATCTGGGATTAATTAGAAAAGAGAGAAAAATAATCCGGGATTAATTGCGGAGATATTTTATCTGGGATAAAATATCATTAAAAGAGAGATAACGGTTAATTTGGAATTAATCGATAAATTAATATATTTTATATATTAAATGAAATTGGATTTCGACGCGGAATTAAAATTAGATTTTAATTCAGGCGAACGAATTAATTTAGAATTAATTCGTTAGCGATGTGAATAGTGATTTCGCTAGGCGTAATCATTTAATTACGACGCAACGGAAAATTCGTTAATTTGAAATTAGAGAACCCGAGCCCGAGATTATTTGCGAGCGCATTCGCATTTCGAATTCGATTGCGGCACGCAAGTCAAATCAAGCGTCAAATCGCTAGTCGCAACTAGCGTCACATCATTCGTCAATCAAGTGATGGATGTCTTTCACTTTGAGTGATTGACGCAAGTCACTATTCATGATTGATGGATTGATGTGTGTTGATGGAAGTGGTTGAAGCCATTATTGACTTGATTTTTGAAATAAAAAATTTGGTAAATCATTTTATTTGTTTTTGGAAAATAAATAAAGTGTATTAGATACACTTTCCATCTAACACACACCTCTCACTCTCCTCTCTTTCTTCTCATCTCCACACGCCCAAGGGCTGCAAAAACCTTTTGGTTTTGCTGTCAAAACCGAGAGCCAAGGGAAGCACTAGAGTCACGATTTTGTGGCAAAATCGGGAGTGCTAGCACACTACGAAGTCATGCGAAGGTGATAGGGAAGTCCACCTATGAGCCGGGAATCGTTCGACGAAGCTTGGAGCTTGACGAAGTTGATCCAAAAGGCCGAAACCAGTGAGCACTGGCAGTGAACTGCCGAGCAGTAAGGAGCAGAAACTTGAAGTTTTGTTGCTTGCCGCGTCGCTCAACCGATCGATGTGAGTATTCCGCAACTTTTTCGATTTGTATTCGCACATATTTCATGCTTATTATTGATCTTGGGACCTTAATAGAAACCAACAAGACCGACTTCCTCTGCGTAGGCCACCGATCCGACCCTAGAGGTTCCACATCCGCCCCAACAAGTAATTCCATTTGGTCTGTCTCCAATTTCCGTTAAGCAATTGTATTTCTCAATATTCCTTTAATTTTAAGTTTCCGTAAGGAAAAGTTGCTCCCGTTGAACTCTCAATTTCTAACTTTCCTACCATGTTTCTGATGACGATCACCTCTCACTTAAACCGCCTTTTACTATTTCACCGTGAATAGGACCGTATACGTGAATAGTACCGTATATGTAAATAGTATTTTATAAGTGAATAGTACTACATATGTGACTAGTACCATACCGTATATGTGAACAGTCTCCGCGAATAGTCCCCGTGAATAGTAACCCTGAACCTGAAGCGTTGATACCGCTGTTAGGGGATCGTGGACTGAAGTTGGCACGCAAGTAAAGTGAAATTGAGAATAATTATTAATTTAGGAGGTGTTGTCTACCATATAAAAATACAATAATAATTAGGAGGCTGAGTCTACCATAGATTTTAACAATAAAATAAAACAATGAGATACAAATTTAACGTGGTAAAACCCTCAATGTGGGGGAAACATTCGCGGGCAAAAGTAGAAAAATTTCCCTATAATAGAAAGAATTTTACAACCTCTCTCTAAACAAAAGGAGTGAACAATCTCACACTCTGTTAGAATAAGAGAATTACAACTCTCTCACAAACTCTTAAGAAGAAACAATATTTTTCTCTCTTAAAATACCGAGGATTTGATTGAGAATGTAATGGAGAAAATAATGAAATGAAGTCTCTATTTATAAGCATGAGATTCATTGTGCAAATAGTGAATTTAATTTTTTTTATTATTTTCTTTTATGCATTTGGGACCCATCCAAAAATTTAATAAATTTTTTTCATTTGCTTTCGGTGGATGTCATGCTCCATTGACTTCAACACGTATGGCGTTGCAGCAGCCATTTCCAAGATACTTCTCGCCATTAAGGCCCCAAAATGATGAATCTGAATCAAAGAATCCCAGTAGTCTTGTTATTCGTCGTCTAGTTTTAATCCCCCAATGTCCTGGCATTGGCCATGCAAGCTATTAGCAAAGTTGAAAGAAGAGTGAACGAGAAAAGCTTTGAATTGTTAGCCGGTGAGATGTGAAGAGTGAAGTGGGTTGTTAGGGTTTCTTATAGAATTTGAAATTGTAACTGATGATGGAAAATATTTAATGCATGGGGATCCAAGAGTCTGGAAATTTTTGTTTATGTGATGAATATCAATTAATACTTACATAATTAGACAGGAAGTTGACGAGACTATACTATATATTATGTAACTGTTATTTGATCTTTCACCGTAATGTGAAACACGGCTGGTTTAATTTTGTTTTTTATTTATTAATTGGATTAACTAGTTTAATTTTAATAAAGATAGAATCTTTGGTGCTTCAATATTGCTCATTATCCATTTTAATTTTGCCATGTGAGATATTATCACATTAGTTGAAGCATACACATGACAAGAAGTGAATTGAGATGGTTGTAATGCTCTAGAGCACCCCCAATTTTTTTTTTTTTTGATATATGTTTCTTTTTAAGTTACCTTTGCACCCCATCCAAAGGCTATCGTTTATGGATAATAAATTATTTCATTAATAAACTAAATTTTTTATTAATTTATAAAAATTGTTTATTTTAACAAAAAATTTGATTGAACGGAAGTGACTATTTACCCCTCATTCGCATGTATATGGTGAAGCACAATGCCCCAGGTCGATTATGGGGTGGGCATGATTGAGAAATGAAAATTTTAATTGCTGTGGCAAATATACCATCAAAAAGATATTGATACCTAGATTTAAAAGAGAAAGAAAGCCGCTAAAATTAGTTAGAGAAAATGTGACAACGGTTAATTGAAATTATAATATAAGTGATAATTTGATATGGTGTGTTTTTAGCCTCTTAAAATCGCATGCAGCATTATAGGTTAGATGATGATGGAGAATATCATCGTGAATGATCGTTAATTTCTTGATGTTCGTTTCAAGTTCAAAATTTTTTATTTCCCCGGCCATTTTATTTTCTCTAATTATTTCATTTCAATTGAATTTATTATTATAAATTATTTTTTTCCCCTTAGTGATTCCAATATTCAAACAAAATAAAGGAAATTAAAATATCAAAAATAACACAAACTCACAAGAGCCTGAGTAGATTAAGCATCACAAGACACTTTTATTAATTTGAATAACAAAAAACAAATTAAATTCGACTCAAGGAGACAAATCGTTCACCAAATTAACAACCCTAGAATCAGGCTCCACATGAACTAATGACCGCGGCGCGTGAACAATGGCTGCCGAAGTATCATGATCACAATACCCTTCCAGTATATGACCCTCTGCAGCAGTAAACCCTAGGATATGAATCATATTAGGCCAGCATTGTTTCTCAATGATACGTATGGCATTACAACACTCATTGCCAAGATATGTCTCGCCATTGAGGAAGAAGAGTACGATTTCCCCAGAACATGTTTGAATCTGAATCAAAGAATCCCAACAGTTGGATGATTCATCATCTAGTTTTAAACGTGAGGCGAGGCTAATTGATAAAGGACGTGCACTGGCTATGGAACCCATTATCAAAGCAAGAAGAAAATAAATAATGAAGAGCTTAGAAGCATTAGCATTAGCCATTTTGAGATACATTGGGAGAAGAGGTGTGTGAAATGTTAGATGGAACGACGATTTATATAGAGATGGCATTATTTATTTTGTTCATGAAACGTTACACATGAGTATGAAAATTGAAGGGGCTTACAAATTTAAATGATTGTGGTTATTTAATATATATATAATATATATATATATATATATATATATATATATATATATATTTCAAGTTTATTATCCTATTTTAAGTTCAATCATCATTATTCTTCATATGTTTAAGACTTGGGATTGATACGGTTTAATACTAACTTTAAGCCACCCTCACCGCCAGTGGCGGTGCCACTAAGGAATGATAGGGGCTCAAATTCCTCTGATTTTTGGAAGAAAAAATAATAAATTTTTTTTTTGAACAATCCATTTATTATTTGAATTGTCCTAAAAGTTATTTTGTATTTTTAAAATTTTTAAAAGTATTAAGCCAAAATTTTATTATTTTCTCTTTATCTTTTATTATTTTTTTTCTTTTATCTATTTCTTCTCTTAAAATCCAAAATTATTATTTATGATAGAGTAGTTCACCTTATATCTCTCGTATTTATTAGTTTCTTTTTTCAAATTAAGATAATAAATAGTAATTTTATATCTTAAAATTTGACTTAAATCAATAGATAAAAATCCAAACATTTATTTACGTCGCTCTTTCTCAGTTAAATTCTTGATTCCCCCACTGGCAATCAGCTTCCTTCCAATATTGTTTTACTTTCTTATATTATTTTACACCAAGTAATTTCAATTTTTCACTATTGTTTATATCCATTAAAGCAATATTATCCAGTCCGAAAGTTTGCATATTAACTTTAATTATCACTTAATTATAAAATATTGTTTGATTTAAATTTAACTCAAGTACGTATTTAATAACAAGCGAAAGTTTAGACCTAATAATATTTTACCTAGTCTTACCATTAACGGAGATATGGATGACGTAGTATAACTAACAAATTATTAAATAATATGTATGATTTAATATCTATTTTTAGTTATTTTTTAATACTTTAGCACGTGTGGCAATTAATTATTGGATTGTTGCACGAATGACGTGATATCTCTGTTATATTATAGATTTTCTCCCATTAGGGATGGAAATGACCGGGTATGGTATGAGGATGCTAATATCCATACCTGATCCGTTCAATTAACAAATACGAAAATTATCTCATTATCTATACCTAACATAAGGTCCTTATGGGCCCCGTACAGGTCTCCATTTACAAGAAGATTTTATTTCTATATTTGAACATGGATATCAATACCTATTCAAGTAGACCTGGTCATTGGTTCTGTTTTGTTCCAAACCGGAACCAAACCGGACGGTTTTTTTAATTAATTTAAAATTTTAATTTTAATTTTTTTTAAAAATAAAAATAAAAATGGGATTTCAAAATTTTTTTAAAATTATTAATTTGAATTTATATTACATTAAATTAAAAACTTAAATTAAAAATAAAATAAAAGAGTTTGAACTTAAATTTTTAAAAACTTAAGGTGCCTACGTATCCTCTATGGGTAAGAGAATCAAAGCTCACATATTTCCATTATATTTTTTAGATAGTTCCACATTATAATTATTTACTCATCATCATTATTTGTGCCTGTTATTGATCTTTCAGCTCTCGTTCCGCTTACACTTGCAGATGCATTGTCGAACAAGTCTTCAAAGTCTTCAGAGATATTTTTTTGCTGCCTCAGATAAGCTCGGGTCCAATCATCCATACATGTTATTGCTTCTAAAATGCTTGGATGTAATGAAGACCGCATCGCTTCTAAAATATTGTCTCCTAAGCTGAAGGTTAGTTCAACCACAATGGTGGAAACAAGTGTTGTCAGCACCTCTTTAGCAATAATTGATAAAATATGATAGACATTTTGATGTCGGTTCCACCAGTCAAATACTTGAAAATTTTCACTTACTAAACTTTCAGGAGGAAACTCAAAGTTGGTAGATAAATAATTATCTAATTTCGGGTTGTTAGTCGTATTATCCCTCTATTTTTTATTTCGTTATAGTAACCAACGATCACCTACGCTAAGTCTTGAATGTATTAGGGGTTCGCTACTAGATTGTCTTGATGATTGCAAGTTATATCTACTAACATAATTAAATCAATTTTTATTCTAATTTAAATTTATGATAAAAAACTGTAGCATAAGATAAAGCGATGAAATGTCTTTAAAATAAGTCAACAATCTTCTCTTCATAACAACAATAGTTTTAATTAAAACAATATCATTAACATTTGAACTTTCAGCATGCTCATATAGAGTACCAGAAATATTCAAACATTCAACAAGAAAAAATTTGTTGTAAGATAATAAACTCCAGTAAAAATATTTATAGCATCATTAAAAACTTTTAAAAGTTCTAAAAATTTTCGCAAATATCTCATTGATTAGGAAAAAATATTATATTTTGAACATGTTAGGACATTACAAGTGCAACGAACATGAAAAAATCGACCCCCCAAATTTTGTTGACATATTTCTTTTAAATCTCTATTTGCTGCAATATTTACAGATACATTGTTAAAATAAATTGTTAAAATTTTACCTAATAAATCATATTCATCAAAAATTACTTTAATAATTCTATAAATATTTTGTGCAGTATGTTGCTCATAAAAAATTCTAAATGCAATAAGTCATTTTTTTGCATGTTCCATGATGCATCAATCCAATGATAAATCACACTCATACGTGATTGTTTGACAATGGTCACTCCAAATATCATAACAAATAGAAAGACAATCTTTAATATCTTTAAATATTTCATTTAAAATAATTTTATCATCTTTGTCTAATTTAAAAATTTATTATTCTGTTGTAATTCTAGGCATTTTACAGGGAGCGGGATTTATAGCATTTGGAACATAATTAGTAAAAGTAATTTTTCACCAAAACTTAAAGAAAGATATGTCATACAAGTAAATTTAACAAATTCTTCTCTATTTTTAGCATCAGAGTATTTAAATAAATATAAAGAACTCGTACCTCTACTAGATGAAGCGTATCTGCCTATTTGAGTTTGTGTTGTATCAAGTCCAATTTCAGCAGCATGATATGTGACACACTCACAAAGTGTTTCTTTACTCTCAAGTATAAGAGTGTCGAAGTAATAAAATAACCTGGTAAGTCCATGATCGATCTACATGGAATAGATTTAATAAGATAAAATAATAATTCGAGTAAAAATAAAAAGAGTGAATTGTTTGAAGTGATTGGAAATTTTAAATTAGACTGCAAAAATAAAATAAAATATTGGGATTATGAGATCCACTTTTAATATTTCAAATTTAAAAATCTTACTTCTTATAATATATAAATTATCATTATTACCGAGTTAATTTATTTCAGGAATTAATTATTGTAAAATAAATAAAATCAGTTATAAAGACGGTGATAACATTTATCTATAACAAGTCCAGTTAGGTACTCAATTATGTCAAATAAACAAAACCAGTCATATAGGCGATAATAAAGTTTGTCAATAATTAATCCTGATTTAAATTAAATATTAGTCTTTAGATTATAATTTATATATTATAATATAATTAAGATTAATCTATATTTTCATATTAAAAGCTTCACCATTTAACCCAGCATGATGAAATTAGCTCATAATTTGAATAAAAACACTAATAATTTTATTACGGAAAGAAAAATAAATTATAAGAAAGCTTGGGAAAAAAAAACACACACACAAAAGAGCTGGAACCCTTCACAAAATTTAAAAGAGAAACCTATGAAGGATACTGAATAAATGATGTGTTGAACACCTCTATTTATTGAGGTGCTCGGCACCTCTTGCTTGCAAATTACAAGCTGAGCAGACTAAAGAAATGAGATATGTTTTTTTTATTATTTACTTAACATATTTATATATTATAACAAAATATATTATATACATATAAAAGATTTGATATATAAAATCTTGGTGGGTTCTCCAAAATATATTTTATATATTATAATAATAATAAAATAATAATAATACATGTGTGGATAAATATATTATAAGCTCATTTTGTTGTCAATCTAAACACGGTGAATATTTTTCAAGTCCAAATTGAATCTAGTTGTCATGCTCTTTTTGGGTTTTCTAGGTCCTGAATTCAGATTTCATATTCATTTTTTCAGTTGAGCTTCCGAAATAATATTTTACCTACAAAATAAATAAAAATCACAATAAAACATAAATATAATTATTATTTAACAAATGTGCTAAATTAAGGGGGTTAATGAAATTATAAGTGTAAAATGATTAGTTTCTCTTTTATTAAGTGTACATCTTTCATATTCATCACACCCGCCAACCAGCTTATTACTAATCCCTAGTAATTTAAGCGAAAACTTAAAAGAAAAATTCTCATCCAAGTTAATAATTGTTATCTTTCTTTCTAAATAATCAAATAAGTAAATTCCCTTATACTTTTTACCCTTCTTCTATACACACATAAAACAAGATATTAATCAATTCATTGTGCCCACAATATTCATAGGTCTTGTTGAAAAGAGAGTAATATTTTTGTCCTAAAGTTATATTAAAGTTCACACCTTTTTTGGCAATGTAAGTTTATTTATAAATACAAAAATAGTTTTTTTTTTAAAAATAATAATACATCTTCATTCCTTATAACGAGTTTTGGGCCAGTGACTCCCAAACCAGTAGGCTTTGGGGCACTAGGTGTTAAGACACTCATACAGACTTAATTGCTCGGATCTCAGATGTTAAAAAGAAAAAATGTCTGATTTCCTTAAGTTTTCTCTTTAACTCATGTAACGAGTTTTAGGTCAGTGACTTCCAGACCAGTTGGCCTTAGGACACTAAGTATTAAAACACCCATACGGACTTAATTGTTTGAGTTAGAAAGGCTAGAAATCGAACTTATTCGCATAAAAAAATTAAACAACTCAAATTCTATTGTTTTACGCGAACAATCACTCATTGCTGAGGCAAGATGTCAGTTACTAATTAAAAGCTTGATTATTATTATTATCATCTTTTTAAAAAAAAATTAACTCAAACTCTATCGTTTTACGCGAATAATCACTGCTTGCTGAGGCAAGATGTACGGTTACTAAGTAAAAACTTGGTTAGTTTTTTTTTTAAATAAAAACACAAATTCCACTGCCTTTAGGTGCTACCTCCAACAAACTAAAGAACTGAATATTATTAAAACTTTCACTTACAACCCGTGATCATATGTTACCGTGTATGTTTGTAATACATGTCAAATGAGCATATGAAGATCAAATATAATCAATATTATGAAGAATTTACAAATTTAAATGATTCAAAAAGAATGGAATAAAAATAACTTATTACGAATTACATAAAGATGTGTCTCATGAGCGAAAACTCCTTACACATCCATCTCTGAACAATAATTTCACTTGGTCAGTCAAAAATTTGTTGTTGGTCTGTGTGTAAATTAAAAGAAAATCAACACAAAATAGTTTTTTACACATAAAATAACAACAAAACTCTTTTTTTATATAAAACAACAACACAAAAATGAAAATATTTTTTTAGAATGAAAAACACAACAATGAAATATAAAAACAAAAAATATCTAGTCAACTATCCCCTCCCCCAACCAAATTGAGACATTGTCCCCAATGTCTGAATAAGAAGAAGTAGAGTTTAGAATACATCATCTGGTTAGTGTGGAATTGACAATTGAATCTAAAATATTAGTAACATAGCGATGATGAGTTATCATGAATAACGAATATATTTTGTTAAGTAAGGATATAATTCACAATCTTGGTACTAACGAATTTTGCTAATTCTAGATCATCACCAGGAGATGCGGTACCACCACCATCGCAAGGCGTCACCGACAAGTTCCGAATCAGTGAGTGGACACTCTATTTTGAAGTTGACTTTTTATTTACATTGTTTTAAGTAAAGACTTTTTCACTACAAGAAAATACAGAATTAGCAACGAAAATTAGGACGGAAAACTCCGTTTCAATTTTTTGAAACGAAATAGCGACGAAATTGAAATGGATTACAACATTAGCTACGGAATTTAACGACGGGAGAAAATTATGTAACTAATAGTGACGGGAATGAAATAGCGGGAAAAAAAGCGACGGAATAGCGACAGATTTTTTAATCCGTCTCTATATATTGCGACGGAATCAATATTCGGTCGCTAATTAGCGACAGAATTAATTATCTGTCGCTAATAGAAACGTAATTGAGACGGAAAATAATTTTGTCGCTAAGTAACTTAAATAAACAAGATTTTCCTTTCCCTTTCACCAGTCTCACCCAAATTCCTAAATCCTCAAATTTCTTTGCCATGCATAGGGATGGCAACAAGACCCGGACCCGGCCCGGGTCCGCATGGACCCGGACGACCCGGGTCTGGAATTAAAAAATTCGGACCCGGGTCTGTAAAACGAAAGACCCGGGTGATTCCGGTTCCGGACCCGGGATCACTCGGTCTGGACCCGGGTCTACCCGGGTCAGTAAAAAAAATAAAAAAATAAATTAGATTTTAATAAAAAAAATATAAAATATTAGGCATATATATATATAAATAATGGAATTTAATAAAAAAATTTAAAAGAATTGAAATAAAACTAATAAAATTGACAAATACAAATATAAATATAAAAAAAATACAATTAAAACTTTAAAAAAATTTAAAAAAAAATTTAAAAAAAAAAAAAATGCGGGTAATCGTGTCCGGACCGGGTCTACCCGGATCCGTACCGGGTAGACCCGGGTCCGGACCCGGGGTTGTGAAACCTCTTCCGGATCCGGACCCGTACCCTTTCTAAAATTGTTGAATACTTTCTCTGTTTTTTTTTTTTTTATATTTCCAAATGGGAAAAGTAATGGATTTAATCTGGTTAGGCCTTGATGTTTTTTTTTTAACTGGTGGAGGTGCCTTTAGTAGGCCTTTGATCTTTGTAGCAAAGAAATTTTCTGGAACCATTTGCATGTGTCAAGGTTAGGTAAGAACGAATTGGGTTAGCCTAGATGGATCCCTAATAAGTTGTTTGTGAGAATGGAGGGTTTGAAAAGCAGCATGAAATTTAACATGCGAATGGATGTCAGTTTTAGTCTTATGTAGTTTTCATAAGGTGGGTTAATTTCAAGTTCACTTTTGGAAGATAATGTTTGATATACACAAGTGAGAAGTAAAAAATATGCGTCCTGAATATCAAGTAGTTAATTTAACCAGTGAGAATTTACATAATCATAAGATAAGTTATTACACACGATTTTGAATTTTCAGTTACCTCTGCCATGGTGATTGCTGATTGACACTTATAAACTCAGGCTTGTACCCTACTAATCTCTATTTGACTAGAGAAATCATTTTCCAGTCTGCTACATTGTCTCCATGATCAAGGCCATTTTACATTTTGTCTGTCAAAGGTAATATTTTCTTTTTCTTTCAAATTTTCCTCAAACCCTTATCAATCATCCCCACCTCTGTATTTTTTTTTATCCTCCACACCTCTGTTTTCTGTCATATATCATGAAACCAGTCTCTCAAATTTCCAATCATCGTTCAATGGTGGTACTTCTGAGTCCTGAAAAACCATTATGCATGTGCAGACATGCAGTCAGCCTTTGATACTTCTGCTCCAAATAGCAGATGCATAATAAATTTCTCTCAAATTTAAGATGTTCTTAGTGTTGGAATTTTTGAGTATGACAATGTTTTGCAAATGATATATTATTATAGCTCCATTCGTGTCAAAGAGAGTAGAGCTATCTTAATTTACTGAGTGGTCTAATCAATTTGTATAATTTATATTAAACATTGAATCAATTGTCGAGATTTATTTAAGTGGGCCTCACGTGAATCTCATTTATCTCGTCTGTTGATTCAATACTCGGTAGAAGCTTAATTCAACACTATTTCTTAATTTGTTCCAATCATGATGTACTGTATGCAGAAATAGTGGAGATATTTACTGTTGATATCTTAGTCCACTATTTTTTCTCATTCATTAGTAAATTATCAGGGGTTTGTCAATTTGTTCACTGTAATGGATTGGATTGGATTGTATATTAATAACAAAATATATTGTTGGATTGTCTTATTTTTTTAGGATTGAGCTGAATTTATACCGAGTACTCTCTTTTTCTCACTTTGTGTTTATTTCATTTTCTCCCATGTGCTATATTAGAAATAAAGATCAAAAGTTACAGCCTTGTCAACAATACAATTTGAGCAAAATATTCTCTGCTGTTTTCATTTCATAAGATCTTAACAAGCTATCCAAACATATAACTAGTCAAAATGTACCAATACCAGATTTGAGTGAAGCAGTTCAGTCTAGAAAATAAGATATGGTGGAGAATTAAACAAACTAAATTAACCAGCATAAAGTTGTAATACGATTGCATTGGCACATCCTAGCTACAAAAAATAATGCGCCTCGGAATCAGATATTCATCACTAGCTCTGGCCTGCTATATACATTACTCTGCTCATCTTCCAGACACTACAAGAAACCTGTGAATTAGAGACGGAAATATTCGTCGCTAATCCGTTGCTACTGGACAGTTAGCGACGGAATAGAGACGGAAAAATTCAGTCTCTATTTTATTGGTCGCAATAAAATAGCGTCTTTGAAATTTGGGTTGCTTGAATACATGCATATTTTTATCTATTAACTTGTGAGTTTGTAATAGATTAGGGTTTTGGAATTTGGGTTGCTTGAATACGTGCATATTTTTATCTATTAACTTATGATTCGTTTGCTTCCTTGCACCAATTATTTATTGACTGTAGCTCGGTCTCTCACTTTCTTGTAGGTCACATCTCGCAGCTCGCCAGCCCAATCACTATCCGTAGTCACCTCATCAAGCATCAGGTTTTTGTTGTTTTTCTGCTATTTTGTTCTATTTTGGTTGTTTTAATTATAACAGTTCAGTAAGGACTTGCAATTTACTTAGATGTGTGAAAAGTGAATTTAATTTTCATATAAGGTAATAAGTATTTTCAGTGATTAGTTCAAACCTCAAGGTAGAACTTGCTTGATAGGATCTAAAATTAAGCTGAAAATTAAGGTTTGTAATCAATATATTGGTTGTATGGTTATTGGTGAAGGCAGTAGAATAAGCAGTAGAATAATATACTTTCTCATTTATGTTAAATAAGCAGTAGAATAGAACTCAGAAGTAATTGCAAGTTAGTTGAGAATCATGTCTTTCTATTTTGTCTATTCTATCGTATGCCAAGAGTTGAGTTTATTGAACCATGTCATAATTTTTACCAATAAAGTAACAATTTATATTTTCATCAGTTATCAGCATAAACGATGAGATCAGATCGGCAGTGGATCAATGCTAGGTTAAAAGATGGGTATCTGACGAATGAGTTTATTGCGGGTATTGAGTAGTTTATGCAGTTAGCAGAAAGTTTTCCTACATTTATGGACAGAATGAAAATTAAGTGTCCATGTAACCAACGTAGGTGTCAAAATCAAAGTTTTTTTTACCCTGATATTGTGAGACTCCATCTTGCAAAATATGGATTTTTACCAAACTATTATATATGGTATAAACATGGGGAGACTAAACAACGAGATATCTCAGAACTAGATATTAGTCAAAGTCTATAAGTCGAGTATACCCAAGTGAACAACGCAATTCAAGAAATGGTATTGGATGTTGTAGGACCTACTTTCAATCAAAATGATAGTGAAGAGACTCCAAATACCGCGACACGAAAACTTTATGACATGCTTAGAGCATCAAAGCAAGAGATTTGGCATGGAAACCCTTACGGGCATTCACAATTATCGGCGGTGGCTAGACTCCTGAATTTGAAGGCGGAACACCATTTTTCGGAAAGGTGTTACGATGATATTTGTCAATTTGTACATGAAATGATTCCAGAGGATAATGTAATGACTGACAACTTTTATAGCATGAATAAGTTAATTGAAGGCTTGGGTCTACCAGTAGAAAAAATTCATTGTTGTCATAATGGTTGCATGATATATTGGAGTGATGATATTGACCTAACAAGTTGCAAGTTCTGTAACCATCCTCAGTATAAGAAGCAGAAAATAAATGTTCCTTATAAGAAAATATATTATTTTCCACTAACACCCCGTTTGCAGAGATTGTATGCATCTAATGCCACTGTAATGACATGAGGTGGCACACGTCGAGCATGATACTGAAGAGGGTGGTGGTCATGAGGCATCGCTCAGACTCCCTAGCTGTTAGTGTCCTACACATGCCACAAGATCACTAAGATGATTTGTGTGTGAATACATCAAGAAGTTTGCGGAAAAAACTTACAATGATCGGATGAGATTCGAAACTTTTTCTTGTATTTCGAAAGCTCCAAGCTTTCTTTTGCATTCCAAACTCAAGGGTGAGTTTCCCTATCACCTTAAATTGACTTTCTATGTGCTAGCAATAATGAATTTTGCAACAAAATTCAAGAACAAAAAGGGGAGAGAAGTTCGGCATTAGGAAGGAAGAAGGAGAGAATGAATAGTATTTTCAACTTGTTACAAAACATGTAAAAAGTGTGTGTTTTTTACTTCCAAAGTGCAATAAATATTGACAACCACTTCCATCATCTTTTGACAAGTTGATGTAAGTTTGAGTGGGTCCCACCACTTTAAATTCCAAATTTAAGTTGGCTTGTATAACATACTTTGGGCCCGAGTTCGTTTAATCCGATTAAACAAATTTTTCCGTCGCGACGTAATTAAATCCAATTTAATTAAATAATAATACCCAGTAAAATTATTACGAAAGTCGCTTACGAATTAATTCCAAATTAATTCGTTCGCTTGAATTAAAATCCAATTTTAATTCTGTGTTGAAATCTGATTTCAATTAATATATCCAATATATTATTTTAGCCCAATTAAATAAATTAAATAGAAAAATCCAATTTAACTATTAAATTTATTTTACCGATTAATTCCAAATTAATCGCGTTCTCTCTTCTAGTCGAATAATCCCAGATTAATTCTTGACGCAATTAATATCAGATTAATTTTCTCTTTGATAATTAATCCCAGATTAATTTATTGCCGTAATTAATCCCAAATTAATTTTCTCTCTCATAATTAATCCCAGATTATTTCTGTTCGAGTCAAATGTCATCGGTGAATCTTCGGGAAACGACCCAAGAGATCCATGGATATGTTGGCAGAAAATACGGTCATCGGAATATCCGAATACATGCGTACCTGGTACCACGTTCTTACCAATTTACAAGACATGGTTGGCTTCTAACAAAGCACCGTGCCTACCCAATTCTCCAGAAATATTCAACGAGAAATATATAATCTTTATCAGGCGTAGTATACGAAATATTACGTATTACGATCCAGTATCGGATGTCACATGCTAGGCCTATGGCTGGAATTGTGTCTGTCCCGTACGAAGCATATATCGGATCACTAGAAACTACTCTCTGTAATCGGATAATCATGACCTAGTCATATTATCTCGATAGCTGCAGCATTTAAGAGTACCAGTTTTGTATCCCTGCGTGATCATCATCTCCATATGACTGAAGTGATAAGTCCATCTTGACATCACACCCAATACACTACGATTCTCAGTATACCCAGAAGAGGCGTACACAGAACCTGTTAAAGTTCCGGACGACCAAAACTAAAGTGTAATGATTGTCGCAAGTATTAGCGATGCAAGTCTCAGGTTAAGACCAAATACATCTACCCTGATTCGGATTCCCATAGACACATAGTCATACTACCAATGAGATTCTGAGGGGTCTATCCAGAGCGAAGCTGTTCCTGATCCAACGGCTAACAGAACCTCCTATCACACTTGCATAAGTATTCTATACTTAAATATATGATAACTATGTCGTTAAGCTTCCATAACGCGCACAAGTGCAATACTAGCATATTCCGCATTATCGATGTCCAGTCTCGATAATACTACGACTAGAGATATTTAATGATTAAACCTTTCAGGGATTAATACTGTCTCATATCTTATTAATCCAGTATTAATCATATGAAATTTTATCATTTATATATCCAAATAATCCAATTACAAATGATAAAAGAGCAATTTTCTTTGTCACATAGTTAATTTGTACAAAGAACACCATGTCTTTTACAAATAGTGATGCTATGGGTCATAATTGTCCAACAATCTCCCACTTAGCCTATATCCAATCACTCAAGTGTCGAACACCTGAACTATATACGAGTCGCTCATGCTTTTGCTGAGATATCGCTTTCATCAGCAGATCTGTAAGGTTATCATCTGAAATGATCTTGTTGATCTTGACATCGCCACGATGTATGATCTGACGAATCAGATGAAACCATCGAAGTACATACTTGGATCATTGATGATACCGTAATTCTTTAGCCTGTGCTGTAGCCCAGCTCAGCTGCTAACAGAACTACTCCTAATCCAATTAGGAATTTTATAAATCCAAAATGCTTCTTTTGCTGCCTCAGCCGCAACAATGTATTCTGATTTTGTTGTTGAATCGGTAACAATATCTTGCTTGGAAGATTTCCAACTCACTGTTCCGTTGTTCAAACAAAATATGTACCCTTATTGCGACTTATAGTTGTCTTTATCGGTTTGGAAACTTGCATCGGTGATCCCAGTCACCTCAAGTTCTCCATCTCCATAAATAAAGAAAGCATCCTTAGTTCCTCTAAGATACTTAAGGATGTTCTTAACATCAATCCAGTGACCATCACTTGGATCCGTCTGATAGTGACTCCACATGCTCAAAGCATATGAGACATCAGGTCGCGTACATGTTTATCAATGTACGAGTTCTCGGAGAGTGCTAACAACTTTTAGATCTATCATAGTAGATCCTTATTCCTAGAAAAAAGGTTGCCTCTCCCAAGCTTCTTATGGAGATTTTTAATGAAAGCCAAGCTTTCACCGATTTAAATATGGGAATGTCATTGCTAAGAAGAAATACATTATCAACGTATAGGACAATCATTGTTAACGCCCTCCCACTAACATTCTTATATACACAAGAATCATCATCGTTTTGAATGAAACCATATACCATTATGATCTTATCAAAACGTTGGTTCCAAGAACGCAATACTTGCGTCAATCCATAAATGGATCGATTTAACTTGCAAACCTAGTTTACATGTTTTGGCGCGACAAAACCGTCAGGCTGTTATATAAAACATCCTCCAAAAGGTTTCCGTTAAGGAAAGCGGTTTTGACATCCAGCTGCCATCTTTAATAATCGAAATATGCAACATTAGCAAGCATTATCCGAATGGATTAACCATGGCAATGGGTAAAAGGTTTCATCGTAATCGACACCATGTTGATGACGATACCATTTCGCTACAAGCCTAGCTTTGTACGTTTGTATGTTGCCATCCATGTCTGACTTCACCATGAAGACTCATTTGCTACCAATAGGCACAATGCCTTCTGGTACATCAATCGGTTTCCAAACTTGGTTGTATACATGGAATCCATTTCGGACTTCATGGCACTTTGCCATGAATGAAGTCGATACCTTGTATCATTTCCTCATACGTAGCCGGTTCCTATTCCTCAATAAGATTAATATCTTCATGTGGTGAGATCAGAAATCCATACCTCTTAGGTTATTTTCTTACTCTCTCCGACCTATGCGGTTCTTGTGTATTAGAAGATTGTGGAACAATATCATCTCTGATGAACTGTTCGTGTTCTGTGAGGGGATCGGTGCCAGGAACAGTATCACTCTGATTTTCATCGAGTTCTACTTTCCTCCCATTTACCACTGTATTTAAGAATTCCTCTAAGGAAAACCGCATGGAGAGCAAAAAATATTTTGTTCTCTCGTGGGTTGTATAAATAATTTTCATTGGTTTCCCTAGGATAACCAATTATAAATAGGCACTTATCCGATTTGGTTTCTAGTTTGGTACCATCCAAACGTTTAATTATATGCCCAACATACTCAAATCTTCAGGAATGACAAACCTGGTTTCTTTCCTGTCCATATTCCCTATGGAGTCTGTCCAACAGATTTTGACGGAACCTTATTCAAAATAAGTATCGCACTGTTCAATGCATATCCCGTGAAGGAAATTGGTAGCTCTGTGCGACTCATCATAAACCTTACTATGTCCAACAAAGTTCGGTTTCTCCGTTCGGACACACATTTCATTGAGGTGTTCCGGAAGGAGTCCAATGTGAAAGAATACCATACTCTTTCAAGTAACCAAGAAACTTATTGTTTAAGTATTCTCCATCACGGTCCGACCGTAATGTTTTAATACTTTTTCCGGTCTGTTTTTCAACTTCGCGTCGAAACTCTTTGAATTTATCAAAAGTTTCTTATTTGTGTTTATAAGACCACATAACCATAACGCGATACAACATCCGTACTGGTTACGAAGTATTCATAACCACATCTAGCCTAGCTAGACATGGGCCCGTATACGTCACTATGATCGAGGGCTAACAGCTCGGTGGCACGTACATCATTACCGCTAAAAGGCGTTTTAGGCACTTTGCCTAATAAACAAGATTCGTAGACATCATTTGAATTAGGATCAAATCCATCCATGTATCCACTCTTCAAAATTGTGGATATACGAGTCTTGTTAATGTGTCTCAGACGACAATGCCACAAATAAGTCTCATCTGATTTACTCAGTTTGAGCCTTTTGTTTGTAATGTTATATGTTTGAGATTCATTTATATTCGAAATATAAATACTGTTATTCACATCTAATGTGTATATCTCAATATCATCTTTATAAACAAAACACCCAGTGTTCTGGAACATAAAGGTTTACCTGTAACGGGTTAAACTAGATATAAAGATAATGTTTCTTGTCAAACTAGGTATATTATAACAGTTTCCTAATTAAGTACATGCCCAAAGGGCAGTTCCAAAACTTAGGTTCCCATAGCCAAAACAGCGACTCTTGTCCCATTTCTGACTCGCAGGTCGATCTCATCTGAAGCTAGTCTCCTGCTAATCAGCAGATCATGTACATCAGAACATATGTATGTACCACATCCGGTATCAAAAATCCAATTTTTTTTAAAACCAGTGGTGGACACGTTTATTACAATAACAAACATACCTGAAGTCGGAGCCTTGCCCGCCTTCACTTTCTTCATGTCTGCCTTGTCCATACGGCAGTCATGTTTCCAGTGACCCTGTTTTCCACTGTTTAGGCAGACATCTTGGGATATGTCTTTTGTCTTCCCAGAAGACTATGACGATTTTGCCTTTGCCCTTTTTTCTTCACGCCCCAGAAGCCTTCGGCCAAGCCTTGGCCTTCTGGGATGTCGAAGTAAGATGCGTCTTGCGCTTCTTGCCCTTTTTTCTCTTGGTTCATTATGAACCCGCCCCAGCATTCGGGCAGAGACTGTAAGATCAAATCTATGGAAGTCTCGGTCTAGTATGTAATGCCCAGCTAACCTAGCTGTTCGATGTCAACAATCATCTGCGACACCTAGTGCTCGACAGATGTACCCTCTGACATACGCGAGCGAAAGAGCTTCTTTCACAATTCGTACTTCTAATATCTAAGGTTAGATCTATGAAGATCATTTAATTTCAACATCATGGTATAAGGATCTAATCCTTAGTTCTGACGACGAAATTAATGAGTCATTGCGGCAAGCATAATGGATTGAGCACTAAAGTTATCATCACGATGAGTCTTCCTAAGCTCATGCTCTACTATTTGCTCAACTCCGGGCTCAGGGCCCGAGAGGTTTCTCTATCCAATAGAGTAACTTCTCATCTCTCAGGACTATTCTGATATTCATTTCCCAATCTAGAACATTTACGTCGTTAAAGACATTTTCACCCAGGATTATGTCCCTTAATGCTAATCTTTCCAACCATCTCAATTGCAATAGTCCAACTATCCAATCAACGATTTCGGGTACACTCAAAATGTAATGGTTACTATAGTCCAACTATATAACCAACTACAAGTGGAGTAGTGTTTTGTACAGTCTAACTGTTCAAAGAAATCAATATTCAATATTAGTCCAACTAATATATTTATAACGACGATAAATAAAATAAAAGAGCGCGTATTGGTAATTATTTAAATGAAATTACAAATTTAATATTATCCTCCACTATTTTTCGGCGAGCCGGAAAAACTCAGTTTCCTAGTGGGCTACGATCCTGTTAAATAACACACAACCTTGACTTTGGCCAACAAGCTGTATGAAACTTAACTAGGTGGATCTCTAAGATCAATTGGATCCCATCCAATTCCTAGATCCGGTAGGTGGACCTCCAAGTCCGAGATATATATATATAATATATTTCCTAACTTTTTCCTCTGAATCAACTAGGCCTTGACTTTGGCTCAACAAAGTTAATGATTCCAGTTAAGCGCGACCCATTGACAGTGGGAAAGCTTCGTAATCCACATCGATGTACAGAAGTGACCTTGACTTTGGCCAACAAATCACAACTGCCAAAGACATGCAATATGTAACAAAGCTTTCATGGTTCAAACATATCCGCGATGGACATTGATCTTGACTTTGGCCAACAAACTAATGTAATCTTGGATCTTGAGAGAGACTCAATGTAAGGAAAACGCTTAATATTTGAGTGAGGGTTTTTCGCGTAAATTGGCAACCAATTTATTATCTTTGATTAGGTCTCATCATACACCCTTAAACATGCATTCTAAAAGCATAATAAGGCGCGAATAAATTTAATAATTATATGTGGATGGATATATAACAAATTTGTTCCTAGAATAAATCTCTCTTTTTCCTCTCTCCCGCTAGCACTATTCATACTTCTACCCAATTACATAATACATTAAAGAAACCTCATTTGCATTGAGGGGAATTGGTGAGAAGAGAAATACAAAGATAATAGAGATAATAGGCTGGACACGCAGGTCCAATTTAAATAAATTCTAAATTTATTACAATAATTTCCAAAATTGCCCCACCCTTCTAATATCCATTCGATATACATTATTCATACAAATACATCCAAGTATTCACACAAAGCATGTTATTCAATCAATCTAATCCAATTAATTAATCTTTGAATTAATGACCATCTGATGTTCAGACAACGATTTGATTTGCGCAAGTCCAACTCGTTTAAGAATAAATACTCAAAGTACGTATTCTTGAATTATATCGAACTACAATTTTAAATCCAATTTAAATTGTATCCAAATATTAATTCAGATTTAATTCCAAATTAAATAATTACACTTATTCTTGTGCCTTAAGACTTGGATTTCAAATCCAATCTTAATGAGTCTCGAAGGCCCAATTAGTATCCAATACTATTCAATTAAAGTCCAATGGGCTTTCAATTAATTCTTTAGACATGGGCTTTGGCCATTATGGATCAAACCCAAGATGCCAAGGCCCAAATAGGAATCACCCTATGCCAAAAATCAATTTAGGCCCAATTAAATTATTTAAGGCCCAATAGTCATATTTGGACTTTATGGAAATGATTTTAGACCCAATTGGATCCAACCCAATTGACCAAAACCAAACTTGGCCCAACCAAGCCCATTAAGCCCAATTACAACAAATTAAATTAACACATTATTCCAAATTACATATTAATTTATTAAAGTGAAATTAACATAATTAATTAATTAAACTAATATTTCCAAAACATCAATTAAACTAATTAATCATGCTTATTAATTCCAATTCATGTCCAACACAAATTGAAGCAAAACAATTCATTCCAACATGCTTAGGCTCACGGCATTGACAAGAAATTATCATGCAATTTGATTTCAATCCAATTAAATCAACATCTGACATACATTTCATGCCAACAACACATCCAATTGTCTAATTTTCAAAAAAATCACCATGAGTATCCTATGGTAGTTTTCGGCCATGACATAGGAATTGAGGATTTTTGATCTAATCATTTTTTCTCAATTCCAAAGATGCACAAATTCAATTCAACATCATATAAACACAACCATACAATCAATTTAGGCATTTTCAAACTCCAAGCAAAAATCCCAAATTAAAGTCCATAAACCCTAGAATTCAAATCAAGCTTAGGATGGCTCTAAATACCATTGTTAGTGTCATACACATGCCACAAGATCACTAAGATGATTTGTGTGTGAATACATCAAGAAGTTTTCGGAAAAAACTTACAATGATCGGATGAGATTCGAAACTTTTTCTTTGTATTTCGGAAGCTCCAAGCTTTCTTTTGCATTCCAAACTCAAGGGTGAGTTTCCCTATTACCTTAAATTGACTCTCTATGTGCTAGCAATAATGAATTTTGCAACAAAATTTAAGAACAAAAAGGGGAGAGAAGTTCGACCCTTAGGAAGGAAGAATGAGAGAATGAATAGTATTTTCAACTTGTTACAAAACATGTAAAAAGTGTGTTTTTGACTTCAAAAGTGCAATAAATATTGTCAATCACTTCCATCATCTTTTGACAAGTTGATGTAAGTTTGAGTGGGTCCCACCATTTTAAATTCCAAATTTAAGTTGGCTTGTACTACACACTTTGGGCCCGGGTTCGTTTAATCCGATTAAACGAATTTTTCCGTTGCGACGTAATTAAATCCAATTTAATTAAATAATAATACCCAGTAAAATTATTACGGAAGTCGCTTACGAATTAATTCCAAATTAATTCGTTCGCTTGAATTAAAATCCAATTTTAATTCCGTGTTGAAATCTGAAAGCTTTAGTTTTATAATTATACCTAAAAGCTTTAGTTTTATAATTATACCTAAAAGCTTTAGTTTTGTTTCACTGGTACATGAATATATCAACCTGGTTCTCAAAGAACAGTAAACGCCAATGTATAAGAAGATGCTGAAAAGGAAAAACAGTCAACCTATATTTCAAAGGCTTACAAACCTGTCTTATAGAAAATTTCTGAAGGGCTTTCACATTTCTCTTTCTAGCAAGTTCTCTAGCATTGATCAATATCCTAGCATATCTGCAGTATCTGCCATTCTGAATTCATAAAGATCGAAGACTTGGAGATGTCACATATTTGGTAAAATCATAAGAGGAAGAATGTATTATTTACACAAATGCACCTCTTCATCTTGTTGTCTCTTCAGATTAAGAATGCGCTTGTTTGCTTCTTCCTTTCTTTGGCTTCACTTGTATGTAAATTCGTTTACTTGATGCAATGATATGCTGATTTGTTTTGGATCTTTGTGTGTTTTGTTGCTTCATGCCTGGTTGGTTTTTGAGAAAAAAAAAGGGAAACAAATGGGATCTTGATAAGTTTCAAATCAAGAGTGAAAACTCTTTACTGTTCTTGTACTGATGTTAGGTATAGTGAGTTTTTTAGTTTTAGAAAAAAACTGAAACAAAATTGAATAAGACTTAACTGCATGAAGAATCTGGAGAAACCTTAGGCTTTTGGTCAGAGAATATATGATATAAAGTTTTGATTGTATGGTGATTTGTATCCTAAAATAAGAATATTTGCAGCACTGGTTTTAAAATCATTTACTATAGATTGATTATAGATATGGTACGGAGAGCACAGTCAGCTGGTCGAGGACGAGGAGTTGAGCGGTCAGGCCAAAGGTCACGATAGACCCTCTGCAGTCCCACCTACCTTTTTTTCTACTACTCAGACACAGCAGGATCGAATTCAGCCGGATCATCACATACAACACAAAGTTTAATGAGTTGTAACTTATGATTATACCTGCTACTCATGATTAGTATGATTTTCGAAAACTTATAATATTTTATTATTGTTATTGTTGTTGTTCATATTAGATTATTATTATTATTATTATTATATTATTATTATTATTATTATTATTATTATGATTATTATTATTATTTTATTATTAAGTATTATTAATTATTATTATTATTTTATAATTATTATTATTATTATTATTATTATTATTATTATTATTATTATTATTATTATGATTATTATTATATTATTAGTATTAGTATTATTATTATTATTATATAATGAGTAGTATTATTATTATTATTCTTAATTATTATTAGTATTATTATTATTATTATTATTATTATTCTTATTATTAGTTATTATTATTATTATTATTAATTATTATTATTCTGATTATTATTTTATTATTCTTAGTCTTATTATTAGTATGAGTCTTATTTTCTTATTCTTATTCTTAGGATTATCTTATTATGATTCTTATTATTATTCTTATTCTTATTATTATTATTATTATTATTATTATATTATTATTATTATTCTTCTTATTCTTATTATTCTTCTTCTTCTTCGTCTTCTTCTATTCAGTCTTCTCTTCTTCGTATTATTCTTCTTATTTTCTTCTTCTTCTTCTTATTCTTCTTAGTCTTATTCTTCGGCTTCTTATTATTATTCTTCTTATTATTCTTCTTATTCGTCTTCTTCTTCTTCTTCAGTCATTCTTCTTCTTCTTCTATGAGGATTCTTATTCTTCTTCGTCTTCTTCTTCTTCATTCTCTTCTTCTTCTTCTTCTTCTTATGCGTCTTATTCTTCTGCTTCTTCTTCTTCTTCTTACTCTTCTTATCTTCTTCTTCTTCTTAATTCTTCTGTCTTTTCTTCTTCGTATTCTTCTTCTTCTTTTATTCTTCTTCTTCTTTCTTCTTCTTCTTCTTATTCTTCTTCTTCTTCTTCTTCTTCTTCCCTGATTCATTCTTCTTCGTCTTCTTCTTCTTCTTCGTCTTCTTCTTATTCTTCTTATTCCTTCTTCTTCTTCTTCTTCTCTTCTTCTTCTTCTTCTGCTTTTCTTCTTCGCTTCTTATTTTCTTCTTCTTATCTTCTTCTTCTTCTTATTCTTCTTTCCCCCTTCTCCACCTTTATTTTCCTCTTTTTCCGCTGGTTCCCTCCTTCGGCCTCTCGCAGGATAGAAGTAATATTTAAGGAGAAATTTACAGAGGAGGGCACGCTGTGGACTAAAGTGCCTAAAGACATAAAAAAGTACTATTGGGATGAATTTCAGGTATATTATTATTATATAATGTATTATTTGTCATTGTTGATTACTAATTATTTATTCAAATTATTTTTAATTTTTTACATAAATTTTATCAGTGGGATTCTGCGTATACGGTCGATGTAAGGACTATATGGAATAATGTGTGTCAGCATCGGTATAATGATAAACTCTGTAAATGGCGCTATAAATATAAAGAAGGAGTGAAGCCACTCTGCGTTCCAGATAATGTTTGGAATAAATGGCAGGAGTATTGGAGTAGTACAGAGTTTAAATTAAAATCTCAGCAAGCATCAAAAAATAGAAAGACTGAGAAGGCTGGAGAAGGATCAGGTGTTTCTAAACACACTGATGGCTCGAAGTCTACCATTCAACATTCTATTGATATGGTTAGATTTTTTAAACATACGAACAATTTTTATTACTTTTATTAAACTTATTTTTTAATTCTTTATTTTTTAAATAGGAATCTCAGTTAGGACATGCACCTACGGGCTATAAGGTGTTTAAGCATATGCACACAAAGAAGGATGATACTTTTGTTGACAAGAGATCGAGCGACATTAATGTTTATAAGGTGTTTCTCATTTTTGCTTTCTTATATATATTTTTATTAATGGTAGGCTGTTGTGGAGCAAATGGTAGCGATTGCATCTCAGTTTTCAGAGGAGTCTGGTGAGCCTGAGACTCAGCTCGACACCAATCGCCTATACTTGGATGTCATTGGAGTGGATACTAAGAAACGCCGAGTGTACGGTCTCGGCTCTCTTGCATCGCTTTCATATCCAGATTCGTTACGCATCTCAGGTAGATCGTACTACAATATGACTTTTGATGATATAGTTGAGCAGCGGGTACAAGAGCGAGTTATGATTGAGATGCAGAATATACAACAACGACTGGATGAAGAGAAATGAAAGAGAAATGAATAGATTCTTGATCTCAAATAGAAGATGGCAGAGATGGAGCGGTATTTACAGATGATGAAAGACTTGAGTTCACAGCCTTCCTCTTCAGGTCCACCTTATCCTCCGACTAATTGTGAGCAGAGAGATAAGGAGGATTAGCTTTATGTATTTTTTTTTATGTTGTACTTTTTTAAACACAATATAATAAAAATTTTATTTTACTATTTGTTGTGTTTATTTTAATTTAAGTAATTAATATATTAATTTTATAATTTTACGTACTAATATTTTAAAATAAAATTAATTTCTTAAAAAATTTTATAAATAATAATTTTATAAGAAAATAACAATTTTATAAAAAAAATTCGTAGGAAATCAGAAACGGATATTAGAGACGGACTTTTTGTTTCTAAATACGGATTAGAAACGGAATTTCTGTCTCTAAATATCGACGAAATATTCCGTCGCTAAATCTATAGCGACGAAATATTCTGTCTCTATTCCGTCGCTATTTAGAGACGGAAAATTTCGTCGCTATTTAGTGACGGAATAAAATTCCGTCGCTAATTTTAGCGACGGATCATATATTTCCGTCGCTATTTTTTTACGACCAATAAAATAGAGACATAATTTATCCGTCTCTATTTCTTCGCTAATTGTCCAGTAGCGATGGATTAACGACAGATATTTCCATCTCTAATTCACATTTTTCTTGTACTGATTTTTACGCACCTAGGGCGTTAGCCGTTTTATTGCTGTTATATCATTAAATAGCATGTTTTAAGAAATGATTTAGAAAAAGTGATTTTAAAACATCAGTTATGATTTTTTGAGGCATGGGGAAAACCACATCTCAGCTCTGACTTATGGAATTGACGGATAGACATGTGCACATGTAGAGGACTGGGGGGACGGCGATACGTAACGCCCCAAAATCCTAGTTCATGACTAGGGTAACATATGCCCCTAAATCCTAGTTCAGGGTCAGGCAGTAGCATAGATCCCCACTTCTGGCTCCAGTTCAGTGAATTGGGGGACGACGATAGGTAACGCCCCAAGACCACTAGTTAGGCGTATGGGGGGCGGTAATACATAACGCCCCCATGCATCAGGTTTTTTAGAGATATACTTCCAGTGACAATTTTATAGAGAAAAGATTTTTCAGAGTTTGTAGACAGAAAATTTTTTACAAAGAGTTTTACAGAAAGGTTGTGTTTTAAGATAAGAAAATGATTTTCAGAAAAGATGGTTTTCTGGTGATAGTTTCGGTTTTACAACTAAAAGTTTTTATAAAAGCACATCAGTTTTGGTTTTAATCGTCCACTCGCTTAGATCGTTCAAACGGTATAATCCCTCCACTCCCAATTTCTCTGTTTTACAGGTATTCCCAGAGGACGAGATCGAAAGGATGGATACTTATGGCAGTCACTATGGTGTTTGGTCCACCGGGTCAAGTCAGATATAGAGCTCAGTTCAGTCAGAGTCAGAGAACGTCATGTGTCATGTAGTAAATATTGCATATGTAATGCACTATAAGTATTCACTGTCAGAGTTGTAATGTATACTAAAATTGAGTATTTAGTATGAAAAATGTTATGCATTTATGTTGATATAGTTGGGTATTGGTTCCATGCATTAGTTTGTATATGCAATAAGATTAACAGTTGTCAGATAGTCAGAGGCTCGGGGGAGTAAGACGGTCTATTCCCTGCCTGTAACATTTTCATATTGGGGATGTTACAAAGATTGTATCAGAGCATGGTCTAGGGAGTCAGTGACTGCAATGGGTAGAGTGCTGGGGTCTTGTATATGCAGTATGTCCGGGGTACCCGTATGTGAGGCACTACCTCTCTAGTATCTGATCCTCGAGTACGTCCTCAAAGTTCTATAGACATGTTAGTAAGAATTCATGAGCTATTTAAGTATCTTTCCGTAGAAATAACTATATTCTTTGAAGATCCTTCTTTAATCATCCATAACTATTAGCAGAAGTTCAAATTTAGTTATAAAACCAGAAAATACAGTACTAAGAAAAGTCACCGAAAAGGGTGGAAAAGAGAGCTATACGAAAGTAAGAAAAGATGCGTAGATGTTTAAGCAGTCGGAGACAAAGAAAAGTAAAGAGACATAATGAGATAGTAAAGTTCTAAGAATACCCACCAAAACTACTAGAAAGAGAAAGAAAAAAACTAAAAAGAATGGTAAAAGATGAAATATAGATGCTTAAGAAATCAGAAACAATTAAAGATAAGTATGTAGAAACATATAGATAAGGAAGTACCAGAATTGGAAGTAGTAAAAGAGCCCATAGCAAGCCTGAACAAGAATAAAATGTTGAGTAAACCTGAGCAAGATTCCTTCCTCTCTATTAAGATTCATTCCCACGTCAGAAAATTCCATTAAGAAGACTAAATAGCCTTAAACACCTCTTATAGACAGTAAACCTCCCGAGTAATGAAGGATAGACAGAAAGATAAAAGAAACAAGAACTCAGGAATAGACATAGAAGTTTGAATGGACAAGAAATGTCAAAAGTGTACAGAGATCTTAGATCCCCAAAACCATGTCCACAGGGAAATAAGTGAAGGTCGTAAATAGAGATGACTAATTGCCTTAGTCTAAGAATCCAATAGATAAGGTCACGATCTATCTAGATCATCATCTCTCAGCAATACCAGTCAAAGAAGCAGCCTTGATGGAGTCTATCTCATATCTACCTTACATGAGTAATAGACTAAATCAGGACAGAAAGTATCAGAACAAGAGCGCTGGCACCTATTGAGATATAAATTCCTGCCCCACTCTATACCAGCCTAGATAAAGGTAACCGTAAGGAAATTCGATGAAAATTTAACCTAAGTCAAAAATAGAAAAAACTAAATGAAAGACCATCCAGGGAAGAACTAAGAAGGATTTAAATGATAGAAAAGAAAGAACCTGACCCAAGTCAAAATGGGATAAGTAGTAGTACTTATAAGCAACCCATAGATCAGACGAATACCAGTAGAAGTCCATGTGACCTCAAAAGAACAGACTCATGAGATGAGAAACACTCAGGATTCAACCAAAAAGTACTAGCATGGACAGAAAGATTAGATGGTAATGTTGTAACCCGTAGTTAGAGTAGAGAACAGAGATCTAGGAAGTAGCCAACAGAACGAATCATCACTAACCTCAATGGCATGACTTAGAGCCAAGAGATAGCCAATTGAGAATGATCCCAAAGAAGCGACCCAGAATTGACCTTCTTAATACAAAGTCATTCAGTAGATAACACTAGTAAGCAAGAGGTACATGAAGAATCTGACCCTGCATTATAAAGTGCTAAGCTTCATAGATAGTCGGAGAAGTGAGAACTTAGAATAACAGAACCCATAAGTAGTTGAAGCTTAGTGAGAAAATAGAGAATTAAATCATTAAGTTATGGAGATGAATGCTAGTTCGTGATACATAAGCAGCGTTAAGGGAATATACAAGAGATTATTCTTTTATACATTTGCACCAAAATGGAATCAGTACATGCAAAAGGCTTAACCATTGAGAACACTAGTATTTCTAGAGAAGCTCGAAAATTACCCGTTTAGGAAGAAATCCATGGAGACAAGCAATGTTGAGCATAATTAGAAGTCTAAAAATAAGATTTTCGTAAGGCATAACAATAATTGTAATTTGACAGTAGTATTAAGTATCCAGTAGAACTCTTACGAAATAAGAATAGGAATTGCCAGTCAATCAAGAATTCAAGAGGTATCATGCATGAAACGAATATTAGGATAAAAAGAAGAATAATGCATACTTATGAGCTAAAGAATGAACAATCAGTTAGACGAAGGTCTTGGTTCCTAACTCATAGTGAACCCAGGTAATGTGATATAGTTTATAGTAAAGTATCAGTCCATGCAGACAGAAATATAGTACCATCTAGGTTATGATACAATTGATGGAGCGAAGTAGAGAATAAATATGTAGATGGTTAAAAGTTGAAGACTTAAGAAATAGCATGTGAATCTTGCAACTTGCAATAAGATGTTTAGTATCGAGAATTTCATATCTAGACAGACTCTAGAATTCCAATTCTAAAAAGGATTCGAGGACGAATTATATTTAAGGGGGGAGAATTTGTAACATCTGGTGACCCCGACGACTTGTACATTACCAGAGCCTGACGAATATTACAGTTCGGAGGCATAATTCTTGATATAAATTATGTTCGGGCAACTACGTGCTCATAAAATTGCATTTGGGACATTCGGTAAATCCCTTGAAATTCCAATGAGGAACTTAGCTTACGTCTCATCCCGAACATTCTTTAATAATCGGGCCGAAATATTTTCATACGATCTCCGATATTTATGAATTTTATATGTCTGAAAGCTTAGACCGAGAGCTACAACTTTCGTGTTGGATATGTTTCCAAATTCGAACCCGAAATGGGTCAACAATCATAAATTATGTGACTGCTATAATAATTTCGGGAATAGTCTATATAAAGGTGAGGGGGAACAATACTAATGACTCGTTCCATCACAAAATCAGCCTCACTTTGTCTATAAATAGCACACTGTTCACTCTCTCGCTCACACACAAAAAAAGTGAAGAGTAAAGGGGGATGGAGGGATTTTCTTTTCTCACATTTAGCTTCATTTCAAAAGCATTTTGATCCATCCTAGCATGTTTCCAAGCTTAGTAAGTTTCATTTTCTCATTTCCTCTCCTCATTTTTCATTTTTAAGCTTGAAAAAAGAAAGCCTCATTTCGCATATAGCATACCCTAGCCATGGGAATTGTTAGATTTGGCATGAATAAGTTGTTGGCATGTATTTTGAGAAGTCTCATGATAGTATTAGCATTGAATGAGGTTTATATGTGTATGAATATATTGAGAAAATTATGTTTGTGGATTTAATGATTCTTGATGATGGTTTGTGTTGGATTGATGAGATGATTTTGAGAAATGTTGAAGATTAGAGGATTAATTATGTGATAGTATTAGTATTGGATGTGCCCTATAAATATATAATGTGTTGGGGGTTTGTTTTTTTGATTGCATGATATTTAGAATAAATGAGTTTGTTTTGGTTTAAGTTGAAAATCTAAAATTGCTTATTAAATTAGGAAATTAAGAATTTTTATAGGTTATAAAGAGTGCTTATAATATTTCAAATTCTATTGGGGGTCATTGGATTGGAAGAATTAAATGAGAATGTGAAATAAGAAACTTAAGTAACGGTGTTGGGTTAGGATGCTTTCTGAACTGGCTGTAAAGATTTACTTGTAAGTCTTGTTTGTGATGTCCGATTGATTAAGCGTAAATTTCTAGATAAACTAAACATATATGGTAGTAATATATCCAAAATTTAGAATTTTTGGACATAAGATGAGACCGGATCGAATATTTGAAGTCGGGCTATCTGGTGCCCTTGTGCCCAGTTTTTTCAATTGTACAGCCCCAGAACTTCAGTCCATAACTTGAGTTCTAGGATTCTAAATCATGATCCGTAAAATCTAACATAAAATAGACACATACACGAGTATTCTATTAAAATTTCATCCCTAAATTCAACCCCGATTAAGCGCACTGAATTTTCAAAGTCAGTGTGGTGCACTGAAATTTTCTGGAAAGAGGGCATAATATGGAGTTTTGCGAAGTAGCTTGTGAGATTCTCAAACGAGCATAGTAAAAAGTATTAGACCACCCTAAAATATTAGTAACATAGCGGGGATGAGTTATCATGAATAACAAATATATTTTGTTAAGTAAGGATATAATTCACAACCTTGGTATTAACAAATTTTGCTAATTCTAGATTATCACCAAGAGATGCGGTACCGCCAACATCGCAAGGCGTCACCGGCAAGTTCCGAATCAGTGAATGGTGTTGGGAAGCGGCCGCGAGTGCGCAGCGGAAAAATAAATAATTATAATTATAATGCCGTTTTCCCTTTGCCCAAGACCCATTTGTTTTGATTATTCTACAAGCTTAGGCATGTTACTATATATTCTAAGCATAAAACTCATAAAACATAAAAAGAACATAAACCTAAACATGCTAACTATCATAAGAACTCTAATTAAAATAAAGAACGAAAAAGAATTACTTGAACCGTAAACTCCTCCAGTCATCCATCCAATCTACAAGCCTTTCTCGAACTCAGCAAGCTCTTTCACGTTCCAAAGAGCCACCCATGTGTGTGGCCTCCAAAGATGCACACACCAAAGTCAAAACTCAACGGCAAGACTACGCCTTCAGTGCACGGGTATTTTGCCCTTGGTGCTAGCCTAGGCAAATACCTCAAAACTTTTAACTCGAGGTTCCTCTAGTCAATTAGACTTAAGGATCCTCAAAATCAGTGGCTTCCTCTTAAAACTTTAGAGTTGCTCACTTATATAAACCCAAGATTTGAAAGGTTTGGTGCAAAAATTTGTGAAGAATTCTTTGGTTTATATAGTGCTCCAAAGACAACAAAATTATTTAAGAATCCAATGTGGGATAAAAGCCTATTTAATCTTAGCCATTTGATCTTAATTTAGTGGTTTAATGAGATTATAAAATCATAATAATAGTTTGGGCCGAATTGGAATTCAAAACAAATAACAAAATTAAATAAAAAAATTTTTACTATTCACATGGTGCTATTCACGCGTTACTATTCTCTTCACGTGAATAGTATTTTTTATCTATTTATTCCAATTCCCAAAGTGCCCCTATCGTCATTCACCAATCCCTAAGCCACTATGGAACCTCATAAATGTTCTGCTCAATAATTAAACACATTGAACCATTTATGAACAATTCCTACAGCAATCATATATGCTGTTAAATATGTACTGTGCACTGTTAACCATTGATTTCGACTTTGTTGTGTGTGACCTTTTGGGTTCCCCTCAAGTTGGACATGAAATGAATCGTGATAATTTAATTGAACATAAATTGTCCTCCGATTAGATGGTCGTTCGATTTCAATGACCAATGTTGACATCTAGCAACATGCCAATGCCCCCAAATGAGAAGGAAAGATATATATCCCCATTCTGTATGCGATTTACATATGATACGGTCCCTCGCCTCACTGTATCCCCACCTATTGACCAAGGGTACGGAAAGTGTCTACCCATATGGTCAAAGGTATGATGTTGATAGTGTCATGAATCGTGCTAACCCAAGAATCTCACATGATTCTTCCGCTGTGGCCACAGTCTCAAGCACTGATCACACATAGCAACCCGCGAACTGGAATACTACTCTTATAAGAAAATATTATCCGAGAGAGTGGCGATTCTTTGTTGTATCTTTACAAACTTCATGTGTTTCAACAAATGACCCAATCATACCCTTATGACCGGATCTTTTGAACCGGGAAAGGAGAATGTCAAACTTATTTGATCCATACATAAGATTGTAAAGACCTCAAGTCTAAGGACTAGTCATATAATTGATACATGAAAGTTCTCACAGAGACATGGGATAAACACTCCATATGAAAAATTTTGGCGGTCAGTTCGATGGACACGAGCAACTCATGCATCCATGTGATACACCAAGCGGACGGATCTCCGCTAGTAGCATATGAGATCAGCTACCCCACTTAAGGGCGGATCATATCATCATGCTAGTCTCTCGCTTTGTGAACGCCCAGATTATTCACAAAACTATGACTAGGAATATTTAAGAGTAATGATTCTCATAAGGCGTGGAAGCCATCGTCTTATTACTCCAAGGGCTTTATTACAGTGTTGATGATTCATATAAGTTATGTAAGACACGTATAATAAAGATTGCCATTTTATTAATTAATGAAAATATTACAAATACATGTACATATAACCCATCCACAAGTTGGGTATAAGGCATATCCCTAACAAATGAACACTTTATTTTTAAGTTGACTTTTTATTTACATCGTTTTAAGTAAAGACTTATTTTTACGCACCTAGCCCGTTAGCCGTTTTATTGCTGTTATATCATTAAAGAGCATGTTTTAAGAAATATTTTAGAAAGAGTGATTTAAGAACATGAGTTGTGATTTTTATAGCATAGGGGAAAAAACCCACCTCAGCTCTAACTTATGGAATTGACGGATAGACATGTGAAGATGTATAGGACTGGGGGGACGGTGATACATAATGCCCCCAGATCCTAGTTTAGGACTAGGGATGGCAGATGCCCCTAGATCCTAGTTCAGGGTGAGGCAGTAGCATAGATCCACACTCCTGACTCTTGTTCAGTGGCTTGGGGGACGGCGATACGTAATGACCCAGACCACTAGTTAGGTGTAAGGGGGGATGGCGAGACGTAATGCCCCTATGCGTCAGGTTTTTTAGAGATGGACTTCCAGTGACAGTTTTACTGAGAAAATGTTTTTCAGATTTTACAGACAAAAAATCTTTTACAAAGAGTTTTACAGAAAGGTTGTGTTTTAAGATAATAAAATAGTTTTCAGAAAAGATGGTTTTCTGGTGATAGTTTCGGTTTTAGAACTAAGAGTTTTTATAAAAGCACATCATTTTTTGTTTTAATCGTCCACTCACTTAGATCGTTCAAACAATCTTTTCCCCCACTCCCTGTTTCTCTGTTTTGTAGGTATTCCCGGAGGACGAGCTCGAAAGGATGGATACTGATGGCAGTCACTAGGGTGTTTGGTCCATCAGGTCAAGTCAGAGATAAAGCTCAGTTCAGTCAGAGTCCGGGAATGTAATGTGTCATGTAGTAAATATTGGATATGTAATGCACTATAAGTATTCACTGCCAGAGTTGTAATGTATACTAAAATTGAGTATTTAGTATGAAAAGTGTTATGTATTTATGTTGATATAGTTGGGCATTGTTTCCATGCATGAGTTTATATATGAAATAAGATTAACAGTTGTCAGATAGTGAGAGGCTCAAGATAGTAGGACGGCCTATTCCCTGCCGGAAATATTTTCAGATTGGGGATGTTACAAAGATGGTATCTGAGCATGGTCTAGGGAGTCAGTGACTGTAATGGGTAGAGTGTCGGGGTCTTGTATATGCAGTATGTCTGGGATACCCGTATGCGAGGCATTATCTCTCCAGTATCTGATCCTCGAGTACGTCGTCAAAGTTATATAGACAGGTTAGTAAGAATTCTTGAGCTATTTAAGTATTTTTCCTTAGAAATAACTATATTCTTTGAAGATCCTTATGTAATCATCTAGAACTATTAGCATAATTTCAAATTTAGTTATGTGGGACACAGAAACTGAGCGACGCCGTTCCTAGGCTCGCGGCCTAGTTGGGAAGGATTACATAACATGGAGTCGCCACCCGGTGTGAACCGGGACAAAGATTTAAGGCTGCACTCACCCCTCGCAAGGGAAGACCTCAAACCGTTGGGTTCGGAATGGTCCCTTACTTATGTCACTTGTAATGAAAGGATTCATGTAATAATTTAACTAAGCTTAAGTAACACTTATTTCCAATAGTATCATGCTTCTAAATTCTCATATGCAAAATAAAACTTATGTGTACGCTTTTACATATATCTCATATTTAAAATTGCATGCTTAACATATATCAAGATAGCAACGAACATACAAATTTACATCACATTCAGGAAAATGCAAGCACACATATTGACCCTACAAGCACACATATGGGCACTTTTCCAAGCGGTACGTGGAATTGTAGCCCAAGTACAGACCGCACTACCGTCCATTCGGAATCGGCTACGGAATTTACGTCTGGGTTTCCATCCGATATACCGCAAGAAATAATACTCAAATGTTATCATGACATAAGCATACGAATTGTGACACATTTGCATAAGAAAGATCAACCAATAGGCAATTATTCATGAATATAATAAGACAGACTCAGTTCAGTGTGTGCACGTTCGTGTAGCGTTCGTAAACGTGTTCGAACGGAAATGAAACAGAATGCTCACGTTCGAGTAGCGTTCGTAAACGCGTTCGAACGGAAATGAAACAGAATGCTCACGTTCGAGTAGCGTTCGTAAACGCGTTCGAACGGAAATGAAACAGAATGCTCACGTTCGAGTAGCGTTCGTAAACGCGTTCGAACGGAAATGAGACAGAATGCTCACGTTCGAGTAGCGTTCGTAAACGCGTTCGAACGGAGATGAGACAGAAAGCTCACGTTCGTATGGCGTTTGTTAACGCGTTCGAACGGATACGAGACCTGACACATAATAAGGCAAAAACACATGCGCGTTCGAGTTGCGTTCGTGAACGCGTTCGAACGGACACGGACCTGATGCATGAAATAGGATGCAATACATAAACAGAAAATAAAAGGGCGCGGCGAAGCACTGCCGTAAAGGTGACCTTTTGGGGCTCTTGATCTCTCAAAGAGAGGACCTTTAGACCAACATGCTAAGCCCATGCGCGTCACATCACACATACAAGAATAGAACCAATCATATCAACCAAGTATGCCCGATTGAACACATCTTACATCCAATCCGAACACACATCAACCGGCGCGGCAAAGCATCGTGGTAAAGGGCTTTTAGCCCCTCCCCATAGGGGATCTCACAACACACTTACTAAGCCCATGCGCTCGATTGACTTATACATACGAAAATAAAGATAACAATATCAAACTAAGTATGCCCGATTGAACGTATCTCGCGTCCAACCGAACATACATCAACCGGCGCGGCGAAGTAGTGTCACGAAGGTGGCCTTTTCGGCTCTTTATCTCCTAAATGGAGGACCTTTGGACTAACTCACTAAGCCCATGCGCTTGGTTGAATCATGCATAACTAACGACATACATAATTTAAATGACGAGGAATAAATAAATGAAAGCAACACAAAACAAGAGAATGTGCCGTTTACTCAAGTGGTACGTGGAGTTGTGGCCCGAGTACAGATCATATTACCGTCCATTCGGAATCGGCTATGAAATTTATGTCCGGGTTTCCATCCGATATACCGCGAGAGTTGACACATCTCTCATTCATCCAATACCCACAACATATTACATCTCATAATTCATGCATATTTATCTACTCAAAGACCACAACATGCATTCATAGACGACTCTCATGCGAATAGAATTCAATAAACAATGAATATAAACTAATGAAAAGGTACCCTCAGGTCTAACCTTTTAAATCACCTCTCGGATGTATGGTACACGATCATCGGAAGGGTGGATGCTCCGCAACTCTCCCGGTTCACTGGTTCACTGTTCTCGTTCGTTGTCTTTACTGATTTTCTTGCGGCTCCAACTCCGTTCTGCTCCTATTTCCTCTTTATCTTTTGCTTACTGTTTTTGGGTGTCTTCTTCATGTAGTTTTTATGTGTGTTGTGTATGAGTTAGAGACTAGCTAGCTAGGGTTGAGAAGGTTGGTGAAGGGTTCTTTTTATAGGCAAAGGGTTAGGTTTGACAAGGAAAGGAATTTGATTTGGTTTGGTTAAGGGAAGTCAAAGATTGAGGGGGGACAAATCTTGGCTAGATAGGAAGGTTGGATATTTGATTGGCTTGGATTAGGAATACAATATTTTAAGTTTGGGAATAATCTTATTAGATTGGGAATATAATTGGTTGATTGATTTTAATTAGGCATGATTATATTTTGATTTAGTGTGTGATTTGTTTAATTTATGCATGATTTTAGTTTAAGTTGGTAATTGTTTATTTTATGTTTGGTATATGTTTTATTTAATCATTTAATTAATTTAATTATTATATTATTTAGTTAATGTTTTAATTAATATTTATTTATTTAAATTGGGATGTGTTTTATGGGCTTTGGGGGGCTAATTGGGCTGGATGTGAGGCTAGCAGCAAAACCAGAATTACCGACACTGTTCGAACGCTTCCTCGAACGCGGCACGAACGCCCGCAATCCGTTTGACGTTCGAACGTAAACACGAACGTAGCACGAACGAAAACAGTGAACCTTGTTTATTCTGAATTTCCCCTTCCGATGTCCGTTTCCCGTGACCTCCGTGACTTAAAAGGTAGTGTCTCCAAAATGAGACTCATCATAGGGACTCATGTGTAAAAATGCAGTGCCTACAGTCGCCCCCACTTTGATGGGACTTGTGTAATGTGCAACAGTGACAATCCTATCAAAGTTATGCAATGCATTTCTACTTACCTGGCTCGCCAGCTGCCACTTGACTTACCATGTGTTGAGTTGCTTTGATTTGGTGGTGAGGTGCTGCGACCCTTGGTTCATTCCCGAACCGTGCTTCCATTCTTGGAGTGCCATTCTCGGCCTGTTCCTTCCTGAACTGTATTGAGATGAGGCTTTATTCCTCCCGAGCTTTATTCCCAAACTGTTAAGATGAGGCTTTATTCCTCCGAGTTTTATTCCCGAACTGCTGACTGTGTAGAGATAGGGCTTTATTCCATGATTGTTTGGACTGTGGGCTTTATTCCCGAACTGTATTGAGATGAGGCTATATTCCCCTGTACTTTGTTCCCGAACTGTTGCGATGAGGCTTATTCCTCCCGAGCTTTATTCTTGAACTGTTGAGATGAGGCTTTATTCCTCCCGAGCTTTATTCCCGAACTGTTGAGATGAGGCTCTATTCCTCCCGAGCTTTATTCCCGAACTATACCGACATGAGGCTTTCTTCCCCTTGAGCTTTGTTCTCAAACTATACTGATATAAGGCTTTTATTCCCTTGGGCTTTGTTCCCGAACTGTGTTGATATGAGGCTTTATTCCCCTGGGCTTTGTTCCCGAACTGTACTGACATGAGGCTTTCTTCCCCTTGAGCTTTGTTCTCAAACTTATACTGATATGAGGCTTTCTTCCCCTGGGCTTTGTTCCCGAACTGTGTTGATATGAGGCTTTATTCCCCTAGGCTTCGTTCCCGAACTGTACTGACATGAGGCTTTCTTCCCCTTGAGCTTTGTTCTCAAACTTATACTGATATGAGGCTTTCTTCCCCTGGGCTTTGTTCCCTGACTGTGTTAACTGTGGGCTTTGTCCCCGAACTGTACTGAATGTGGGCTTTCTTCCTGAATGATACTGATATGGGCTTCGCCCTCAGACTGATACTGATAGGGGCTTCGCCCTCAGACTGATACTGATATGGGCCTCGCCCCCAGACTGATACTGATATGGGCCTCGCCCTCAGACTGATACTGATATGGGCCTCGCCCTGGAATCATTACCTGAATCCGATACTGTGCTTTTTACCGTTTCTGATTAGCTTGTTCTTTGCCGCTTTTCTTATTCTTTAAAACCTGTGAACACAAAACAAACACAAAAGGATGCAAAATGTGTTACGTGTATGCATGCATGAATGTTCCTATCCCGTCGGGTTAGGTCTTCTACCAATTCTCTTGGTGACTGCTCAGTCTTCCTTTTCTCAGGCAAGCCACCGCTTTAATCTGTCTACGCTGATCGGCTTGGTGAACTAATTCCCTTCCAAGTCTGATGCTCTCACTGCCCCCCCTGCTTGTTTATTCGAGGATTCCCCGTGTTCTGAGTATCATATTACCAAGATTGAACACACTCATGTTGCAAGTTTGAAAGTAATAGTCTTAGGCAGATAAATGAAATGATCGCCTTTATTAATGTTGAGGAAACGTTCGAACAAAGTCAATGTCTTTATTAAAAGTGCAAGATAAACTAGGAGAAACAACAGTGCCTTCTTCTTCAGCCCATGGTTCTTCACCATTGTTATCCCTTATTCCTATGAAGCTGGGTGGTTGAGAGTTTGGAGGACAAGGGTTTCGGGTAGGCCAGAGTTGATCATGTAGTTGGGCAGGGGATTTCTGTGTGCGTTGGGTTGTTCTTTTTCTGGGTCGGGTATTGTATGGGCATCGATGAGGTTTTGGATTTCATGCCTGAGGCGGGCGCAGTTGTCGGTGTCATGGCCTTTTTCTTGGTGGAAGTGACAGTATAAGTTTAAGTTCATGTGAGGTGGCACAGGATTTGGAATGGGCCTAGGTTCCAAAGGTTTTAAGAGTCCATGTGCCTTCAGCTTTTCGAATACCTTTGAAAGAGGCTTACCAAAGTTAGAAAACCGTCTGTTCTTAATGGTAGTGACTTCAGCAGTAGCAGGCATAGTCCCTGAATGTCCCCCAATGGGCTTCCTGTTTAGACCATAGAATTTTCTATTCTCGGCCTCTTCTTCCTCAATATCCATGACAGTTTCCCTCAACTGCCGAAAGTCTGCAATCATGGAGGTCATTCTCCTCAGTTTGCCATAAATAGAGGCCTTGGTGCCCTTGATGATCATTTTGATCTGGTCCTTTTCTGAGGGCCGGGTCTGCATCTTCAGAAGCTGGCTCCTCCAGCGGTCCACATACTCTTTGAAGCTCTCCTCCGGCTTCTGCTTAGTGTTCTCCAAATCTCGAAGTGACAAATCAATCTCCAAGTCTGTAACATACTGCTTCAGAAAAGCATCAGCTAGTTCCTTCCAATCTTCCTTAACCTTCTTCTCAAGGCTATGATACCAAACCACAGGTGCCCCCTCGAGTGACATCCCAAACATCTTTTGGACTTGGCGCTGAGACAGATAAGGAAGTACCAGAATTGGAAGTTGTAAAAGAGCCCATATGAAGCCTGAACAAGAATAAAATATTGAGTAAACTTGAGCAAGATTCCTTCCTCTCTACTAAGATTCCTTCCCTCATCAGTAAATTCCTTTAAAAAGACTTAATAGCCTTAAACACCTCTTATAGGTAGTAAACCTCTTATGAAAGATAGACAGAAAGATAAAAGAAACAAGAACTCATGAATAGACATAGAAGTTTGAATAGGCAAGAAATGTCAAAAGTGTACAGAGATCTTAGATCCCCAAAACCAGGTCTGCAGGGAAATAAGTGAAGGTCGTAAATAGAGATGACTAACTGCCTTAGTCTAAGAATCTGATAGATAAGGTCCCGATCTATCTAGAGCCTCATCTCTAACTAATACCAGTCAAAGAAGCGGCCCTGACGGAGTCAATCTCATACCTACCTTACATGAGTAATAGACTAAATCAGGACATAAAGTATCAGAACAAGAACATCGACACCTATTGAGATAAAAATTCATTCCCCACTCTAGTCCTAGACCCGGCCTGCGGTTCGGTTCCGATTCGGAACCGAACCGACCGGTTTCCGGTTCCACACTGAAGTGGAACCAGAACCTGGAACCGAACAGGAACCGACCGATTCGGTCCGGTTCCGGTTGGGTTCGATCCATTTTTTTAAAAAAAAAAATTCGAAAAAAAATTAAAATAAATGAGATTAATTTAATAAATAAATAAAATTATTACATTGAAGAGCTTGAGCTTAAATTTTTAAAAATTTAAATTACTTACGTATTCTCCAAGGGTGAGAGGAATCAAAGCTCACGTAGTTCCATTACAATTTTAAGATATTTCCCCTTTGTAAATTTACAATTTTATAATTATCAATCATCATTATCAGTTGATCCTTCAGCTCCGGTTCCGCTTGCACTTGTTGTTGCAGATGCATTATCGAACAAATCTTCAAAATCATCGGGGGCATCTTCTTGTTTTCTCAGATCAGCTCGAGTCCAATCATCCACACAAGCTTGTAAAGCACCATTCAAACCTTCTAATTTAAATCTAGGATCAAAAACAGCAGCAATAAGATAAAGTAAAAGAATGTCTCTAAAATAATTCAACCATTTTACCTTCATAACAGTAATGGCTTCTAACAAAATAATATCATTAGGATCGCTACTTTCAGCATGTTCATCTAGAGCACCAACAATATTCAAACTTTCAAGAAGAAATAAATGTGTTGTTGGATAATAAACACCGCTAAAAGTTAAAGTAGCTTCATTAAAAACTTTTAAAATATCTAAAATATTTTCACAAATATCCCATTGACTAGGATAAAGTGTGACATTTTGAATATGTTGAGAAAAAAAAACTACATAATGCATCTTTGTATTGAAATGCTTGACATAAAAGAAAATAAGTTGAATTCCAAACTGTTGGAACATCTCTTGAAAATTTAATCGGTTTAATACCATTTATTTTACAAAACTTCATCCATTCTCTCCTAACTTGAGAATATGACCAAAAACAATTAAGTGCCATTTTAATAGGATCAGGGAAAGATGATAATAATTTTAGACCGTCTTGAACACATAAGTTAAGGACATGACATGTACAACAAATATGAAAAAATCGACCCCCTAAATTTGGTTGACATAAGGATTTTAAATCATTGATGGATGCAGTATTTGCAGATGCATTATCAAATCCAATTGTTAAAATTTTATCTATTAAACCATATTCATCAAAAATTACCTTCATCATTCTATAAAGATTTTGTGCAGTATGTTGGTCATCAAAAACTCTAAATGCAATAAGTCATTTTTGTATGGTAAATGATGCATCAATCCAATGACAAGTCACACCCATGTATGAGTGTGTTTGCTAATGGTGACTCCAAATATCAGAACATATAGAAATACGACCTTTCATCTATTTAAATATTTCATTTAAAATAATTTTACCATCTTTATATAATTTAAAAATATGACGTTTTGTTGTGTTCGAGTCATTCTACATGCAGAAGGATTTAAAGCTTTATGCACGTAATTAGTAAAATGAAGTTTTTCACCAAAGCTTAAAGAAAGATGTGCCATACAAGTTAAATTCGCAAATTCTTCTCTATTTTTGCATCAGAATATTTAAATAAATCTACAGCACTCGTACATCTACTAGATGATGTGTACCTGGCCATTTGAGTTTGTGTCGCATCAATTCCAAGTTCAACCGGATGATGTCTTTCCAGGTGCTTGATCATATTGCCGTATCCACTAGAAAATTTGTAGGTAACCCCATAATAGTTGCAAATCGCTCTTGAACTGTCATCGTTTAATTTTTCTAAATGAAAATGAATTCTGAAAACATTTGAGGAACGAGCCTTAACTTCTCTTCTCCGTGATTGTGCACCGACACTAGGGCCGCTCTCTTGGGTTGGCATATTTGACATGAAGTTCTCAAATGAGCTTGCCATTTTTCGTTTAAGAAATAAGTAAGAAAAATAAAAAAAATTGACTAACTGCGAATGATAATAACTAATTGAATTGAGATTGAGAATAAGAGAATTGTAGGAATTGAGAGAGTTGAGAATTTGGTGTGTTGAAATAATGAAAAACGAATCCTATTTATAGAGTTTTAGAATTTTTTAATACCAAAAATGCCCCTAAATATAACTGGTTTATTACCGTTATTAGGGATATATTAGGAATTTATAATTTATAATTTTTTTATGCCTTTAGGCATTTTTTTTTATTTTGAGGGCAGGGAGCTGTTGGCTCTCTGCCCTCCCCCAACGGCTACTAGCCGTAGGGACCCCAACAGCTAGTAGCCGTTGGGGGTTAGGGTTCCTGTTGGAACTGTTGAACCAGTGGAACCTTACGGTTCCACCGGTTCGGACCGATTTGAGTTGGGGTCGAACCCTAACCGAATCAGTCGGTCACGGTTCCAACCTGTTCGGTTCTGGTTCCGAACTAGAACCGTGGCCGGGTCTATCTAGACCAGCCTAGATAACGAAAACCGTAAGGAAATTCGATGAAAATTTAACCTAAGTCAGAAACAGAAAACACTAAATGAAAGACCACCCAAGGAAGAACTAAGAAGGATTTAAAGGATAGAAAAGAAAGAACTTGACCCAAGTCAAGAAGGGATAAGTAGTAGTACTTGTAAGCAACCCGTGGTTCAGATAAATACCAGTAGAAGTCCACGTGAGCTCAAAAGAACAAACTCATGAGATGAGAAACACTCAGGATTCAACCAAAAAGTACTAGTGTGGACAGAAAGATTAGATGGTAAAGTTGTAACCCGTAGTTAGAGTAGAGAGCAGAGATCTAGGAAGTAGCCAGCAGAACGAATCTTCACTAAGCTCAGTGGCATGAGTTAGAGCCAAGAGATAGGATCTAAAACAGTAAGAATGAAACGAAAAGTGACAAGAGAATTCAGTATGTACAGTGACATAGATAACGTAGGTTGAAGACAACAACGTAAATAGAGACCTCAGAATGAGTGATAAAAGTTGTGGAACCCTAAGACAAGAAGTAGTAGACTCAGGTCCCAACAGAGCAAATGATAATTCTTCCTTCCAGTAACCCCTACTTCAGTAAGTATATAAATACTTAACCAGAAGTGGGAAGCATTTGCCCACCCCTCAACTTACAGCCCAGTAAGGATTTGAATAAGTAAGGGAGGGCATTGGACAAAATGGACAAATCACGAAATAACAAGATAGTTGAACAATATAACAGATAACCTCCAAGAAAGTAAAGGTTCAAAAGAGTAAGGAATCAAAGTAAGCAACGCATAAGTAAAATACCTAACTTACAAAGAGTTTCCCATAACTTAGATAATTGACTTATACAAGATTAGTGAGAATTTACCACCCAAGCCAAAGGATCAGTAGCAATGTCATAACTTGTGTTAAGATATGGAACTTCCAAGGAAGTGAGGACTTAAGAGATTCAAGAAACTGAGATAAAGAAGAAAGTCAAGTAACAGAGCAAAACATAGAAATGAAAAATAACAGAGGGAGTACGGTAGGATTTTGAGAGAGCATGAACCTTATAAAAGTTCTCAGTAGGAGGAAGTATGACCAATAGCTAGAAATAAATTACGAGTAAAGTTGAAGAAGGTAATTAAGATAGTTATTCCCAGGAGTACCTAAGTCTGGGAGCCCACATCAGCTATGTAAACAAGAGAAAGTCCTAAGTTTATACATAAGCAGCATGCACAACTACAGCACGGATAGCTAGTGAGAGCACCGCAACCAGAAGACTCCAGGACAATCCCCACCCTCTCAACCCTCATTAGCCAACAGAAGCAAAGATGGACCTCGATGTTCGCCTAGAGACTCTAGAAACAAGTGTATGCGTAGTGAAAGGAGATCGAAACATAAAGACTTTGAATATAGTACAAAAGCATAACAGAAGAGGAAAATAGCCTTAAGTGAGAGATTTAAAAGAGAAGTTTTCTAGATGAAGTGATGAAGAGATGAAGTATTAGTTTAGTTGTGACGGGGATATAAGAGAATAGCCTTAGACATGGTTAGGGACATGCAAAAGATGATATCCTTCTGGTAAGGCAACAGAGAGATAGATCGCAAAAATTTCAGGTATAGAATAAGATCAGAAGAGAATACAAGAAGGTCAATAAGTCAAAGGTTTGGTAAATGTGTAGTGTTGTATGGAATCGAGGATATAAGTTCACTTCAATGCTGCATTTGGTAAAGTGTGTGAGTTGCCAAGGTATAATTTACGTAAACGGTCATCGGATAATGTTTAAATCCATAAGTTTGTGTATATTTATGTATACCTGATTAACAACACTTGATAAATCAAGAATATGGAAACAATAAAAGAGGGAGATCCAAGGATGCAACCAGGTATAGAGAACAAGATAAGGACACAGTAACCAAATTTATAGTAATAATAGAAGTAAAAGAATGGACAGAATATGAACTATAACTAAAATCGAATCGCCAGCGTCGACGTCGAGACATGGAATATAGTTTAAGTAAAAGTATACATAAAGTTTAGTTCAGTTTAAGAACTTTACTTCTAAGTCATTAGCCAATTGAGAAGGATCCTAAAGAAGCTACCCAGAATTGACCTCATTAGTACAAAGTCATTCGGTAGATAACACTAGTAAGCAAGAGGTACATGAAGAATCTGACCCTGCACTATAAAATGCTAAGCTCCATAGATAGTCAGAAAAGTGAGAACTTTGAAGAACAAAACATATAATCACATATTTGAATTACATATTTGACATGTGACTTCTTGAACTGACTTGACATGATCACTCTTCCAAATTTATAAGGCCTTAAATTTTTTAGCTAGAGATGCATATTTAGCAGAAAGGTCATGGTCTTCCCTAAGGTTAAACAAACCTCTATCAGATGACTATGGTTTTATAGATAACTCATAAGTGCCAAATGTATCCCATTGTTGTGTATTCTCTGCTATGTGTTCTAGATAATCTAGTACATCTTCGGGATTTTTGTCCCTAAACTCGCCATTACACATCATTTTCATTATTTGTCTACCTTAGAGTGTTAAACCCTCGTAGAAGTAGGAAATTGGCCTCCATTTTTCAAACCCGTGACGTGGAAAAATATTTAACATCTCCCCCAATATTGGGAAAGTATTTACATCGAGTCTTGTGTGAAAGTTGTAATTATCATCTTAAAGAAGTTTGTTCTGTGAGGGGGAAAGAATTTTTCAGAAACTGCTCTTGCAAATCATCTCATGTACTGATGGGTATTTACCTAAGGTTTTGCGGCCAAATTTTAGCTTTATCCTTTAAAGAAAAAGAAAAAACTTGAGTCGAATTATATTCATGTTACAATTTTGATCCGTGCAAGTATTACATACCTCTTCGATTTCCCTCAATTGCTGATAAGGATTTTCTGATTCTAGACCGTGGAATGTGGGTAAAAGTTGGATGATACATGGTTTGAAATTGAAACGTGATACATCTGGGGGAAAATAATACAAGATGGTGATCATGTCATAGTGGGTTTCGTGAATTGTCTGAGTGTCATAAGATGATTAAGATCGTCATGCTGAGACTTATTTTGTTCCCGATCAACTAGATGTTAATCTCGGGCAGGTGGATTTTATTTTGGTTCTCGGTCATTTTGACTGACGATGAAGTTAATGAAGACTCTCTATTTAATCTATCGTTAGATGATCGAGACCAATATCTCATATAACCTAGATGTAGACTATATGCTGAAATTAAAATATGCAAATGCAATACTTACAAAAAGAAAAAATAATAATAATAAACAAGTGAAAGAAAAAAGTAAAAATAAATGACAAAATTAAAAAGAAACACAAAATTAAAAAAAAAAAAAAAAAAGTAAAACAAAATTAAAAAGAAACCCAAAATTGATTCGTTTAATATTGAGTATTACCGAATTAGTTTTCAATACTCTTGGGGATATGCTCCAGTAACACTAATTCATCTTTTTAATTAAGGTTCCATTAGTTTCTACAGTTACATATATGATATGAATAAGTAGAAAATTTGAATCTTAAAAGGTTTGAGATTTGAATCTTTCTTTTGTATAATGGTTATATAATTGAAAAGTACTTGCACCTCGGAGGTACAAGCAAAAGTTTATCATTTAATTCTATTTAATAGAATATTATATTCTATTTGATAGAATATCTTTTCTACGATCCCGAGTAAGAAAATTGTTTTATTACTTGGTTTATAACATCAGATGTTAACAATTGAAGAAAAGACTTGACTTATTGAAGTCAAATGTGAGAGTGATAAACTATAAATGAAACTACGTAATTAATAAGATGAAAACTCCCTTAGAATGCTTCCATATAAGTCCAATAGGATGTCAGAATCATTCACAAAGTATTTGACACTTATTGGTTCTGTTGTTTTCTTATTGAAGAAAATTATCCTATAACTTATAATGGGAGCGATATTTGATATCGATTTCGGAAAATCATTGAACCATAGATCTAAGATTGTTCATAGCTTACTACGATCAATTTTTGAACTTGATTAAGCTTTCGTTATGAATTTTTCATAAAATGTGCAAACTGTTTGCGCAACAAAAGCAAAGTGAGCTAAATAAAGGTTTAACCTTTATAGTATGATTGTGAGAAAAGTTAAACTCATCTATCTATTGTAGATTCTGAGAAAACTTGTCTCTGGTCGCACTGATTGAACAATTAAAGATCTATTGGTTAATGTTGATATTAAACTATGTATTTTGGCTAAAGAATACAAAGTGGCGTTCTTGAATGGTTTCTTCGAATCAAAGATCCATTGTGGTTTCTTTGTTTGAAGAGTTCATTCTAGAATGGCCCTAGAGTTTTTATTCTGTTAAGATCACAGTTTGATATACTGGCTTATAGAGCCTATTGTAGACTCAGATAAACTTTCCGAAAATATGTGTTCTCTAATTTTGATACAGTCATATTGTCTGATTTTTATCAAAGTATAGAGAATACATAAATGATAGTAAGGTTAGTGGGAGCGTACAAATTTCTTTCTAGTGTTATTTATCCTAACGACATTATCATTATTAATGTAATGATGAGTTGTTTGTGAGGTAAAAGATTTACCTAAGTCTTCTTTTCTCCGTAAAAACAGTGGGAATAGTCTCTGATATATTTGATATAAAGTTTTATATATGATATAAAACTAAAAGACTTGTGAGATACTCACATTAGTCGTGTAGGGTTCTCTAAGAACATGCATAGGATCTATTTAAGCATAAGATATGTGAATACACAAAGTAAGATTGCGGAAAAGATACTCACTTCGATTGGTTATAGGATGTAGAGATAACCAAATTTTGCTCCTTTGTGTTGTGCTCCAAGCTCTCATTTGTATGAATGATTTAGCTCCAAGCTTGTTCTTTGAATTCCAAACTAAAGGGGATAGTTTCCCTAACACCTTTGTTGACTCCATTGATGTGCTAGCATGCATGATTTTTGAATCAAAAATCATCAAACATGAACCCTTGGTTCACGCCATTTAGAGAGAAAATGATAGGAAGTTTCGGCCCTTGGCCTTAGGAGAAAGAGAGAAATGTGTTTCAATTGTTTTGTATGTTATTGATTTCCAAAATCAATAATGCCATACACCAAATCAAAGTTGGTATTAGTCATTCACAAATCAAATCAAATAATGCTTGTGTGTCTTACAAGCTAATATCAACTAACAACTTCCATCAAGCTAAAGTGACAAAGTTGACTAATGATGTGACTTGTGGGCCCCACTTTAAATTCAAAATTCGAGTGGGCCCGCTAATCACATATCGGGATCGGGTTCGTTAATTCCAAATTAGCGAATTTTCCATTGCGATTTAATTAAATCAAATTTAATTAAATAATTATGCCTAGTAAAATTACTATTAAAGTCGCTTACGAATTAATTCTAAATTAATTCGTTTGCCCGAATTAAAAATTCAATTTTAATTCCGCGTTGAAATCTAATTTCATTTAATATATCAAATATATTATTTAATCGATTAATTCAAAATTAATCGTTCTCTCTCTTTTAATCAAATTTTATCCCAGATAAAATTCTCGCCGTAATTAATCCTAGATTAATTTTCTCTCTCTAATAATTAATCCCAGATTAATTATGTTCGAGTCAAACGTCATCGGTGCATCTTCGGGAAGCGACCCATGAGATCTCTGGATATGTTGGCAGTAAATTTGATTATCGAACTATCCGAATACGTGCGTACCCAGTACCACATTCTTACCGATTTACAAGACATGATTGGCTTCTAGTAAAGCACCGTGCCTACCTAATTCTCCATAAATATTCTTTTAAGGAATATGTAATCTGTGTCAGGCGTAGTATTCTTTTAAGACCAAATACACATACCCTGATTCAGATTCCCATAGACACATAGTCATACTACCAATGGGATTCCGATGGGTCTATCCAGAGCGAAGCTGTTTCCGTACCATCGGTAAACAGAACCTCCTATTACACTTGCATGAGTATCCAATACCCAAATATATGAGAACTATGTTGTTACGCTTCCATAACACGCACAAGTGTAATACTAGTCTATTCCGCATTATCGATGTCCAGTCTCGATAATACTACGACTATGGATATTTAATGATTAAACCTTAGTGGATTAATATTGTCTCATATCTTATTAATCTGGTACTAATCATATGGACTTTTATCATTTATATATCCCGGTAATCCAATTACAAATGATAAAAGAGCAATTTCCTTTGTCACGTAGTTAATTTGTACAACAACATCATGTTCTGTACAAATAGTGATGTTATGGGTCAAAATTGTCTAACAAGTCGTGCATTAGATATGATCTAATAAATGACATAGAAAAATTATTTGTATGACAGTTAGTATAAATGTTTGACAGTTAATGTGTCTATTGAATATAGTATTTATCTTTTGTAAAGGATGGTTCCTGTAGACACTGCATTTTTATATAAAGACCGATGATGAGCCTCGCATGGAGGCACTACCCGATAAGTTGCGGAAGTCGCGGGAAAACGGACGTCGAAAGGGAAAATTCAGAAAATAAATACATTATCAAATTTAATTCCTTTGTTTAGCCTCGGGCCCGCTTGATTGATCTCTGTTTTAAAATATTAGCATCGGCCCAAAACCCTCGCAACCCATGAAAAGCCCATTTCGCCCAAGCCCAATCCAAAAATAATTAAATCATATTTAAAACACATGTCAAAATCCAATCAAATCCCATTCCTAATTTAAATCAAATCACCTTCCTAATCTAAATAAATCACCTCCCAAATTAAAGTTATTCCCCCACCAAAAATACACATTTTCTTTCCTAAATAATTTAATTAAATACACCCATAATTGCATGATTTATTTCCTTATTTTGAAAGCTCATGCACAACCCTAACCCTAGCACACCATTATATAAGGAACACAAAACCACCCATAATGTCTTCTTCTTCTAACACAACTCACGACCCCAAAACCCTAAGTAGTTCTCCCTCTTCTCTCATCTCTCTCTTCACGTATACAACTCTCATTGGCTCTCACCCTCATAACAACAACAAAACCCTAAACCATTAAACACTCACCGACTCCTCACCAAAAAGAAAAAAACCCTAACTCATAGGCCACATTCTCTCTCCTTGGAACTCACTCATATGCCACATTATTTATCTCCAAACCTACCAGCAAAACCCCTCACACCTCACTCACAGCCCGTTAACAAACGAAAAAACTAAAACCACACGTCTCTTAAACAAGCCCTCATCACTAACAAACACTCAAAGCACACACACTCGGCTTCAGACCTGATTCACGTTAAACATAAAATAATAAACCCTACAACATGCAGCCTTGACGTGAACTCCAGCAACAAAACTCCCCCAGCAAAGTGACACATGGCCAATTCGCAAAGCAACTAAATAACCCATCTCATCAACGAACAACAAACGACCAAGCGGCCCCCCTACAAACTAAAACACAAAACAGCCCTCAAACAACAAACCACTGAACACATAAAGAAATAGGAAGAAACCAGCGCCCATCACCGACAAAATAACAACAAAGAAACTGAAACCAAACAGTCCAGAAACAGCCCATCTGACCACCGAAACACCCATAAAAACAGTCCCTTACTTCACCCAAAAATAACCCTAAAATAGTAGCCTTTAGAACCCAAAAATAACCTTAAAACATTAGCCTTCAGCATCGAGAATAACCCTGAAACAGTGACAGGAAAACAGTAGCAAAAATAGTCATAAACAATGACGGAAGATAGAGAAAACAGCGAGCAAAATAGCAGCGAACCCAAGTCAGAAAACCAGAAAAGTTACGGAGCATTAACCCTTCCGGCGACGACGTAACGCACTTCCAATGAGCAACTTAAAAGGTAAGACCTGATGGCCCCCTTTTTATCATTTATCTTTTCTGTTATTCTTTGTCGATCACTCACATACATCGTTATGTTGTACGCATAGTTTCATTTGTGTTGAGTTGATGATTTCGTGTTATCTCTTGTGGTATATCGGATGGAAACCCAGACGTAAATTCCGTAGACGAATCTGAATAGACGGTAGTGCGGTCTGTACTTGGGATACAACTCCACGTACCGCTTGAGAAACTTTCAAGCACGTGTTACATTTTGGTATTTAATTTTATGTTTATTGTTTCTTTGTTTATACATTGTTGATCTTGAGGCGCATGGGCTAATCATGTGGAGTAAAGGTCATATATTCGAGGGAAATGCCTAAAGGCTACCTTTACCACAATGTTTTGCCGTGCTGGACAAAGTATACTTGGTTGAATGTGAAATGCGTTAAGTCGGGCATACGAAGTCCCATATAGATGTTGGCTTTGGTCGCATCTATTTTATTATTATGTTTTTTACTTTTTTGCGTATTATTGCTTTGTTTATTCATGCATGGTTATCTAGTGTGCATGGGCTAACTACATTGGATTAAAGGTCTTTCATTTGAGGGAAATTCCTAAAGGCTACCTTTACCACAATGTTTTGCCGCGCCGGACGAAGTATGCTTGATTGAATGTGAAATACGTTCAATCGGGCATACGAGGTCCCATATAGATGTCGTCCTTGGTCGCATCTCTTTTATTACTCCGTTATTTACTTTCCGCATGTTATTGCTTTATTTATTTATGTATTGTTAATTTAGTGCGCATGGGTTAATCATGATGGATTAAAGGTCCTCTATTCGAGGGAAATGCCTAAAGGCTACCTTTACCACGATGTTTTGCCGCACCGGATGAAGTATACTTGGTTGAATGTGAAATACGTTCAATCGGGCATACGAGGTCCCATATAGATGTTGGCTTTAGTCTCCTCTCTTTTATTATTCCGTTAGTTACTTTTCGTATGTTATTGCTTTATATTATTTATGTATTGTTAATTTAGTGCGCATGGGCTAATCATGATAGATTAAAGATCCTCTATTCGAGGGAAATGCCTAAAGGCTACCTTTACCACGACCTTTTGCCGCGCCGGACGAAGTATACTTGGTTGAATGTGAAATATGTTCAATCGGGCATACGAGGTCCCATATAGATGTTGGCCTTGGTCTCATCTCTTTTATTATTATGTTACTTACTTTTCGCTTATTATTTATTTACGCATTGCTATCTCGTGCGCATGGGCTAATCACGTTGAGTTAAAGGTCCTCCATTTGAGGGAAAAGCCAAAAGGCTACCTTTACCACGATGTTTTACCGCGGCGGGGATACAAGATATCATATGGACGTTGGCCAAAGCTCTTGGTCGCACCTTTTTTTCTTCTAATTTTGTTATTCACCTTTTTGTTTGTTATTCACCGCTTCGTATTCATCCTATTAGTTATCTCTATTCATTCTGCCGCATCACTTCACGTTTACTTACATGCATGCTTGCCTCTTTAGTTATTTCGTTTACATTACGTACTTAATTATCCGCTTTTATTATTAATGCTTTTACAGTTATTGTTAATTACATTATTGCACTCCATTGTTTAATACGTTTATCGAATTATGCTTTTGCCTTCATTTTTATTTACGTTTATGGGTGTGCAAACTTGTGTGTTGATTAAATTATCTTGCATGTGTTGCATAAGACTTAGTTACATTATTGCATAAATCCTTTCATTACAATTGGCATAAGTAAGGGACCATTCTGAACCCAACGGTTTGAGGTCTTCCCTTGCAAGGGGTGAGTACGACCTTAAATCATTTCATTGTTCACACTGGGTGGCGACTCTATTTATTCTCCGGTTTAGTCCCCCGTGGGCAATTCCGTACTCCCGACCGTGTCGTGAGCCCGGACAGTGTCGCACACCTCTGTGGCCATGTCTACAGTCTGGCGACTCCACTGGGGATAGAGAATCGGCCCCGAAATAATTTGTTGTCATGTTTGTGATTTTTGCTTTAGTTAACCTTGTCTACAAGTAGGTTGGGACCAAGTGGTTAATAAAACTTTCCAAACTAAAGTTTATTTAACCAAAGGTATTATTAGAGTTAGATAATGATTTGGTGTCTTCCTTCACTCACTACCTTTTTATAGCCAAAAGGAAAAGCTGTGAAGACATCTAGATAATCATTTACTCAGAACTTACCTTAAAGCATATTTAAAATTATTGACTAATTTTGAGGATCTATTGTTTATTCCTGTCACCAAGGCGATAAGAGCCTAAGAGGTAAGGGTATTTAAGAGAGTTCGCTCCACCCTCCCTCATGGGAATTTTCAATAGAGGAATCCATTTGACAGTTATTCATGCATCGTGAAGTCATTTTCGCTCGAAGCGGCAGATCGTTATATGGTATCATCACTCGTTGGCACGTACCTTAGGGTATAAAAAAGGTGCGCTCACTTGGTCGCTCGAACCCTTGAGTGGGAAGACCTAGTTGTGGGCAACCCTTCGCCGAAGGAAGCCTTTATCAATACTCTCATAAAATTGCATGAGAACTATAGTTATATGACCTATAGAAGCCACCCTTTATGCTTGTGTTTGGGACCATCATCATTTGGATTCATTTGGACTTCTTGTCATGAGATGTGAACTTGTTGGGCCATTTAAACTGTGACGAGTTTGTGTCTTATGACGATTGGGCCAAAAGCTTCTAAAATGCCGATGGGCCACTTTGTGTTTGGGCCCCCTATCATTTGAAGTTGTTTAGCCACGTTATTGCAAAAGTGTAAACCTGTTGGGCCTTTTTCAACTGGGACAAGTTTACACCTCGCAATAATATGATTGAATGCTTTGAAATGATAATGGGCCAACTTGTATGAAAACCTTGATGGACTTAGAAAATCCAATCATAATATAAATATGCTAGAAGCATGAGTCCGATATCTACACTGGCTTTCATCCAGGAAGGATACGCCTTGTTATGGCATATTTATTTACTTTGGATACATCCAAGTTCATCCCCATGACCGCAGTTGCTGAGAGCCCAATTCATCGTTTCTAGACAATGGCATGATCCCATAATAGGCTTTGTCCATGTTGTAAATGGGTGGTCTTTGTCTTTTACCGATGGAAATGGACTGAAGTGACCAAGGATCACCCCTGTAGCGTAGGAGAGACGATTTTGTGTACCCCACATTGATGCATAAAATAAGCCATACCTAGGACAGAAATGGACATACCACGAGTGTGGGAGGAATAAGGTCGGAAGGATATATTTTGTTTTCATAACCACTTGCATCTCATGCATACACGCATCATGTTAACCCATGTGTCTTAAAAGCCATCATAGATATCTGTTGGGTTAGAAAAAAGAAGACTTGTCAAGAAGAGTTTAGCAAACAAGAATATCGGGGAAGAGGAAGCCGAGAAACAAAAAAAATAATAAAAATTTACGGAAAGAATAAAAAGACCATGGGGGGCCTTCAGAAAAAAAAAGTATGGAAAAAAAAGAGAAAAAAAAAAGAAAAAAAGAAAAAAATTTGTTTGTTTTCAGTCCTTAATAGTTCGGCATAAGTCCAATGATGAAATCGTTTGCTTTAGGGTGAAATCTTAGAAACGATAAACTTTTAATGTGCTTTTATCTGATACTTTGAGTAGTTGATCTATGTTAGACTCGTAAGCACTTAATTATAGGTTCTTAGCAGCGAAAACCTGAGTAGTTGGCAAGGTGACTAGTTGAAGAAATTGTAGGTCGGTGAATGACCATTTGCTTAGATGTCTATCTTGATTTGCTTATGTTATGATGTGTGGTATGGTTGAAAACAAAAGAAAAGTCTCGAAAAAAAGTATATATATAAATCACCTATAACTGATAAGCATGAAGCTACTCATGGGCGAGTATTAGGACCACCATGAGGAGAAATGCTACCTTAAAGGGTAGGTGTGTTGAAAAAAAAAAGAGACAAAAGAGACAAAAGAAATGAAAAGACAATCATACCATATTGAGCACCGAAAAAGCAATTGCAGAGCATAATTGAGACATCTAGGTTGGTTTGACCCATCGATCCCAATTTCTTAAATGAAATCATTGAGTTGGCTTACCTGGGAATCAAGCTGTGAATGAACCCTTACACACACACTTTGAGTCTGGCTTAGATCATTTATTCAAAGACTATTATTTGAGTTGCATTGAGTGTTTTGAAGGTTCTCTGGTTTCATTACTGGGCATCCTTTGAGGACGATAATATGTGTAACTATTAGGGGGACAACTTAGGCAAAATATCAGGACGAACCTACAAGACAAAGGGATACAACGATATCGTGTGCCATGAGACCAAGAAAACTGAGCAATCACCAGAGTAGAATTGGTAGGAGGAAACTATAAGCAGGCCCAGGGGGCGACCAAAGATTTTTATATGCAAAAGGCACCAAAGAGCACAATGAATGCCTAACCCATCGGAATAGGAAATACATCCATGCATACATGTCACATACATGCAATTTTTGTTTTGTGTTCGCAGGTTTTTTATAAAAAAAAAACAAAAAATGGCAAAGACGAGCAACTCAGGAACGATTCAAAAATGAGCCATCTCTCATCAAGTAACGGTTCAAAAATGAGCCATCTCTCATCAAGTAACGGTTCAAAAATGAACTATCTCAACTCAAGTAACGGTTCAAAAATGAGCCATCTCTCATCAAGTAACGGTTCAAAAATGAGCCATCTCTCATCAAGTAACGGTTCAAAAATGAACCATCACTCATCAAGTAACGGTTCAAAAATGAACCATCTCAACTCAAGTAACGGTTCAAAAATGAACCATCTCTCATCAAGTAACGGTTCGGGAATGAACCACCTCAACTCAGTAACGGTTCGGGAATTAACCATCTTTCATCAAGTAACGGTTCGGGAATGAACCAGGGGTCAAGCACCTCACTACCAGATTAACTCAGTTTAAAGAATCTCAGAATAACCGGTAAGTTCGGCAACAGCTGGCAAGCCAGGTAAGTAAACAAATGCATG